>CADDXX010000926.1:59436-158919 GCA_902810485.1 Alauda arvensis | reverse complement strand
CCCTTCCCCGCCCTCCGGCGGAAAGCCCGGGGTACGGAGGGAGATGTAGTCGCCCTGGCTCCCGGAGGCAGCGGCGGCCGGGACCTCCTTCCCGCCCTCCTTCTCCTCCTCCCACGCCTCCCTCCCCTCTCCAAGGCAACGCCGGACCGCCCCTGCGGTRGCGGTGCAGGGGCCGGCGCTGCGTGTTGGGAGTCCCGCTCGTCCTCGGCGAAAGTGCGAGGAGGTCTCGCGAAGAAGCTCTGCTGGTTACATTTGTGAGGAACAGCGATTTCACGTCGTGTGAAGAAGTATCAAAGCTACCCCCCGCCCGGTCGAAGCCCCAGTGAAGAGTAACTCAGGTACAGGGGGTTGAGGTTTTATTTAAGCCTCGTTACAGCGAAACACCGCCCGGCAGCGGCTCCCGAGGGGCCGTGCTCGCCCGCCGTGTCCCGCAGCCTCCGCCGGCACAACCCCGGGGGCCACGAACGGCCCCGAACCCCAAAAGTCACCATAAGAACTACATTAACAAACAGTTCCCCGAAACGAAGCTGCTCCCCGCTTCCCTTAGGTAGCGATTGATTGAAGAAGGGAAATACTACTTTTCTCTCCCTTTAAAGGGTGACTTCGTTACTTTCGATGCTGTGACGATCTTGAGAATCCTCGGCACTTTCCAGGGTTTGGTTGCTGATATCAGAGACCTCGGCTGACACGCGGTCCCGACTCTCCCTGCTTTCTACGCTCGAGTGGCTGTCCCGGCTCTCCTTGCTTTCTACACTCGAGATGCTGTCCCGGCTCTCCTTGCTTTCTACACTCGGCTGGCTGTCCCGGCTCTCCCTGCTTTCTACACTCGAGATGCTGTCCCGGCTCTCCCTGCTTTCTACACTCGAGATGCTGTCCCGGCTCTCCCTGCTTTCTACACTTGAGTGGCTGTCCCTTCTCTCCCTGCTTTCTACACTCGGCTGGCTGTCCCGGCTCTCCCTGCTTTCCACACTCGAGATGCTGTCCCCTCTGACACCAGACTTGCTACTGTCGCTTTCTGACTCGTGGCTGTCCGATTTGTACCAGCTGTCGTTTTCCAAGCTCTGGTGACGCGGATCGCTGTCCTGCWCGCTGCTATCCCGCCCGTGGCTCTGGTCAGACCATATCACGCTGCTGGCGTGCTTCCTCAGGGAGCTGCGGGAAGCAGAATCCTCCCGGGAGACAGAGCGCTGGCTGTCTGCATCCGTGTAGCTCTCATCTTCCTCACTGGCATCATAGATGAGCTGTGTTAGAGAGCAGAACAAGAGCSATGTCATTCCTGAGGAATTGCTCTGCCAAGTGCTGCACTCTCGCAGGCTGCTCGGGTTCCTGGGACGCTCCAAGCCTGCATGATGCGCCCCTGCCTGGAGATACTCTGGTGTTTTATGGCGCTACATGAGCCTTTCACATTATGAGGAACTCTCATTTGCTCCTGGCCTCAGATTTCACTGTGTGCAAGCATATCGTGGCAGTGCAAACTGCAGTTCTGCACAGCTTGCAGCAGCAGGCTACCCTCCTGCCCCAGTGCATCGGCAGCCATCGAGAGCCCCTGCTCTGTGGTATCCACAGAAGGGAAATGCATTCCTTCACTTATGCCTACTTTCCCCATMCCAGCTTTCAAAGCCAACTCCCATAAAATGCCATGTCCGTTTTCAAGTTCACTCCCCATTTCCAAGAACATGGGCACCACTGCTCAGTGCTATTTACCTTTTTGGCAGCTCTGTGGAGTTTGATAGACTTCAACAGTCCGGCTTTTGCCCTCAACAGCGCGGCTTTTGCCCTCATCCTGTAGGCCACGCTGTCACCTCTGCCAGCATTGTCTCCCCGAGTGAAAGGGAAAGTGGGGAGTGGCTCAGTTACTGGAATGTCTGTGGGGAAACTCGTGACAACCTCCTCGGATTCATCCGTGTCATTGGAATCATTGTCATCGTCCTCATCATCATCCACATCTTCATGGCTCTTGCTTGACACGTCAGGGAAGTGCTGGAAAACATTTATTATGTATCAGGCAAATGAACAGGGATATAAGAGGTGCAGACTGGTATCTGTCCCATTCACCCAGGGCTCAGGCACTGCTGAGGAGCTGCGTGCAGGCATTGCACTGAGTTCACCTCATCCCGCCTGGAGCTTTGTTTTATTTCAGGAAAGATGTTACTGCAAGAACCACACATGAGTGAGGAAAATGAGAGCTGCCGCACACTGGCTGCCCCGCAGCACTCAACTTCAAAAAATGCTTACCGGTTGTTCTGGGACATCCACGCTTTCTTCAGAAGAGTAAAGGGTCTGAAAGCAACACAAAGCTCAGTGTTAGCACTCAAAGGCACATGAAGTGGAGCTGAGCAGCTTGTTGACTATTCTTTAAGCACTGAAAGCTTGTAAATCTTGGCATGGAAAGATGCTCTGCTTTCTCTTCCAGTTAGGTGTCTGTACCTGCTGAGATGATGCCAGGTCACTCTGTGGGTGCTGCTGACTCTCCTGAGATTGAGAATTCTCATGGCTGTTGTGATGTCTGCGCAAGTGATGGCCCCTGGAGTCCTTCAAGAGAAAATAAAAGGGAATGGTTAATCCTCAAAGGAGCAGGCAAAGCTGCTGCATCCCAATCTGTGTTCTCAGGCAGACGTGGCATCTGCAGTACCTAGTCCTTCTGTATGGGATGTGTCCTCAGCTATTCATTGCAGTAGGAAGAGGACTCAGAACAAGCCATGATCCCAGGAGAACATTGTACCCAAAAAAATAAATAAATAGAGAGGATAGAAAAATAGATAGATAGATAGATAGATAGATAGATAGATAGATAGATAGATAGATAGATAGATAGATAGATAGATATTCCTCTCTCACTGGCAGAGCCTGGGCAAATTCAGATCAGTTTCTCCAGCTTTTATTTTTTATTGAGTGGAATTTGGAATTATATCTAACAATTATTGCTTCTGCTTATTCTTATGCCCTTTCTGGAGGTTGATTTATCTCCCACATCATGAAGATTCTAAATGCAGTAGCTGGTTCTCAGAGCCAAGAATTGATTTTACAAGGGTGACAACTGGCAATGGGGAATAAATTAAAGAGCTATATACAAGACTGAAAGCAGTTCACTTACATCTCTCAAAAAAAGATAGGATAGTGGATTAAGCTACTCCTCCAASACCAAATATTGTCATCTGATCCACACTAATGAATAGGGTTATAGTAGTTTTGCCATACCACCGTCCCTTTCTCTTTTTAATTAACAGCTAATGCATTTTTTCATTAAGAAAAAAGATCTCCAGTGCTGGTCCAGAGGTAGAACTAATGAAAGTCCACAAGCAGGACACACGACACAGGAAAAAGTCTGTGAACATCAGTGCTCTCTGCTTTGACTGGTATCTGTCAAAGATACCAGTACTCATAACAGCCAGGTGAGGACATGTTCTGCAAGCATCTACAATCCTAGAACAAGTACCAGAAAATGTGTTTTGGAGGAAAACAAACAAAAAAATCAAAAAGTACTTATCAAAGCAAATTACCAGAAAGACAAAATGAGCTTACATATTTTTCTTCRGAGCTAGCAGAAATGGCATGCTGCTTGGATTGAATCACCTTGAAGGGAGAAAAGAGAAAAAACATTTATCAGTATTTCTTGCTGATGTGCAAAGAGAGTGATGCAAGTTCTGGGGATGGTGTTTGTGATATACTCACAGGCCACGCAGAGGTGATGCTGATAAGGCATAAACACAAAACTGCCACCTTCATTGTGATATTTTACCTAGAAAATATTTTGGAACAGTAAGTCAATAAAGTAAAAATACCACAAAAATCCTATAGGCTTTTCCTTTATCCTGGTGTGCTCCACTGTGCCAAGACCAGGTCCCTGCTATGGATTCAACTTGCCCATGCTAATTTTATTTCTTCTATCCTCCATCACCACCTCCCACTGACCTTGTAATGACTTAGCAGCTCAGAAAACTACAAGAATTTTGAAACTGAATGCTGATAAGAACTGAGCAGGGATGAGAAAAACCACACTGAAAAGGTGAACAGACTCCTGTTGTCTACTGACTTTAGTAAGCAAAGGAAAAGCTCTGTAAAAAACTCTTATAAATACCAACTTTGATTTATCTTCATTCATTTAACACAATTGTTTTTAAAAAGAGGCAGGTTAAGGCAAAAAAAAAGTATTGTCTTGTCAGCTATATTAAAACTAGTTTAGGGTTATTAACTTGAGTTGCTGAGTAAAGTCAGTTTATGTGAATATAAACTGCTTTTACTGATAGACTTGCATTTCCCCCTCCAGGAGTTTGAACAAAATAACCTGTGTTTCCAAACAAGAGATTAAGTAAAATAGCTGCTCACATTGCAGCTTTATGAATTCAATAAATAACTGATTCCTGCTGAAATTAGGAGAGCTACAGTAAATTTCAGTGCTTACTGACCAGTTCCCAGAATAAGGAACATCCCTGAGACTTTAAAGCAGTTTACTGATGAACAGGAGCCATTCAAAACTTTGGTAAGTCACAGCAGGAAAGAAAGCTGCTTTGAACATTTAAAATGCCTYGGTGAGGCTGGCCCTGAGACAGGACACTCAGGTAGAGGTATTGCAGTTTCAGGTTTCACAGGGAAGTGTGACTGTCCCATCCACTCGGGGCTGTGCAGCACAAACCGTGAGCCTGCCAGGAGAAACAAGGACACTGCCAGGCAGTGGTTACATGAGGAAGAAAGCTTTCTGTGTTCAAGCACCAGCTCTGAGTTTCTAGTGCACGATTCAGTGGCAGGRTTTCCAGTAACCTTCTCCCAACATCTATCAGCAAATTTAAAATTGTGATTACGTGTAATACCTGGCATTGCTAAAGCAGCCTTGCTCCCATAAAAGCACACCTTTTTTCCACAGAGAAATATCAAAAATCCCTGCAGAGTGAAGCAGTTTTCAGGGATCTGCCCAGTGTTTCCTAAGCTAAAGCTGCAGATGGATTGGCACATGTCAGRTAAAAAAGCAAATAGAAATTACCTTTTCTGGTGCTGAAGGAGTCAGCCACGACAAGAGCACTCTTAGTGATCCCAGCAGCAGCTCCAGCCAGTTGGCTCCCAGCAGCTCTGCCTCTGCCCTGCTGCCTGACATCTCTGAGCTCGGGGAATTTAAACCCTGTCCCAAGCACAGCCGCCAATCCCCGTGAGGCGGAAAAAGATGAGGTCATGAGGCTCCTGGCCACTGTCCTGCCCACGTTCTCCTACACTTCCTCTTTGGCTTTGTGGCTTTTGAAGCAAACAAAAACCATGCTAAGGTTAAAACATTACTTATGGGCGAGATCATTAACCAGCAGGTCTGTTSAATGCACAGTGTTTGGTATAGTGTAGGAGGGCTTCAGGGCATGTCTGTTCTACTTCTGTGAAAAGCCAGAGCCCAGCTTCCCAGAAATCTTTTGTGCCCTGTTCTGCAGGGGGTAAGAATATCTGTTGTGTGCTGGAAGAAATAAATCTGAACAAAAAAATTCACCAAAGAGGTGTTAATGTTTCCACAAAGTCGCAGACTTGCTCTCCACGGCGTGCATGGTGCAACAGGAATTGCAAAGATGTTGCAGAATATGGCCTTTTGCATTTTTTGGTCTGACCTGGGTGAAAAAAAAAAATAAAAATTAGTGGTACTAGTTGTCTCAGTAAGCATTCTGCACCCAGAAACTTTTTTGTAAAGGTGTAAAAGAGCCAGTGGTCTAATTAAAGAAGATTGGCGCATCCTTATGAGGAATTCTCACTCCTTTTCCGTTCATTTGTATTCCTTCTGGCTCCTTTCTCASGTGGTTTGGTCAAGTCATCTGTGTCATGCACCAAATCCATTTCAGAACCCTTTTCAGGGACCAGATGCCAGATATTTTTCAGGTTTAAAAAAAAAAAAAAAAAAAGCAGATCTAGCTCCAGCACGAGGAGTGCCATGACTGGCATTGGGAAGCAAAGGACATCATGGGATGAAATTCCMTGCCTGCTATGGAGCAGTGCATCAGCCCTGCTCATGGATGACAGATCTATTGTGGCCTTTCTYGGATGTCCATAACTTTGGACTGGTTCTGCATCCGCTGGGATGTGCTGGAGGGCTCTCAGATGCTCTTCCATGTGTTGTGCCTTTAGAAGAGCAATGCGGTGTCATTGAAACACAGGAAAACATTCCCAACAGCACTCTCAGAAAGCAGAATATTTGTAACTGTTTCAAGATAGTTATCTTGCTCCTCATTTGTGACACCCAGCTGATGTTTGCAGTGTCCTTAGTCAAGCAGACAAGAGAGACAGACACCTGTGTGTACCAGCTCCTGTTACCAGTTCTGTATTTACTGTGTTTACTGACACTTCTGGGGCATGTTTAGACACATCTAACATACCCACGTTAGCTCAGCACTCGGCACATCATCACACAGACTTAGCTGATTYAATTTTTGAGCTGAGATCAGCAACAGCTGGAAGAAGTTCAACTTAGTGTACTTAAGAGAGTGTTCTAACATCACAGAATCACAGGATCACAGAATGTCTAGGCTGGAAGAGACCTTCAAGATCATCGAGTCCAACYCGGGTACCAAYACCTCAACTAGATCATGGCACCAAGTGCCACATCCAGTCTTYTTTTTTAAACAYATCCAGRGATGGTGACTSCACCACCTCCCTGGGCAGACAATTACAATACTTTATCACTCTTTCCTTGAAAAAACTTTTCCCTAATATCCAACCTGTGTTTCCCTTGGCACAGCTTGAGACTGTGTCCTCTTGTTCTGTTGGCCTGGAGAAAGAGACCAACTCCCAGCTGACTACAGCCAACTTCCAGGAAGTTTTAGAGAGTGATAAGGTCACATATCCCAGCAGGAGAACTGGATAAAAATGTAGTAGATAGTGTAACATTAGTAGTTCTGACCGTAAGGATCTTCCTGAGTGAGGACTACCCTAGCTTTCATTTTCAAAGCTGTGTGACCACTGTAATATGGTAACTCAGGAAAGACTTTTCAGCCAAAAAAAAGCCTTCAGCAGTTAGGATTTCAGCATCAAGATTTAGACAGATTTGCAATCTCCCACTGCATCTACAGSTCAGTGCTGCTGGAAACCAGTTGGCTGAAGGCCTTGGTTGAGGATACAGGACCCCAGCTGGAAGTGGGGGCTCTTTCAAAGTGCTGGTCTGAGCATCATGCTGCAGCCAAGACTTAGTTACTAGGGCAGCTTCAAAAGGCTGCTGCTGTTGGCTCCAGGGAACCCCAAGCCAGGCCCTTAGGTAGCCAAGCACCTTTGATCCCAAACAGCAGTCCAGGCMATCAGTAAAAAAACTGCTTCCATCTGACAGAGCAAAAACAGAGACAGAGTGAAGCCAGTGGCTCACACCACTGGATGTGGGACTGGGTGTGCTGTGTGCTGCTCTCCTGTCCACACCCTGGATTAAATTTTAAGCCTGAAAAACCTACTTTCCCTACAAACCATTCATCAAGAGACACAGAACTGAAAAACAACATTATGCTCAAAGATCCTCTAGAGCTGCTGTCTGGCCAAAACCAATACTTGCAATCTGCATAATGGTGTATTACTGTGTGTCAGACCACCAGGAAAGTGTGTATCATGTAAACAACCTGTCTCCCCAAGTTCAGCAGCAGTTATCAGTCATGCTGATGGAGCCATTAGAAACAGAGCCTTCCTGCAGTTTGTTACAGACATTCCTGTACAGGTCAATTACTGCTGTGGCACCTCAAGGCAAATGTTTTGCAAGAACCTGGAACTCTTGTCTCCCAGCAGAGTCTCTGTGTGACCCTCCCCAGGAGCTTTTTCTGGTAAACAACCAATATTTCCAGTGTGCTGGGAGATGACAGTGTTTTTGGGTATGTTGCCAAAGCTATATGGTGGATTTTGTAAGCACTAAGGAATGACAGGGATGTTTTGCAGTAATCCAGAAGCAGGACAAGAAGTGACAGCTATTACTAAAAGTCTTCATCTTGTGCAGGATTAGCCTGCACAGAGCTGTAKTAAATTTAGCACTTGTCCCATGCCTATCATTATGTGGTTATTCCCTCTGTAAATCATTTCGCCTAGTTGAGAAATCCTTTGCCTTTGGTAGGATTTGTGCTTCCTGTTGTCTCAAAGATAAGGAGCAAGCAGGGCAGAAAGTGGGGAACTTTTCACCATTTTCACTTCCCACATTAAAATCCTCAGTTCTGGAGAGAACATTTGTCTGCTGGTGGCACAACAGAAGCAGCTTGCTTGAATTTGTACAGGTGGGAGGGTGCATGATTCTGCCTTTCAAGAGCTGTCAGGGTCTGTGCAGAGCATGACTCTGGCTGTAATTTGCTGCATGTAGGTGACATTTTCTACTTGTCTGTCCTGTCAAACAAAGCTTTTGACCACAATTCCTTCCATCCTGAGCTGTGTTGGAAACATGTGGTTAGGCTGTCACTTTGTGCTGTCAAGAAGCTGTATCAGTGCCTCCCTGTGCAACCTCCAGGACCTCCCTAAGATCCTGAGCTAGGACATCAGTGTGATGCCCAGCAATGCCTCTGGCTGGCTTGGGAAATCCCAGCCTGCCTGCAGTGACCTGTAGGGCTCAGTCAGCTTTGAGGGCAACTGGCTTTTGTTGAGTTTTGTTCACCCAAAAACAAGTCTGGAGGTGAACATGAGCAAAGACTAGATTGCAAAGACTAAGACTGGAAGAGAGAGGTTATTTTCTTAGGCAGCACTGAGAAAGCTATAAAGTACTCTTTTGCAACCAGAATATCCCCAAGAAAAGCAGACTTAGTAAAGACAGGTTTCTATGAAAGACAGATAAAAAGCAAAACTTTCTTATATTGCTCCTACAAAATGCTCTTTGGAACCTCAGTGTATCAACCAATATACCTCCCAAAGGCCCACTGATGGCTCCTCCCTTGACTTTTACAGCCAATTAGAAAAAGATTTCCAGATTTTTTTAAAATTAATATATTTTAATACTGAAGTCCACGTAGCAGCAGGAATTAAATAAGCACAGAAACATCAGGTTATTTTCAGGTCATCAGAGCTACCAGTGTGAAGAGCAAAACACCAGTTTTTCAGTGCTGGGTTTGTGGCTGTGCTTCAGCTCTGACTTGACAGGAGAAGAATTGCATTTGCTTCAACTGGAAAATAACAAACACAAAAACAGTCTGAAACAAGAATGACCAGAGAAAGAATATATGGTGTACACCATGTTTTCATAACTTTGCTCAGTTTCATAACTTCTTAGTGTATGTAACCCTCAAAAAGCAATTTTTTGAGAACAGGAGGGTGAGACTTTCTCATCTCAGGGGAGCTGAGCTCAAYCTGAAGCCTGAACACTGCTGCAGAGATAATGCTCCAGGATGAAGGAAAGCAACATGTGTGTGCCTAAATCCCATATGTRTTTATACTATCAGCAACCATCAGATTGCCAGCTCGGGGCTCACAGTTTGAGTGCTGAAGGGAATTTGATAGTAGGAAACAGCTTTACAGAAGATTGCTTCTCAGACAAGCATTGCAAAAACTTTGTGACAAGTTGTTTCCCTCTCTCCCCCCCCGCTCAGTTCCCTGTTTCCAATCCTACTGCAAATTTTTCTCCTCCTACTGAGAAAGGACCAATGGAAAATTTTGAATATGCAGAATGACTATGGAAAGAACAGCATTCTCTCACTCTGCATTGTGAAACTTGGAAAGTCACAAGATGCCTGTTCTCCCAAGTGTGGGGAGGTTTGGCAGGGCACAACAGGAAGGATTCTGCACACTGCACCCCTCCCTTGCATCTTCATGAAGCTCTGCTGGCAAAAGACAGAGAACCACCCTTGCTGCAAGAAACAGAGGGGAGGGGAACAGAGCAGGACACAGAAGAGGTAGACAGGGAGATGATGGGCCAACTGCTCCATAACTGCAAGGAGCATGACAGAGTCCTAACGGCATCCCGGGAATCCTTATCACACAGCAGCCTTGACTTGGCATTCCACATTGACCGTGTTGGCCTCACGTCCTATTTCCACACACAGCCACACCAGGGTCACAGCACGAGGAGCAGAGAGCCCGAGAAAGTCTGCTACTGGTCCCAGGGACAAACCTTTCACAAGACACACTTTGTGAGTGCCTGCTGGAAGAGGCCACTGCAAAACAGATAACTTGGAGAGGTGCCGGGCGTTGCGCAAGGCAGGATGCCGCCCTGCGTGTCTGTGGTTATCCGTACACAAGGCATCTTCCCTGCAGAACGCCTGGAGCAGGGGAAGCATGTGCTGTTTGCATGTTGTGACCCTGTCCACAAMCCCGGCCTCAGACACAGGCTTGGCTACTCATCAGAAACCCGTCGGATTTCAMGTGGCTTATGCTGGGAGCAGTTTTCTGAACTCTCATTCCGGGGCCACTGTGGTCTGAGGCGGGACGGGAGCAGAGCTGAGTCAGTGTGAAAGCAAACACGTCCCAGGCACGGCGCCCCGGCTGTGGGGGCCCTGCCGCTCGAGTGGGAGGAAAAACCCACCCGTGGGCCTGGCGAGGGCAAATTAAAGAGTCGGGGATGGGGCTTGGTAGGGAAGTTGTTTGGCCAAAAAGCTGATTTGATTTTGTGGGGGGAACCAAAAATCAGCAGGCTGAGGTCAAGGCCTCTCCCGTCTCGACTGTGTTGGAGTCCTAGAAGATGAGAATTTTAGGTTTTCTGTGCTCATGGGCAAGGACAAGAAAAAAGAACCTGTGCCTTAACAGACTGAATGATGGAGAGATTCCCCACAGCTTGCTCAGGCCTGGAGGTGATAAGGCTGTTTCCCCACAAAGCCTATCCAGGCAGGTGCTCTGCAGAAACCATCTTCTCCACTGTGGCAATCAATCATTCTGGCTCTGGCTTGGAAAGCCAGAACAACTCCTTCATGCCAGTGCACTTCTTCTAATTAGTGTTGGGGTCACCACCTCCTGTACAGCAAACCATGAATGTGCCAGTAGAGAGCATCACTCAGACCCAGCAATTTCTCCTCGTGTTCTGCATACTAATTTTTTTTTAATCTTTAAAGGGTTTTTTTTGTGAAGTAATAACTCATACCTGRCAGGTATTACCATCAGCAAATCAAAGGGGATGTTTTCTTAAATGCATATTTTTTAAAGAAAATAGGAGAAATTTATAGACCGAATAGTTCAGATACAAGCATCTGGGAAAAAGTGAAAAGGTTCCTTTTCATTAAGCACAGAAGCACRAACACATTTGGCAAATCCCTGCTCTCCCTCCTTGCTTACCAGCTCTCTTTGGATGGGAGCTGCTCTTTTGGAAATGCACAGTTGAGAGATAATCACATCCAGATTTAGGAAATAGCATTTTGCACATAATTCATACTGGCTACCTAGACAGATTGTTGGTTGAGTGTGTAGCTATAAATTTGGCAGAACAAATGGCAAACTGTGGTTGGCATATGGACACAAAGCAGGATGCAAACTGCAGCTATACATTAACCACAGGAAAGGAAAGCCTAAGAAACTGAGTTAAGCAGCAGGATCTGAAGCAAACAATAAGAAGGGGCAGCTGACAGGACAACTAACTCTTGAGGAGCATATGCAGCATCAGAGCTCTGTGCGTTAGGAAGAACATTACCAGCCAATAAATAACAAGCCAGCRCAGCTATTTTGCTCACTGAGTCTTGTTTATCACAAAGAAGTCAAATGACTTCTCTTCACCCGTGGAAAATCTGAACACAGAGGATGGCAGGCAATTTTGGGAAGCAACATCCGTTCTGTATGGAGAAACTTGATCTGCTGTACCCAAAATAACTGCTGTTGAGACACAGACTAGATCTCAGCTCAGCAAYTGATTAGGCAAAAGGAGCAAGCTCTACTGCTGGTTGGAGCTGACTTGGTGTCACCTCAGGCAGCAGGGCAGCCACTCGTGGGCTGAGCCAGGCTGGAGAACGCAGATCTCAGGGGGCAGGTTGTCAGCAGATAGCTCTGTGCCTCCTGCAGGGCTGAAGAGCATTTTTTATGCACTCAGCCCCTGAAGGGAGCACTATAGGAAATCTGGCACCTGTCTCTTCATTGGCACTGATGCAGTCACATCCCACAGGAGTTTGCCACATCCCTGACACATCCTACCCCTGCTCTACCCTGAAAGTGCGGGCAAGGGCATTGTTACACAGCTACATTATCCAGGCTCCCTAAAGCCCCCACTTAAAAAATCAACAGCAAAGGAGAGTTCTGGATCACAGCAAGTCCCAGTTAGATTATTCCTAGTCTTCTTATTTAGGCTTAGGTAAAGACAGAAAGAGGAAGCCTTAATTTCAACAAAGATTCACAGTCTTAGGGGTCTCTTTTTCTCACCTCCAGGCAAAGAAGCCAGGCTGATACACTGGGAATTTGGAYGCATACCTTCCAATCTTTCAGGTCAGCAGATTCCTTCATCCTACCTGTTTTCTAGGTAGCTGCTCTCCTGAGAGAGAGAGCAGTGTGACACAGCTGCAGTCCCACTGGACATAGATTTTTACATAGAGGAAAGGCAGGACCCAGTCTCTGAGCAAGGGTGATAGAAGATGGGTTGTGCAGGGAMTATTATCCATGACTCTCTTTTGGGCAGTGCCAGCAGGGTCATTGCTGGGGTGTAACACTGCTGCTTCACAGGTAAGTTACAAGGCACCCTCAGTGTCTTGTCTGGGGTCTTAAGCTGATAGGAATAATGTCAGTTTTCCAATAATAATTAAAAAACAGTAGCATCAAAATAATAAGAAATGCAAACTACCATGGCAAGATGTTTTTAAAGTAGCCTTTAATTTAGTTTCATGTCTATCATACCTGCCCTTCCCACACTGATGCTATAGCACRTGACTTTGATGATTTTCAGCAAAAATACCAATAATTATGGCTCTGGTCTTGCAAAGCTGTTGTATGGGCACAAGCTTTCTCTTAGAGTTCAAACAGTTACCCTGGTTTTGGGTAGACTGTTCAATATGTATTTTTTTAAAGGCAGGCCACTCTAAATCTTGACATAAAAATAATTTGCTCCTTTTGTTTATCATCTCCTGGCTTGATACTGTTAACAAATGAGATGAGRCATAGATGACTAAGAGATACTAAAAGCTCACTCTGAACTCCAATTGTACTAGCATTTCTCTTAACACATTGATTTCCCATCTTTATCACCATGGATATCGAGGAAAAATTAAGAGGCAAAATTGAAAACAACTATAAAAATAAACCCAGCCAAGTAATTGCATTCATTGGCTGTAGGTTTTAAATATCTTTCTCCAGCAGGAAGTCTTCCCTGTAGACCTCAGTGAGGAGCAGCTCTGTTTGCACATACACAGACTGCACACTGGAGGCAGGGAAAGAGAGAGGCTCTTTTAATTACGTGGGCTGCACAGATTGAAGCAAATTGA
Source organism: Alauda arvensis (assembly GCA_902810485.1). NCBI lineage: Eukaryota > Metazoa > Chordata > Aves > Passeriformes > Alaudidae > Alauda > Alauda arvensis. The sequence goes on along the minus strand of CADDXX010000926.1, from coordinate 145,624 downwards.
AGCTTGGGACAGCAAGGACATGCTCCCCTTTCACCATGAGARGACAAATTAGCCTGTCTGCTTCTTCCCTGCTTAGCAATTAAAGGGGGTAAAGGCTATGGTGGCCCTTGTTCCATGCTGGAACAACTGCAGGAGCTATCCAGGGGTCCAGGTCAGTGCCCAGAAGATCTTTCCTGGAAAGCTGACAACTCCCCCAGGCCTGAACTGGTAATACAGACAGACTAGAAGAGTCAATTACCACAGTGTACAGATGATATAAGCCAGAGGATGAGGATCTATGGATTTTAAAGCCTAAATAGGCCACTTTTTACTCTGACCCTCCTGCACACATCAGACTGAAAGACAAACTTCACATATTACCGAGCTTGTCAGCTTGCATTTGGCCAAATGCAGTTATTCCTTCTGCACTGGGGTTGTTGTGTTAAAGCKACTTTCCATACAGTCAGGTTGATGAGCACTAGCTACATCACCCACTTTGTAACTCTAAGAATTAAATTATGCAGAGGCCTTTGGATTTCCCCCTGCTTTTCGCAGCTAGAGAAGAGATTATTCCAGCCATCTACACAATTCCACCAYGTACAAATGCAGCAGCCTGGCTCACAATTATCAGTTCTATGCCAGGTATTCACAATTTCTATTCTGATCTTAACAGAGCTAATCCTGGTGGCAGTGCTGGTGAGGTTTTCCAGCACTCTTATGCTCATGGCTGGGAAAGCCTCCCTGGAGCACTGGCTTCTCACCCTGCTCCAGTTTCAGATTTTACTGCCCAAGAAGTCTGCTTCACTGCATGGCAAACCTATCTGTGACTTCTAGGGAAACAGGAGCTTCCACAGCTCCATCAGGCTACATGCACACCCCCTGGCTTTCTGGAAATAATATTTCTTCTCCCAGGGATCAACTCTGAAAGACACCAAGATGTCAAAGTAGCTGAACCACTGATGCAAAATGGATTAGAAACACATAGGTACTAATTTTTTTTAAATGACAATATTTCTCCCCTCCTTTCTCAATGCAATACAATGCACTCTCATTGCTCTTTTCCTCTGCAAAAGCTTGTCCTAACTTCCTTAAGAACACCTTGTCATCATGCAAGGCCTGTGCCCAGCAGGAGCAGTTCTTGGGCAGGTTTTCCAGCTCTTACTCTCCAGAAAATCTCAGTGGCAGCACAGACCCTACTCTAGTAAGCAGCAAGGCGGAAACTGGGCTCTCCAATGAAAACAGCTGTTGGTTTATTTGTTTAGGTTTTTATTTCGACACAGTAATCTCCCTACAGGCGCTCTAGGAAAGCACAAGAGGAATGTTTCTTCTGCAAAAATGTAATTAACGTGGTTTTCTTCCCGTTGCAAAGTATAATTGCAAATAGGAGCCGACACACGAGAATGGGGTTATTTTGGGTGATGGTTTTGTGCAGAAAAATACTGTGACGAGTTTGGTTTGTCAAACTGAACACAGGGCAGACGTCTCTCTGCCTTCCTGTTTAAGCCAGTGGTCTGGGAAGGGCTGCCTTAACCTATAATGACGGCCAGCTCACCCAAAGAAACTTGTTTCCCCCAATCTATAAATGCAGTTTTCTGGAGGCTGAACATATGCAAAAGCATGCACATGCTTTGTGATCCTGTGTGACACGGCAAACCTCGGTCCAATTTCGAGTTGTGTTAAAACTTACATAAGAATGCCTCAGTTCTGACAGACCTGCTGCCTTTCAGTGCYTGAGGGGAGCCTACAAGGAATCTGGAAACTAACTGTACAAGGGCATAGGACAAGGCTTTGAACTGACAGAGGGCAGATTGAAATTGGCTATTAGCAAGAAATTCTTTACTGTGAGGGTGATGAGGCACTGGCATAGGTTGACCAGAGAAACTGTGGAAGCCCCATTCCTACAAGTGTTTAARGCCAGGTCGGATGGGGCTCTGAGCAACCCGGTCTGGAGGAATGTGTCCCTGCCCATGGCAGGAGGATTAACATTAGATGGAAGTTGGAAGGCCTTCAAGGTGCCTTCCAACTCAAACTRTTCTATGATTCTATATACTTTCTGACACACAACTCACACAAGGGTTTGGAATATCCTTCCAAAGTCAAAGAAAAGGGCCAGACGCTCCTCTGCAAAAGTATTTCCTATGAACCTGGCCAAACGTGGGATCATCTTCACATTTCACTGTGTATTTGCACCTGCTTTTTAGGGGGCAAAGCATCTAAASCTGTGCATGGCTCAGGAGCCCCAGGAGCTGCTGCTGAGAGCAGTGCAGTGTGGCACAGTGGGACTAGATGGCTGCAGCCTAGGGAAGCAGTGGTGAGTCACCTCCTGGCTGGAGGTCACTTCACCCAGATGGGCAATTCCCTGCAACGTGTCCCCACATGGAAAACATATAATCCAAGAYGGAAACAGGGGACTGAAATAACAAATGGTTTACTTTCCCCTGTTCTCCACTCCAGGTCAATCATTAAACATAAATGACAAGTTACATTCCATCAGCACAARCGCTCACCAGCAGAAGTAGGCATTTGCTCACTGAACTTGTTTGGATCTGGGCTCTCCAGTCATTACTATAAATCTTTTTGAGCCAGGGTACCTTAAAAAAAACCATCAGCTGCTTTCTCTCTTATCTTCTTCATTCACTGCAGGAATATACAAGTGAAACTCTGTCCTGACAAGACACTGCAGCCCAGGTGGCCTGGCTGAATAAATCACAGCGGAAAAGCAGGCAACAACTTTGCACCCTGAGGAACTGCAGGCCAGTCAGTCCCCCCTCGGTGCCTGGGAAGATCCTAGAGCACAAACTATGCTAAAGCACATGGAAAATAAGGAGTGTGATTGGTGACAGCAAACGTGGCWTCACTAAGGGCAAATCATGCCTGACAGATTTGGTGGAGTTCCACAGCAGGATGACAGTGTTGATGGATAAAGGAAGAGTGACTGACATCATCTACCTGGCCTTGTTGAAAGCATTTGACACTGCCCTGCACAACATCCTTGCTTCTAAACTGGAGGGGTGTGGTTTTGATGGATAGACCACTCAGTGGATAAAGGAGTGACTGGATGGCAGCATGCAAAGCTRCAATCAGCAGCTCATTGTCCACCTGAGGTGTTTCCTCGGGGCTCAGTTTGGAGGGACACTGTTTAACACCTTTGTGGCACACATGGACAACAGGATTGAGTGCAGAGCCAGCAAGATTGCTGACACCACCAAGCTATGTGCTGCAACAGGCACCCTGGAGGGAAGGGATGCTATCCAGAGGGACCTGGACAGACTTGAAATGTGAAACCTTATGAAGCTCTRCAAGGCCAGGTGCAAAGTCTGTATCCAAAGCAGTGGGGCCAGGAGGTCAAGAAAGGGGATTCTGCCCCTCCACACCACCTGGAGTGTTCCTGGGATCCCCAACATGAGATGGACATGGCATTGTTGGAGGGAGTCCAGAGGAGGCCACAAAGMTGAYCAGAGCACTGAAGCACCTCTCTTATGAAGACAGGCTGAGAGAGATGGMGTTGTTCAGCCTGGAGAAGACTTGAATCCAGGGAAACTTTCCATCACCTTCCAGTACTTAAAGGGGGCTGCAAGAGAACTGGAGAGGAATGTTTTAGAAGAGTACATAAAGGGCAAGAGGGAAATGGCTTTAAACTGACAAAAGGCAGGTTTAGATTTTGATATAAGGGAAAAAAATTAAATTTAGTTTAGATATTAAGAAAAAAATCTCTTCAGTAAGGGTAGTGAGACACCAGAGCAGGTTGATCAGAAAAACTTTGGAATCCCCATCCCTAATTGTTCAAGGCCAGGCTGGATGGGGCTCTGAGCAACCTGGTCTAGTGAAATGTGACCCTGCCCATGGCAGGGGGTTGGGACAAGATGGTCTTTAAGGTCCTTTTGCACTCAAACCTTTCTGTGATTCCCAGTGAGAAGGCTTTTGGAGCACACATGACTAAGCATAAGTGGTATACACACACAGCATGTACTTCAAAAATTAATTTTATAGATATCAGAAGATAGCTGGCTATCCATCAGAAGGTACCCCCATCCTGCTGGGAAGGTGTTAGGAAGGGGATTGATAACTAARTACTGCAATTACCACGTAATTGTACAAAGGCCACTTCACAAAAACTGAAGATCTTCTTGAATCAAATTCCTGCTAAAAAACAGGAACCCAAAACCTGTCCCCTYACAGCTGTTTCACAATGTTTCAGCCCATTTAGTGTGGTGACTTACTCTGTCTCAACATAACATTCACAGCTACAGCTCTGCAAGGATTTCCCAGACTCCTGACCCTTCCAGCAAGCTTTTAGAGCCAGGTTACTCTCCTGGCTTCTTGCAGGTGCCCATCTCTCAGACCAAACACCTGCAGGCTTTGGAGAATCAGCCTGACTCTCAGAAGGAGCTGAGGTCCAAATTTCCACTTCTTGTTCCAAAACACAAGGAAATGCCCGTGAATTCTGAGCAGCTTGAGAGGTGTGACAGACTGCTTTGTTTCAGTACCATGTAAAACTTTTAAGCTGGAATTTTCCAGCAGCATTCCAGTGCCAGACTGATGATTTATGAGTCACGTTCTGTCACATCAGCAAGGTGCGTCAGTCCCTACAGCAGAGAGTTTTAAAGCTCTCTGTTGCTCACTGAAATGAGAGCAGGGTCCAGCTGTACTCATTAAAAAAAAATTGGGGTGAAACTCACACCARTCACTGGGGAACATCTCCCCAGGACAAGTTTTGCCTTCCTGGGGATTTTTGGTGGCAGCTTGCTATTGCAAGATAGAACAATTCCAAGTATTTCTCAGGCACACAAACATGGAATATCCAACAGCATCAGAAGAACACAAGCAGCTATCAGTACTTGCTTTTATACGAACTGAACTGAATTATATCAGCACTTTGCTAGAAACTGTACTGGAAACTGATTCCTGTTTGGTTTCTGCAAGGAGGGCAGGCAAACAGAGCAAGCCATGCCACAYAGCTTGACAAAACCTCCTCTTTGTGCCTGGCATGCTGACAGGTCTATGGCCCTTGCATCAAGCTCTGGAAATACAAATCCTAAGTGCAGAAAGAGTGAGAAACAACATCACCATTGCCCTTCTGATACAAGTCACACCAAGGGATTGGTTAGCAGAAGTGGAGGATCAAAGAGAAAGCAAACAAGATAAATACCTCTTTTTTGCCAGCTGATTTTCACCTCCTGGAGAGCACATCACAGTAGCTGTCCTAGACTGTCACCTGTACACAGTCAGCAGTCCCACACTGAATTGTTTACAGCCTCAGGGCCTTATCTGCCCTGATAAAGCCTGTGCCCTTACATTTCTTATATCTCTGAGCCCTTAAACGCCTTTCTGTGGTCCTCATGGCTATCGGAATTCTTCTGCAAACCCTGAGAAGCAGAATGGCTGTTCTGGAAACAGTCTGATACAGCAAGTCCATGCTGAGCCCTGCACAGCTCTACCTCCTGAGCCCAGCATCCCTAGGAAGGGGCCTCCTTCCTTTCCCCTCTACAGTGCCCTGGATAAGGCTCTGACATGTGTTCTGGTCACTTTGTCCCTGACAGAATGGTCTTTGAAAGCATGGAGAGAAACCAAGGCTAACACCAGCTGCTGCTGAGGCTTTCGTACCATGGGGCTGAAGTATTTTATTGCCGTCGTTAAAAATCAAGTGATYTAATCTCACTGGTGTTCTAAGGCATACCTTGTTAACTAAATCTCATTTTCTAGTTAGCCATGAACTCTCAGACTGCATTCATGCCTTTAAACAAGCAGTACTTTCAGGGATTAAGTGTGGTGCAGAGCTYGCTGTGCCAAACCCACTAGCACCTTCCCCTCCTGTCAGGTGTGCCAGAGCAGGCTGCCCAGACAGCATGACCCAGGACAGTGCCTGGCYACAGGCCTCAGTCCCTGGGCCACCAGCCCTTTGATTTTCCCCCTCTGGAAGTGGGTGCAGCAGCCAGTGCTGAGGGAATGAAATTTTCTCCCCCACCACAAAACCCCTCTGGATGACACAGACACCCTGCAGTTTCCCTCCACATCCCCCTGTGGAGAAACACAAGCCCACACTCCAACAAACACCTCCACCTCCTAATTCGGGGCAGGTTTCTCTAGCTCTGAAAACCCAGAGCTGCCTGGAGGAAGGACACAGCTTGGTTTTTCCAGTGACCATAGCGATGCTTTGCTCTTTTCTGGGGTCTGGCTTTCTGTTTTAGGTGGCCCAGGGTGAGGCAGCACTAAGTAAGCAAAGGTATAGCATAATTCCTGTTAAAAACCTACTCCTGGCTCTGCAAACAGGAAGCTAAAACTTCCCTACCTTCCTCAAGCACACCTCCACAAAGCCCCTTTGGTAGGACACATTGGTTAGGGCAGGCAGGACAACACGGGGGTGGGGGAAAGCAAACAGGGCTTGCAGGGAGGGGGYGTGCAGGGTGGAAAAAGGGAGTGGAGACATCCTCTTCTGCTGGGAGAGGGCAAGAACATGTTAGACCTTGTGCCCTCACAGCATCTCACCTTAAACACACTCAGCACCCCCACAGCCCCAGCGGGTGACTAAGGGAGAAGGCACACGGGGAGCTCAGAGAAAGGCAGAGTTTCCTGACACCCGCTCATTTCCAGGAGCRCTTACTCATTGCTGGGAAGTGCTGAGAGCAGCAACTGTACCCCGGTTCTKGCACAGAAAATCCCATCTTGCCCCCAGGCATGTGTCAGAGCCTGTTTCCAGTGACCCATGRGAGCTGGGAGGCCACAGCAGACACTGGCTCCAAATGAGATGACAAAATCATCATCATCATCTGATTGTGACTCACCTCAAGCAACTTAGTTTCGGGCAATTAACTTGGAGACCAGCATCCCTCCCTGCCTGTTAGTGATTTATATCCAACATCCCTGCCTGTTAGTGATTTACATCCAGAATACCTTAACCTTTGGGCACGGGAGCTGTCTGCAAAACCCAGGGAATTTTTCCAGGCAAACTCATCCTGAAGGGTCCCTCCTTAGCATGAATCTTACCCTGCTAAGTGGAATCAGGACCTGTATCAAGTGACCTACAGGTCTTTAACTTTCTCATCATCAGTGTAGCAGTTATTGACTTTGTTACAGGGGACTATTKCACAGCAAGAACCATTCCCTTGCATTAATGATCATTATTCAGATGCATTAATGATAAACAGGAATAAAGGCAAAAATTTTCCAGGCATCAAATGAGACTCCAAGATATGCCAGGCCATGGCAGCACTGGGTCTCTTGGTGTTCTCCCACAGCCTTTCCTGCAGCATCTTCCTTTCACTTCTGTTCTGGCTCACTTCAAAAAGCATAAAATGAAGCTCAGAAGCATAAAAGAACCAGATACAATGAGTGGGAGACTATTGCACAAAACTGATATCCAAGGAATTTCTTTAAGGAATTTCTTTAAGCCTCATTTGGCTGAGAATTTTGGACAGAGCAAGGAGCTAGCACCGGTTTACTCAGGTTGGAACAGAGGAGGTGAGCAATGACAGAGGGCAGAGCAGGAAAAAATGAGAATCCAGGATGGAAACGCATAGTGAAAAAGGCAAAGCTGAAGAAACAGCARTGGGAAAAAAGGGTTGAGGGGAAAAATGCAAATAGGGCAGAAAAGCCAGAAGGCTGGGAGGGGAGAAGGYTTGGATCACAGGTAGCTGAGGAAACTGGGATGGAAAAGGGGGAGAGAAAGCAAACTAATGAAGTGGAATCCACTCCATAAGGCTGAACCAGTCAGTCAGAGGCAGAGCTTAAGCAGAGGGAAAGAGCATGGCCCCAAGCCTCCCTGTCCCCCAGCACCACACAGCCTTCTGCACAGGTCTGTGGCAGTGGTGCCAGCTGGGGCACATCTGGCAGTGTCTGTACTCCTGCATCAACTCTGCTCTCACGAGCTTGTTTGCTTAATTTATATAATATCCCCAAGAAATCAACTTTGCAAGCCCTGCCTTACAGCTTGGTGTGATCTGCACAAAAGATTTAGAGTGTTAASTGCTGTTTGTGGCACAAATCCTGGTGTTCATGCAGTGCACTGAATTTCCACAGCTTCCCTAATTATTGCTGGCATGTGCAGCCTATGCTGCCATCAGGACTCCACTTAAATACAAGCCAGCTGTAACTATTTAATCCAATTTCTCCCCAGGTGGAGAGCAGCAGTGCTGGCAAAGATGGGTAAAGAAATGTTGAGAACCTCTGCCTTTTCTGTGTTGCTGGTGATTAAATGACCTCCCCTTTTTAACAGTGAGCCAATATTTCCCTTAGGTTTCTGCCTGGTTTTTATGTATCTAAAGAACCCTTTCTGGCAGTTTTCAACATCTCTGTCCAACTTTGATACAAGCTGAGTTTTTCCTTTCCTAACAGCATCTCTGCAGTAGCAGGAAGAGACACTCCTCATCAAGGACGTGGGATTATGACCTGACCAAGACAAAATGTGTTTAACATCTGATAGCTGATCCACATCACCACTTCTCGCAGCAGCATCCCCKGGTTCCTGCCAGACAATCATTACATGCTTTTGATAGGTTTCTATATATTCTCCTTTCTGTAAATTTAAAGAGGACCTTCCCTTCCAGTAAATTACAGCTTTCCTCTGGCTCTCAGGCCAGTCTGCTGCTCATGTTTTCAGGCAGCCCGAGCTGCTTTGTGCTTGGCTTTTCCGAGACGCTGACTGCGGAGAAGGTTTCGCAGTTTAGCGGTTGAGTGGCTGGTACAAAAACAAACCTACAGATTTCTGATCCAGAACACCAAAAACAACACAGCCTGGAGAAACAGCCCATCTGGGGCCAAGGATACGTGCTATTGCATTCCACACCCCCGGTGTTTATTTACAGAGCAGGCCATGTGGGTCTGTCACGCCTCCTTAAACGTGCGCTTTTCATGCCCAGAAATTGCCCACGGATCAAATTTCTGGTGAGAGGAGTGTGTAAAGCAGCGTGTGCCTGCAGGATCTGTGGCCAGCAGGCTCCTCCAGAACATCTTCCCAGGGGTGAAACACAGGTGTGAAGGGGCTTGTCCCCAGCTGCTGTGGGCTCTGACATACCTGACACAACAGTGGAGGGTTGGCACCTGAGTCACAGGCAGAGTGGGAGCTTCRGACAAAGTTTATTAGAGAAACCCTCCCACTAAGTCACAAGGAAGAACCCCTTTGCTTTTTGAACTCCTCAAAGAGGAGCCTAGTCCTAGTCTGGGACTCCATCTGGGGCCCCAGACTTTGTCAGTGGTTTRTGTCCAAAGGATTATATAGGTGTAATTGAGCCTTTGTATAACTTCGTCCATCAGCATTAAGGGTGGCAAACCAAATGTATTTATAAAAAGAAAATGAATGGTTCATTTAAATTGGTTGCAATAATGATAATTATTTTTTTAGAARGGCTTAATCAGAATTATTTACAGAGCAGTAGGTAGTTATAACTACTGGTACAGTTCACTGGTTTTGAAGCAATATTGAAGCTGTTATAATAAAGCAATTATACTGAAGCAATTATGTTAAAGTCCTTAAGCTTACAGGCTTTAAAAGGGGAAGAGCTTCACAAAAGCTGGCAGTGCTTCTGTCATCAGCTGAGAGTCAGCAAYGGAACATTGTAACCAGGGGAAAAACAAGGAGCAGCTGGGGCCATAAATAAGCTGTCAAGATACATATGAATTATTCTCAAAGAAAATAGTTGTCTTTAGATATGTGCACAACCTGCTGCTCTTTCAACCTTAAAAGCACTGAAACAATGACATTTTTAGCAAAACATCCAGCTGGGTCTGTCCTAAGAAATGGAAGCCCTTGCACCTCAAGCAGTGCCTGTTTCCTTTTCCCTGTAAAACACACACTTCTCACAAGAACTACAAAGCTTATGTCTTCAGCATTTCCCCCCAATAATCATTGACTACAGTGTGATGAAAAGAACAAGCACTTCTGACTGATCAGARCAAGGGTTTTATTTCCACCTGTTAAAAGAAATCTGACTACCAGCAGAAGCCAACATAGATGAGCAGACTTGATTATATTTAAATCAAGCAAACATTTATTTATAATTAAATTCAGAGAAAATGGAACCTTTTACAACAAAAACTATATACACAAAGAAAAAAAAACCTCTTTGTACCATCAATTCCCCAAAATCCATCTGAGACTATCTTGAAAAAGAGAAGTACTTCATATATAAAGGGGATGGTATTGTCCTGGAGTGAGGTCTGTCCTGCAGGTTGGGCAAAAGCTGGCAGTCTGAAGGGCAAAAGGGAGGCACTGACTGCAGAAGACATGGCCACACAGTGTTGACAAAATCAGTCTTCCACTTTGCACAATCTGGAAGAAAGGRAATCACAGCAGGGAAGAGTTTGAGTTTGCTGCTTTACTGGGAGCAGGCAAATAGGACTTGGAGTATCTGCAATCTGAATAATGAGGCACATGCAGGTCTGGCAGTGCCTCCTTGGCAAGGGTTTCTCCCTCTRTGCACACCAACAAGAAGCAAGTGCTCCAAACCAGCTGCCCACAGCATCCCACATCAGCCAGCCTGGTTGTGCAGCCCCCCTCCTGCTCCATTCCCCTCCCACAAAGCTGGAAAGGTGACAACAAGTGGGTCTTTACCTGTGGGTAAAAATCCATGCAGATGGGGCACCTAATGGTACCTGCTGGCCAAGCACTRGAGGGAACAGAAGCAGAAAGAACACATGGCTGTTTATGTCACCACACATCGAGGTCACTGGTACATAAAATGTCACACTGAGCAGCCATGACACATTTCCTTTGGAGAGCCCTGCATATCCTTAACTCTCTCAGTTTGCTGTACGCGATAACGAGTGTGGGTCTCCCAAAGGAAGCAGCACCTTGGTTTTCATTGAGACAAGGATGCAGTTCAGGAACCCTGCTCTGGGATCTGAAGAATCCAGCAGCCTSCAGCACTGGGCAGTCTGTGTATGGCAGCATTTATGTCCAACAGGTCAATACTAATGAAAGTATTTCCTTTCCTAATGGCACTGCTAGAGCCTGGCACGAAAAGAAAATGTAATGCATTGGGAGCTATGGCCTGTGCCTAATCACCTTCTCTATACCCCCAAACTTGTCTTTGAGGTTGTGTGCAAAGCCTTCCATCTGCTCTGGGCTGCCTTCCTCTCCTAAAGTAAAAATGGTATCATTTGATCATCATGCAGCATGGGATGTGGTCATCATTGAAAGAGGGAAATAAGCAGAGTAGGTGAAGGTTTCAAAGGTAAGCCAGGCCATAGCAGTAAAATATRGTCCTGTCTGTTTGAAAAACAAAAGGCAAAATTCAATGTCTGCTAGGTGATGAGGCGTACATACTCTGAACTTTCATCTTCTGATGAATCYCCTTCTTCAGATGCTGAATCAGTCACAGACACATCATTATCTGTTGTTTCATCTTTGTCATCATCACTCAGTACAGAGCTGTCCGACAGCAGCTGGCTTCTTYGTTGTTCACTCCCTGCAATTTAATTTCAATATGTTAGATCTATTATTTACTCTCTCTCTCCTTGGAAATACCCTTTAAACAAGTTATTATAAACAATCTGTAATGGTTCCTGTTAGAAATGACCCCTATTCAGCTGGGTTAAAAGCAATCTTAAACAAACTAGTTTACTTAAATATTGAGGCAGAAGCCTTCCACACATTGTGGCTATTCTGCTGCAGGCCAAGACAAAACATTTCCTCTATTCACCCTACAAACAGCTCAAAATGTTACCTGAGAGAGTCTCAGTGTCACACATTCCACAGAGGTATGTTACTTGTGAACAAATCTGCCTTCTAAAGGGAAGCTCCCTCACACAATTCTTACTAACAGGGTCTGCTGTGGTCCTATGGTGTTAAGGTAACTGGAAAATTATAACACCTATAGTTCAAAGGAGATAATTTTTATCTCTGGACCCAAAGGGTGAGGACTGCTGTTTGCTTTTTAATTCTAAGAATACACATGCAACAATGATCTCTGCGACTCCCGTGTCCATGTAACAATAATCCAGCACTAATCAATTAAAATTACAGAAAATGTCACAAAATTTGAGCTCTTTCCTACATAAGTACTGAGCAACAACTTCTGTGATGGTGGGGACTTTCCAGTGTGTYTGACAGCAGCTGTGAGACACAGATGGGATCCATTTTTTAAGACACTGGCCAGAGGCTTTAGCACTGTTCTTTGTCTTTTGCTCCATGCAGTTTCAACCCCTGCTGCTCGAGCTGGTTGGAAAGGACACAGAAAACCTGATGATTATATTTGCAACAATTCAATCAGCTTTAAAATGTAAACTCACCTTCAGCAAGCTTGCATCAGGGCACATGGGAAGAGAGAAAAAAGAAAATACAATTAGAATTTGGTGTGCAGCCCTGGTGTTACATACCAACACCAGCTCATCCAAGCAATTACAATAGATCAGATGAAGAATGCTAGGCATCACTCTCTAATTTTGGCTAAGAACATTRAAAGTAGTAGCCCAATAGCTGCTGCCCAGAAAACAAGAGGTTGCAGCTGGTTCTCTTCTTGCTGCTAGAACAAGATGGAAACAGAGGAAGCTTGAGAACCACCTGAAAACCATCCTCCCTCCTCCCATTTCAGTTTCCAAACTGGATTTTGGCAAGGAGGTGTTTATTTCCCTCAATTTTCCCCAAAAAGGAGATTTCATATTAGATGAAATGAAGAAAAAAAAATGGAACAGGGATTGGGAGGAAAGAATTCTAATTTACTGCCCCATTGGCAACCTAGGCAAAGAGGACTCAAATAYCTGCAACCTGTCAGTGGCTGCTGGAACAATGAGGAACCCACACACCTGCCAGGGCCACCTTGGCATGAGTTTCTCCCTCAGGCTACACCAGCAAAAAGGGACTTGGAGGGATGAGCTCATTGGAGCTTCAAAGCAAGGGCTGTGCTTCAGCTGCCCACAGCATCCCACACTGGCCAGCTGAGCTGYGCCCTTCCCTCTCCGCCCTGATGCCCTCCCACAAAACAGAAACAAGGACAAGACATGGATCCTTACCTCTGAGAACTCATCCAGCCAGCCTGGAGAACTAAGRGTATCTGAGGACCATGCACTAGAGAGAACACAACCAGAAAGAACATGCAGCCATTAATTTCACCATTTCACCATCAGTAAGCAGAAAGGCTTACTGATACATAGAATGTCAAAAATTAAAACATCCCCTCCTCTGATTTAGCGACACCCCAGCCCAGCAACACAACTATTCCAAAARCTTTGATGTACTGCAAACACTTCAGCACATCTCATGCCATAATAGAGGACACATTCATTAATAGCTTCATGAATAGAGAAGAAAAATTTCTGCTGGATTTTACTAGGATTTCTCTTTTTAAAAGTAGTTCTCCTCCACACTATAGGCCACTCTATTCTATTCTGAAGTTCCTGCATAATATCAAGCAGAACCCAAACTTTGCCAAAAGGCTGTTTCTACCCTATGTCAGAAATTAGACTTTAGGGAGACACTTTATCTCTCACATACCTACTGTTGTTTCTTCCTCCCTCTTCATCATTTGCCAGTAGCATAGCTGAATTATCTGCTGCTCTGGAAACAAGTGGCTGCTGCTGGTTTTGCTCCAGCTGCTGCAACAGCGTAGAAACAAAGGCAGTTTAGGAACCACCAACACACCCTCCACCCTGCTCCCCCAGTTCCATGATTTGGATTTGGTCTATACAGGTTTCTTCCCCTCTTTCTCCCCCAAATGGGAAAATTCAGCTGTGATAGCCRCAAACACTTGGTGGCAGATGAACAGCTGCTGAAGAAAGGAAAGCACAGCAAGGATTGGGAGCAAAGAATTCCAGTTTGGTTCTCTGTGGGCAGCAGCCAAAGAAGACTTGAAATATCCTCAATCTGTCAATTGCTGCTAAATAACGAGGAAGCCAAAGATCTGGGAGTGCCACCTTGATAGGGGTTTCTCCCTTGATGCACACCACCAAAACATTGCTTGGAAGGATGTGCAGATTGGAGCTTCAAAGCAAGGGCTGTGCTTCAAGCCAGCTGCCCATTAGCTAGGTGAATCCCATAGCTCTCCCTCTGTCCCATTCCCCTCCCACAGAAAATGGAAAGAGGATGACATAGGGATTCTTACCCATAAGAAGCAATCCTTGTAAAGCACACTTGTTAGGGGACCAAAGAGCCTTGTGGTAGAGTGAACAAAACAAGGAAAGTATGCAGTCATTATTTTCACCACGCAACAAGGGTTATTGATACTTGAAATGTCAGAAATTAGGTATTCATTACTTCTATGTACTGCACACATTTCAACATATCTCAAACCACAGTGTAAGATACAATAATGTCTTCATGAACAGAAAAGTTTCTAATGGATTTTGTTGTTTGGTTTTGGTTTGGTTTTTRTTCAGTTCTCTTCCATTCAGGCCACTATATTCCAGGTATGAACTTTTTGCACAGAACCTAAAATCTAGGCAAAAAACYTGTTGCTGCTCTGTCAGAAATCAGGTTTTGGAGAGACACTTTTATCTGTCACATACCCATCATTATCTCTCAGATCTTCATCATCATCACTGGCCAGTAGTGCAACTGAATCATCCACTTGTAGAGAGAAAAGTGAGTACTCCTGATTCTGCTCCCACTGCAGGTGAGTAGAAAGGGTGGCAGCTTAGAAAACATGTTAAAACTCCTCCTTGCTCCCCTGCTTCAGTTCCCTATCTGGATTTAGGCTGCAGGCAAATCTTTTCCTCTTYCTCTCCCAAACAGGAAAATTAGGTTGTGTTGGCCATAGAAATTTCATATCAGGTGAAGAGCTCATGAAGAAAGAAAGCCAGAACAGGGATTGGGGGGACACAACTGCAATTTGCTGCTCTACGGGCACAAGGCAAAGAGGACTCAAATACCTGCAACCTGTCAGTGGCTGCTGGAACAATGAGGAACCCACACACCTGCCAGGGCCACCTTGGCAYRAGTTTCTCCCTCAGGCTACACCAGCAAAAAGGGACTTGGAGGGATGAGCTCATTGGAGCTTCAAAGCAAGGGCTGTGCTTCAGCTGCCCWCAGCATCCCACACTGGCCAGCTGAGCTGTGCCCTTCCCTCTCYGCCCTGATGCCCTCCCACAAAACAGAAACAAGGACAAGACATGGATCCTTACCTCTGAGAACTCATCCAGCCAGCCTGGAGAACTAAGAGTATCTGAGGACCATGCACTAGAGAGAACACAACCAGAAAGAACATGCAGCCATTAATTTCACCATGCAGAAAGGCTTACTGATACATAGAATGTCAAAAATTAAAACATCCCCTCCTCTGATTTAGCGACACCCCAGCCCAAAAGCTTTGATGTACTGCAAACACTTCAGCACACCTCAAGCCATGATATAAGATACATTCATTAATAGCTTCATGAACAGAGAAGAAATGTTTCTGCTGGATTTTGCTAGGATTCCTTTTACTTAGTTCCCTTCCAGACAGGATATTKTATTCTATTCTATGTCTGAAGTTTTCACACAGAATTAAGCAGAACCCAGAAATTGGAAAAAAACCCCTGCTTCTGCCCTATGTCAGAAATCAGACTTTGGAGATGCACTTTATCTCTCACATACCCATCACTATCTCTTGGTTCCACACCATCATCACTTGCCAGTAGGAYGGCTGAATTATCTGSTGCTCTGGAAACAAGTGGGTCCTGCTGGTTTTGCTCCCACTGCTAGAATGGTTTAGAAACAGAGGTAGCTTAGGAACCACATGAACATCTTCCACCCTGCTCCTCTGTTTCAGTTTCCTGATTGGATTCAGGCTGGAAGTGTTTCTTTCCCTCTTTCTCCCACAAATGGTCAAATTCAGTTGTGGTAGCCATAAAGTCTTTGTATGAGATGAACAGCCGCTCAAGGAAAAAAAATCCAACCCCAAACCCACTTTTATTTTTGCAGAATTGGAGCTGAGTCATACAGATTCTTCCATAAAGTTCAAGGCCTTTTCCAGCATCCCTGCTGCATGTTTCTGCTTTGCACAGCAGCAGTGGCATCCCAAAACTTAGGGGATAAATAGCCTGTGGGCTGGATATTTGTAAAATACTTCTTGGAGTAATAAATAGAACTGGATAAATGAACTTTACATACTTCATGGAGTAATAAACAGTTTGTACCCCAAACTGTTGCTTGTTTGTACTACAGTTGTGCTTGGTACCTCAGTGGCAGGAGTACCTCGAGCCAATGTTGCAGTTAAACACGCCATATTTGGGAAGTCAAAGGCATCCTGTCCTCTTCCTTCCTTTTTTTTTAAATCCCTGGCCTGTATCTTGGGCATCTCTAGAACAGCTTCAGTTTTAAATTGGCTCCTTCTGTTCCATTACCCATGATTGCTAGACCTCCTCCCCAAGTTTTGGAGCAACAAGGTCTTTTAAATTATTCCTCCACTCTCTGCAAGTGATACTCAGAGATGCTGATTTATCTACAGGTGTATTTGGGGTTGACTGGGAGCTCTGTCTAAATTAGGTAAGTCAGAGCTGTGTTTCAGCCCTTAACGTCAGACTGAACATCTGGATGCCAGAAGACAGGCCTGGCAGCACAAGAGAAAAGTAATTTGGCTGTGAGATGGAGAAAAGTGTGTCATTCACTACTTACCAAAACACTGCCAGAATCGTTGGCAGCTGGATTGATGTCTTCAGAGTCAGGAGAGTCAGCTGTGACACCTATGAATTCCTCACCAGCTGAAAACCAGAATGTTAGAATCAATATCAGAAGCTGCAGGGGAATGAAAYGGGCAGCTCCAGAGGAACAGGCTGAGGTAGGATTGAGCTGTGCCCTGGGTCTCTTCTTTTCAAGTATGTTGTCCAACATTTCACTCCAGCTTTGCTCTCAACAGTCCACAAGAGAGACTTGCCAGCCCTGTCCTCTGCAAGAAAGAGTGGCTGAGCTCCTCACACAGTTCTGTTGGATGACAGCAGCTTGCAGGAGATACACACCAATGTAAGATTCATCTAACAGAGGGGAATGTTTATCACACAGGAAAACAAACAAACAAACAAACAAACAAACCTAAACCAAAGCTGGAATCATAGCAGGTATCCTGATTTTACAGCACCATACTGTATGTGTTCCCTTGAGGGATGGGGTACAGCTAATGACGAATTTGCCTCATCTGCTCCCTGCCTGGGAGATCCCAAACTTAGTTTGCCACCCTGGGCAGCTGCCAGCTGCTCAGAGCAGACATTCAGGTGTTTGAGCAGCACTTGGACCCTTGCTACGCAGTTCATTTCCCACTAGTGCAAATGTATTACAGCTCAGTAACAAACCCCTGCGCTTGTCAGGAGCCTTGCTATTTACAGATGCCACACTAGGCACCTCCTAAAATCCCAGGTTTCCCTTCCTCCCCACTAAAGCTCCTAGTGACTGTCCAGTGCACACATTTGGCTGGACCACAGCCCTCCAGGAGCAGTTTCTGTCCTTACCAAGCTCAAAAGGAAGTGTACCACTTTGTCCGAGGTCTGCTGGCTCTGGCTCTGAAGCTCCACCCGTGCTAGGAGCCAGCAGCCTGCTCCGTTTCTGAGCTTGACCAGAATCCTCGGCTTCTCCACGGCGCTTTCGCTGATTCTAAGAGGGAGCAAAGCCTTAGCATTTTCTGTGGGAGTAAGGGGAATGTGGCCCCCATTTTTGCAGCACCAATGAAAGCACAAGAGTACAGAAAGCACTCGTGCAAAGGCTGGAATACGCATCATATGGTGCTATGGGTCATTCCTCCCTGAGCACATGGTGTCAAGGAAAAGGAGTCCCCCCCTGATCTATCACCAGCTCTCTCACCAAGAAAAAGCCTATCCCAAAGGCTTGAAAATGAGGAGACTACTTCACAATTTTATCAGGTCGTTGTTCTCACTGTAAGCCTTTCTGAAGTATTGCTAGCCCCCAGAGAGATTAAAAATCTCCCATCTCCCAAAACATGAAGTTACATGAAGTCTTAAYAGGCTTCTGTTTCCATGCACTTGCTACAAACTCTTCAAATCCTTTCTCGAAGTACTCCAGACAATGTGTTTTAGGAATCAGATTTGRGTAGTAAAGTACTCACTGTGCTCATGGTGTTTCACGACCTAAAACCACTGGAAGCTGGCAGCTACAGTGACTGATCCCATAGATTCCTTTAGTTAGCACACTGCTACAAACCCCTGACTTCTAGGGGTCAGAGAACTAGGTTCTTCCAAACCTACCAGAAGAGAAGAGAGCAGATTACCTATCTGTTCTCCTAAACACCACCCCTGCTCCAGGATTCCCATCCCCAAGGCACCAATTTCTAGACAAGTTCAGTACTGGAGCCTCAGACACCTGCATCTGGGCCAGAAGCCCAGAACAGCCCCTCAGCATCAGAAACCTTCTCAAAAATAATCTACACTTACGTGTGCAGTCAGTCAAGAGTTTTCCTCATCAATGTCAGCARATCACCTTCTGCTCCCACCGGGGATGGGGAAGATGGACACCACGCAGGGGAGATGGACACTTTGTATCTGCTTCCCAGCAGAGGATCCATCAACTGGCTCAACGCACCCCAGGTTACCCGGGTACCCCGGGATGGAATCCTCGTGGTTACAGTTTGGCTGTGGCAACATTCCATTAACGGTGGCAGAAGCCCTCTTTGCACCCTTCTGGAGTCCCAGAATGCTCTGGTGTGGAAGGGACCTTGAGCATCAGCTGGTTCCAATCTCCTGCCATGGGCAGGGACACCATCCACTGCATCAGGGTGTGCAGGACCCGCACCAGCCCGGCCTTCCAGGGACAGAGCATCCACAGCTTCTCCTCTCCTTCATGTTTTTCAGTCTGTGGCTGAAAACACTCATGAAAATGTTTTAACTTTAATCCCTAGTAAAGAGAGATTTAAATTAGATGAAGAGACTTTTCATGTTTTGTTGGGTCTTTTTCAAAACTGGTGAAACTCTAATAATTTAGCTTTTTATTTAAAGTCTCTGAAGTCTTGATTTTTTCAGGTGTTCAGCTATTCCTCTGCTGAGCATTTCACAAGAGGATTGGGAAGAGATTTGCTCTGCTCCTGGGGACAGCACCTTCCTCTTGAAGCCTTGCTCAGCAAGGAAAGCGAAATTAAAATTCAGTTTTTCTTCTAGCCAGTCTGCCACTGGACCTGCATTCAAAGGGTTTGGCTGGTGCTCCTGGGAGCAGCAGCAAACCCATACCAGCTCTGCTCCATACAGGGATGTTCCTCAGCTCCTGGTTGCATGGATGCTCTTGGGTGTGGGGAARATGGTGGAAATTCATCCAGTATGCTGTGGATAGCATACGGATATTTTCAGCTCACACTCTTACATGAGGAGGATAATTTCTTAAAGTAATTTCTCTGTTGATACAACTGTTGTTATTAGGTAACTGGCCAAGCGTTGAGTGTTTAAAGATGGATGGGGATGACTTTCCCCTTTTTCTCAGTCCTGTGTCTGGAAATTGAAGAAAAGGCTGCTTTTGGCCATCATACTCACATCCTTCATTTCTCATATTTGGTGCCTGGCATGAAGTACTTACTTATTCATATATTAAATAAGTATTTGGAATTTCTTTTAGCATTTTTATTTCAAGCATTAAATCTCATTTAGGATTTTTATTATCTAAAACTCTGCCCTTTGGGTCCAACAGTTTTAGAAAGCAGGAATGTTTAAACTGAGATGAAGCACAAGTGGATTTACTGGCATAGGAAGCATCCCATGTGTTGGAGCAGGGAGCCTGTTCACTCACTCTACAGGTACAGCTGAGGTTGGCTGAGTGGGCTCAGCTCCACTTGTATTTTTGGGTGGAATTGGATGGCTTTTCACAGGAATGAGTCAACAGGGATAAGGGAGGAGGGAGCACTGAGGAAAAGGAGGGTCAGCTTTTAGTAAGTCAAACATTTGAAGTCTGTCATGCTTGTTATTCCTCATTGCTGCTGGATGATGGCAGCAGGGTGCTGGGAGACTTTATTGTAAGGCCCAACACTTTTTAATTAAAGCCACTATTGAAAGTATTCCTCACTTGGTGGTGGGAGAGAGATTAAGCTTCTGCCCCTTCTCTGCATATTGCAGGGAAGCTGAAAAGGACACATACCTATTTTTTCTCCTCCCATGCAGGCCAGCTTTGAAGCAAGGTGTAAGATCTCTGAAACAGCCCCTGCAATTCCATTTCATGACAGAAGAAGTTTGTGTCTACCAAGTTCCCAAACTAAAAAGATTAATTATAGCAAACAGCCTAAGCTAAACCCACATTTGACTGGCTTGGTACATTAATCATCTGGAGAAACAGCATTGGGATTTTCACACAATGGCTACAGTTTGCCAGGATTTTTTTGGCAGGAGAAGTTTTTTTCCAGAGAACCTCAGGAAGTGAGAAACAGTTCAATGGCCAGGGATTATCAGCTCTGTACTCTCCCCAATCAGGGGTACCCTGATGATCAGAGCAAGGCCCATAAAGTAATTTAAGAAGAGTAGTATATGATGTTTAATAAAGTGTTCAGCTGCAAGGCAATTGCTCCCCAAAGAAACCTTGCTGACCAGTCCCTCTAAAGCTACCACGAGGATGCAGGGAAATAGGCAAGGATTACCAAAAGATGCCCCAAACAGATTATAATATTGGCTGAAAATATTTTTTACTAATGTCCCTGAGATTTGCATTTTACTCCGTGTGTCAAAATGTGCCTTTACTTGATGATAGCAAGGGTCTGTGACTTCAGAGTATGTTTCCACAAGTGTCTATTAGATGGTTCATTAGAGACTGTTCAGAGTAAGTAAAAACAGTTTTGAGCCCCCCTGAGATAGGCAGTAYTGTGTGGCTTGTTCTGCAGAAATAAAATCCAAGTTTCTTATTGCTGGAGCTGCTTTGCACTCTCCTCAATGGCAATAAGTGCTTCTCTTGGCCAAGGATGGAGGCTTTGGGGCATCTTCCGTCCTCCAAAAACCTGGATGTGCTCAGGCCCCCTGCAGTTGCCCAGCCTTGGCTGCCAGCTTAGGAGCAGGAAGGCTGAGCATTGGGAGGAAGGGTTTCCTAGGGGTGTGCACAGTATTTCAGTCCCTCTCAGTCCCTGCTCTTTGGCGTGGGATGAAGATGAATGTCATTGAGTAACTACAGCAGATGAGGAGGAAAATCGYTACTGTTCTGCTCCTTCTCTTTTGAGAGGTGCTGCTTTCAGCTGCTCCCTCTGACTGTCTGCTTTTGCCCTCTTCTGAAAAACCRTGGTTTTACAACGGAGAAGGAACCCTTGTCTCTCTGGGCGGTGCCAGCTGCCACTCCACAGCCGAGAAAACATCTGAGAAGAGCTATTTGTGATGGGCACCACCTGCTCCCTCCATACAGTCAGCACTGAGCTCTGCAGCTGAAAACACACAGTTCAAAACTCTGTTTGAATGGTTCCTCAAAGTGCATCATCAGTTTTTTCTTTAAAAAGCATTTTAGCAGTTCTTTGCAACCTTGCTGGCCTGAAGCAGCAATGTAACCATACTTGTCTGGCCACATGACCACAATTAGCATTCATAAGAATATCTAGAACTTTTAGGGACAATTCTTTTTTTTTTTTTTTTTTTTTCTGTACCCTCTGACAGTACATATGAACCCTTCACATGGGTTCACACACTTACAGGATGGGATGAAAGAACCTAAATCACTTCAGCAACAGCCTCTGCTGTCCCAGCGTGAAGTAACACCTCTAGATAAATCACTGCTGCCCTTGATTTAAAAAACCTAAAAGACAAGGAACATAATGTAAGTGTATATTTATTAAAAGTCCAAATTAAATCTTTCCTCAAAAGCACACAGCTCAGCAGAGCCAAAGAGCAAAGGGGCACAGAAGACTATCTCTAGCCCAGCTGTGACTATCTCTAGCCCAGCTGTAAGCTTGCTGTGGGTGTTTGAGCATGAGGGGTGGGCAGTATCACTCTGCCAACCCCCACCCTGCCAGCCCTCATCTGCTCACCCTTCTCTGCAAGGAAAAACCAGCTCCCCACTTTGCTCCAATACTCTTGGAGGAAAAAACTTTTCCTAGTGAAACTTGCAGTTTTCATGTTCAGTGGCCACTTGTGCTATTTGGCAGGTGAGTTTTGAAAAAGCAGGGCCAGGCAACGTTGTGGTGSTGAGCAGGGGGCTCGGGGTGAGCATACCAAAATACTGTATTGTCCCAGATGTAGAGCCTGAGTCACAGCACTAAAATTCCAGGTGCTTTAGCAGCAACTGTGCAAGGAGGTAATGCTGGTTTATAGATGCATGCCATTTTTACCTGAACTAACCAGTTTGATACCTGACCTTGCCATTCAGGCAGAGCTCCCCTGGACCTCGGGGAAGCTGTGGGACAAGACGGCAGCAGTGCCCACGCCAGCATCAGGCAGGGCTGGGCATCATTCCCGGCACAAAACAGTCCCGGCAACAGGCTTTTTATTCCACTAGATGGTGCCCAGCCCTTGCTTAAGGATGTTGCTTAAGCCCTTGGACAAGGGTGTGGYCAGGACTAAGGATGGGGGGGCCTAGGCTCTACGCCCGGGCTGAAAACTCCWTAGTTCTAACCCTGCCAGCGGCGAGACCCCAAAACCACCCTCTTCATTTGCCAGGCAATCATGCCGATCCCTCAATCCCCAGAGCATTGCCACGGTCCATAAATCTGGGGGTGTGATGTGCCGTGGCAGTTCTAGGGGCGAGTCATCCAGCCCAGACTGACAGCAGCCCTGCAGCACCTTTCAGTCTGAGCCAACACAGGAGGTCCGTGAGTCCTTGGTGGTCTTCTGCAAGCTGCCCCGAGCCTGGGAAGCTGCAGGCAAATCCCTGCCACAGGCTGCCCAAATCTCCATGTCCCTGCWGCACTGGGACCAAGCTACACAGAGCAGCTTCCCTGGAGACACCTGATGTCCTGGTAGGGGCACGGTGGGCCACATAGAGTTTTTGACTTTTTCTGCTGGAGAGCATGAGCAGTAGCAATGCAGAGTCCCAAGAGCTGGTGGTAACTAGTAGCCCCTGTGAGATACATGGTGTCCTGGTGTTCCAGCATGAATCAACCATGTGTGATCCCTGAGTACCAAGCTGCTGCAAGAAGCTATGGATGTTCCATCCCTGGAAGCGTTCAAGGCCAGGTTGGATGGGGCTTTGAGCAGCCTGGTCTAGAGGGTGGCATCCCTGCCTATATCAGGTGAGTTGGAACTAGATAATCTTTATGGTCCCTTCCAACCCAAACCATCCTGTGATTCTGTGTCCCGTGACAGGTTCTGCCACTTTCCTGCGTGCAGGTGTGCAGAGGGCAGGGAAGCAGGCACCCTGTGGGTGCTTCACTGACATCGTGGCTGCTCCTGGCTGCTCCCACCTGCTCCCTGCATAGGCACAGCTCCGGTGGTGAGTCCCCTCAGCATGTGCTGAGGCAATACTTCTCCCCTCGAGGCTTGACACCGCTCCCACTGTGCCGTTCGCCCTGGTGCTCTGCTGAACACGCCTGTTTTAGCAGCTTCTCAGACAGAAAAAGCAACCTGCAATTGCATAAACAGTGATTAACTTTGGGCACCGCTGACGGCATGGCTCCAGCGTGTCGAAGCCCAGCCTGGCCTGTGTGCGGGGGCCAGCAGCAGGCATGGCGGTGGCACAGCCAGAGTGCTGCGGTGCTCCTGGAAGGACACTGTGGCCAGGAAATGTTCCGTGAGAAGGGCATGGTGGGGACTTCTTGCTGGGGGAGGTGATGAACCGAGGGGGAGGATGCTCTGTGAGCCTCCTGAGCACCCCCGGGGAGGCCAGTGGCCCTGGGCAGGATCTGGTAGCGTTTGATACCCCAGGGAAGGGATGCGTGGGGCTTGCCAAATTGCAGTCCCACAGGAGATGGCAGGGCCAGGGATGTGCTGAGGCCAGAAATCCCCTTATGCCCAGGGACCAGCCCAACCCCAGCACGCTGCTTGTGCCGGAGTGACCGCCTCAAGCCCCGCTGCAAACATCAGAGTCAACAGATCCTCAGGTACAGAAATGCCTTTATTTCTCCAGTAGGCTGGAAGTGAAACCGCGAGGACAGAGGCTTTTTCTCACTGCTTCTTGACGTGCTTGCCATCAGTGCACAAACACCGCTACCCTATGCCGTGTAGCATGGCTGCTGTTCCCSGGCCGTCAGGCACAGCACACCCGCGCATTCCTGCCGCTGTGCCATGCGCAGCCTCCCCCGGATTAACAGCAGATTGCGTGAACCAGTGATWGTTGGCTCCCGGGCTGTGAAGCACCGTGTGTCCCCCGGCAGCCTGCCCCTCAGCCCAGGCGAGAGCAGAGCCCACAGCGGGGATGCCGAGGGGGGAACGCGGTGTGCGGGAGCCGCAGCCGGAGCCTGCTGGGGCCTCACAGGGGCCCCTGCATCCAGCGGCCCTGCGCGWACGCGGGGGATTCCCACCCTGAGGGCTCCAGTCCGGTCTGTCCGCTCTCGCTGTGGCTGCCCCGGTCTCCCTCGGAGGACTGGCTGCTGTCGGCGCTCCCCAGGCCGGGGTAGGGGCCGTGGGGCCCGCCGCCCGCCCCGCCGAGGCTGTAGAAGGCCCTCTCTCGGACGTGGAGCTCGTCGGCGCGTTTCACCTGGTCCAGCTGCCGGCTGCGGCCCAGCGTGGCCGTGGAGCCCGGCGCCCCGGCGCCCAGCCTCCTGCCCTGGTGCCCAGGTAGGCGGCCCTCCCCAGCCCCCGGCGCTGCCGTGCCGCTGTGTCCGCCCCGGCCCCGCTCCCGGCCCCTGCCTGCTGCCGTGCTGCCCGTGTCTTGCTCTGCCTGTGGAGCGGGGCTGGCCSCTGCTTTGGTGGCGTGCGACCTGCCCCCAGCATCGCCGTCATGGCCGCCGACGCTTGTCTGGGCCCCGCTCGGCGCCCAGCTGCCTGGTTTCCCGCTTGGGGATGGTGCTTTGTCCGTCCTGGGTGCCTTGTCCAGCCCTGCTCCCCCTGGACGGACCCTCGTTCCTGCCCCGGGCCGTGCCTCCACACGGGGGGGTCGGGAKGTGGCTGTCCCCGCTTCCCCACTCCCTCCTCTGCCCAGCACAGTGGCCGTGCCTGCCTTGCGGCTGCTGGCTGTCACCGACGGGGTGGTGCGGTACCCCTCGGTAGTGGCCGGGCGAATGCTGGCCCCCTTGGCTGGGACAGTGACAGCAGCCTCCATGTCATCCCACTGGCGGGGGGTCGTGGTAGCCACATGGTCTGGCTTCCCCTTGGACCTCTGCCCCTCTCCTCTCACCTCATCATCATCTCTCCCACGGATGCTGGCCACTGTGGGGCTGGTAATGTCACCACTAGTGACTCTCCAGGGGGCAGGGGTTACCAATCCTCTATCAACCCCAATGGTGGTGGCACCTTCCTCATCCTCTCCAGCGAGACGGCCATCCTTGAGGCTGCTGGTGACTCTGTCCACACGGGTTGGGGTGGCTGTGGTGGCCAATCTTTCAGGCTGCCTGTGGGCAGGGATGCTGTCATCTTCACCACCACTGGGTGCTGCAGTGATGTCCAGCCTGGGGAGGGGGCTGCCGGTTCCCACAGAGGGGATGCTGTCATCCTTGCCACCCACTGTGGCACCAGCCGGGGTGGCTTCCTGCTCCCCCACACGGATGTTGGCCCTCCCAATGAAGATGTTGACCTCTTCATCCTTGTCTGGAGAGACCTGGGTGAAGCCGGTGGCCCTGTCTGTGCTGCCCAGGCTCTCACGGGTGATGGTGACACTGCCTGAATCAGGGATGTAAGCGTATTCATCCACACCTGCAGCATCCACTTGGACATCCTCCATCTTCTCCGTGACAGAGGAAGAAGCAATGCCTCCTGTCCCTGTACCCTGCTTAACACCCTCCTGCCCTTGGCCAGAGACAGTGGCCTCCCTGCTGCCCTCATCTCCTGCCCCTCTGGTAGTAGGGGCCCTCCCCCTCCCAGTGGTCACGGCCCCCTTCTCTGGAACCACCCTGGAGGCACCGTCCTCCTTGTCCTCACTCCTGACACTAGACCTGTTCCCCACCACAACCTCACTGGGGCGTTCACCCTGAGAAAGAATGGGAACACCGCCATCAACTTCCAGCACCAAATCCAGATCGCCGCTGCCCTCTGAGCTGGACGGGGTGGGACCGGTGCCACCACCGCTGCCACGTGCCCGCGTGCTGGTGCCAGGGCGAGGACTGGGACCATCCCTGCTGATGCCCGGGGTGCTGCGGTTTTGAGGCGTGAGGACAATCCCGTACTCGATGACTTCAGTGCTGCTGTTGTCACTGTGCTCTGGGGCCGTCCCAGCCTCTGGTGGCTCCCGCCTGGCATTGYCGTCATCCAGCCGGTGGCTGGGGATGACACGCGGGTGGTCAGCCTCTTCTTTCTGTGCAGTACACACAAGGGAGAGGTCAGGGTGACGGATGGCTGCTGCAGCCAGCAGCCAGGCCAGGGTCCCGCAGTGTCCCCTGGCCCCCTCCTCACCTTTATCTGTGTCTGGTTCCTCCGCGTTGAGAATGAGTAGACGTATTTGAAAATGTAGAAGCCATGCTTGGCGTTGCAGCCTTTCAGAAGTATCTGGTGGCGAAGAAAATAACCAAAACCCACAATTTTCTTATTAATTGCACTGGCAGGAGTTTTCCCTTTCTGTGTCTGGCACTGCAGTAGGGTCCCACCAGTAGGTACTGAGGCCCTAGGAGGTGGCAGAGGGATACATACCCGGTGCTGTCCCACACAGTTCCCAGTAGCTCTCCCAGGCAGTGGTGGTGGCACCTGTGGRCAGCAAAACACAGGCAAGAGCTGAGGCATCAAACACTGTCCCAGCATCCAGGCAGMTGCCAGTGCCCACTGCTGGCCACCCACCCTGCCCAGTATTCAGGGAAGGGTGGGAAAACTRCATTGATAAGCCAGTAAATTCCCAAGCACTACCTGGGCACTGACTTAAAGACAGCAGTAGTGGGAAAGGTAAAAACCCCATTTCCAGGGTCCAAAAAGCATTGTGAATTTTGCCTACAGCATGATTATATTGCAYGCTAGTTTTCATAGGGAATTGCTGGTAGGCAAATAACCTTTTCCTGCAGAGGATTTTATTGCAGAGCATTTTTAATATAYAGCACCACTGCTCACAAAAGAATGYTCCRGCTTACTGCTTGGATCTGCCTGTGATGAGAGTCCAGAGCTGGTTAACTGCAGAGTTTCCCAGAGTTTACTGAGCTACTGAGCAGCAACCTCTGTCCTAACAGCCAGGTTTCTGTACATGCTTGCAGGCTTCCAGCTCTCCTGATTATCCTGGCATCTTTTGGTGGCTATTGGCTAGTGCATCCCTCAGGGTTGGGGGACCTACTGGTGGGAGCAYCTTGTRAGCCCCACAAAGCCATTTCAGGCATTCCCTACATGCCACAGTGAGAGACAGCCCCATGGAGGGGAGTCCTCTTTGATTTCAGCAAAATTAGTCACTGAAATATCCCAAGCCCAGCTGAAGGGGCAGAAACACACCCCAAAGTATTGAGTATTCCCAGGTTGTTTCATTGTTTGTGAACAGTATCAAAGGCCAGATTACAGCTCTGGTTACACACATAGTATTAACTCCCTTCTGTGCCCCTATCTGAAAAGCAAATCTGTGCTGATTTATTGCCTTCCCCAGGGCTGCCCTGCAACAGACAAGATTGTGAGAGCTTGCTCTGGGGGGTAAAAGACACATGGGAAGAGCCCATCCCTCAGGGCAGATAGGATTTCCTTCCTCCTTACCCTGACAAAAAGTAAGCCTTTTCTAGGAGCAGACTTTCACTCTAGCTGTCTATTTAGTATCCTGAGCAACAGTTATGCAGGAAAAAATGGTTGCTATTGTAGCCATCTTAGTTTGCCCTGTTTTTAGTTAAACCTCTCAAAATTTCAAATTAGGAGAGCTGGAAAATAATTGTGGGCGCCCCTCTGACCGCTGTTCCCCACACGAGTAAGATGAGCATCATTCCCACACCTCCCTTCCTGTGGCTTGGCTCAGGCTGTTTGCAGGCCAAAAGCTCTGGGCAGATCCCAGATCCACAGAAATCCAGGGGAAGAGGTACAGCCCCCCAGACAGACACCTGTGCAGTGCCCTGATTCCTAAACTGAAGGGGCATGCTCAGCCACCTCAGTGCTAAATACATACTTTTCCTCCTGGGCTCACCTCTGCTGTTCACCCTAATCCCTTCCCCAAGCACCAGAGGTGGTGTACACAGCTACAACCCATGTTTTCCCACTGCTGAAAGCATGCTGGGATGCACCAGATAGTACACCTCACACTTGCAGCAGTATGCTGGGAGCCCAGGAAAAGCCATACTCACAGGCGTGGCGAGGGCTGTGCTGAGCAGGCACAGGCACAGGCAGACGAGGGATGGTTGCATCTTGGGCTGCTCCTGGAGGCACAAAGTGAAGCATCGCTGCAGTTTGTCTTCCTGGGACTTGTGGCCCTCAATAATCCTGGTTAGCARCAACCTAAAAGCTCCCACTATCCCAAAGCTCCCATGGCAGCAGGGTTTTCCTGCGACCCCCGCTTTTCCCAGGCTTTGCGGTGGCCCTTGGCATTGTCCCGCCTCTCTGCATTCCTCATAACAAGGACAATGCTCTCCCTCTGTGCTTAGGGCACAGCCAGCAGCTCTGAGTGGGTGCCCTGACACCACCTATTAAAACTTCCTAAATCCCTGTGTCAAAGCAACTTGGGTGGATATTTGCAATAGATCCCCCAAAGCTGCTGCAAGCTAAGATGTTAATAAATCCGAATTGAGAMAGCAGCCGGCTTTCACAGCACTGATAAATGGCAGGAGGCAATAGCTCTGTTGGCCAATAATTCTCATTTCACCCAACCACCCTTGCTTGGGCTTGCAGGTCCATCCCAGAGACTATTTTCAGCCATACCAGCATTGCTACAGGAAACCCCAGAAGGAAATTCATGCACAAGGATCAGCAGTAGAAAGCAATGTAAGCTCAAGAGGTGTGCACAGCCAAGGATCGGGATGTCCCCATCCCCACCATGGCTTGGCCAGAGTGAAAGCAGGAGAATTCCTGCTCAGGAACAGCAGAGCTGGAGGGCTAGGAAGAGACAGGGCAGGAAGCTAGGTAAGAAGATTACCTTTTCCCGTCAGAGGCAGGTCCCAGTGGCAGACCATGGAGCCTRTGCCCACTTTGCTGAAATTTAAAGTTGGCCCCAGGTGCACAGAGCCAATCAGCTCCTGCCCAGGGACATTTGTCAGCTCTGGCAGCACCCGCAGATAACCAGGGGGAGTAATTTCCAGCTAAAAATGTGTTTGTGGTAAAAGACAGCTATCAAATGTTCCACCTGGCTGGATAAACAGAAAGCACAGTTTATAAATATCTGTTCTGAAGGCAAAATTGCTCAATGATTAGCGCAGATCTTAGTGTGGMACACATCCAGCTTGGTTATTGATAAGAGGGTGTGCAGTGGGTCTTGGCTTGCTCACTGTGACCAACATGGGAAAGCTGGCAGGGCTGCAGAAACAGAAGGGCAATATCCAGAGCCAGGCCTGGTCCTGGCCCTTTGGCACACAAGGGCAGCATTGGTCAAGCTGAGAGCCACCACCAYGCTATGTCTTCTGACACTTTCTTTTTGGGTTTCAACCTCAACCCCTCTGAGCCAAACTGTGCAAATGCAAAATGGAAGAGTGGCAAAAAAGAAAAAAATATGTCTATTTTTCCATGTACTGCTTGCACAGGTCCCCTTGAGCCCAACTTCTTTACGGAGARGTGCTACAAGGGTGTGCACGATGTACAAACCCTCCTTCTCCCCACCTCTACTTTTGGTGRCATTGCTGGTCACCTACACCCCAGCCAAGAAGGGCTGCCACTGCCAGCCTGGCTCAGGCACTCACTGTGGTGGTGGTGACAGCAGCTCCCATCCCACTCCCCACTCTGCCCTAATCCAAACCCTGGCAGCTGGCACAACTGCTGCGTTATCACCAGAAACKCTTAAACCATCAGCACCCAGCCTTGAGTGGGAGCAAATCCTGGAGCCAGCAGGAAAGTGACCCTTGCCCAGTGGCCAGGGAGCGGCAGTGGGATGCCACCCCACAGGGCAGCCAGCCCACGTGCRTTGGCTCCTGCAGGAGAGCCTTTGCCAGGTGCCTGGGGGGCTGACGCACGTGGGACTGGGCTACGCTCCCTGTGGGAGCGGGACCTGGCCCCTGGCAGCTCCAGGGCCCTTTGTCTGTGCCAGCTCCCTGACGTCTCTGGGCACCCCCTGGGGATGTGGATGATGGAACTCTCATGTCCCTACACCAGCCATGAGTGCATACAGGGCTCGCCAGTGCTGCCATAGGGATTTGTCTCCCAGGGTGCCCACGCTGCAGGCAGCACCTCCTGCCTCCCCAGAAGCTGCAGCCTGGTTTTGGCATATGGAAGCAGTTTTCATACAATGGCCAGCGACTTGCTGCTGCAGGAATAGACTAGTTCTGCAGTAGGACCTGCATCAGGAGCTGAACTCAGGTTTCCTTCCTAGGAGTGCAAGAGCAGCAGAGTACCTGCCATAAACTGTGCATGAGGGCCATCACTATTCCCAAAGGGTGGCATCTGCCTGGAACTCAGTGGGATTCATTCTATCCCTATCCATAACGCAGATCACCAGTTGGCCAAGGACACACTCCTGTTGGGAAGTGACTCTGAGCAGGGATCCTGAGAACTCCCAGCCAGGCATCTCCATTGCTGATGGATGAGGGGAGTGGATCCACCACTGTCACTGTGACAGCCCTACCTTGCTCTGGGAATGTCAGACAGAGACATTTTGGGCTGCAGTACTGGTGTTCAAGACTTGTATCCAAGTTACCCAACCTTGTAACCACATACGTGGTGCAGGGATGAAGAAGCAAAGCCCTCATTACAGGGGTGTGCATCTACAGCTAGTGATGCACAGAAAGAGAAATTAGTGTTCTTACCCTTATTAACATTGCCTTGTTTGTGGTCAGGCCATGGGAGGCACATTACCAAGGAAAGGAAGATGAGGTRAAGTTATCACTGCTCACATACTGGAAATTCACATCAACTTTACATAAAATGTGGCTGTAATCCCACAGCAGTGTCCTCAAGAGCAACCTTTCATTTTTCAGAGGGGACTCTACAGCRGCTTTCCAAGTTAGCCTTGCTGTTCCTCCCTTCTTTCATGTGCACCTGAGCTGGAATAACAAGATTCAGCCCTAAGCACCATAGGCAACCACGGCCCCTCAAGCCCCTCACCAAGCGCTGTGCTGCCCCACTGACCCCAGAAAATTTGGCAGCAAACCTTTTGTCACCAATAAGCTCAGTTCAGTTGCTTTATTTCATTTGATTTCACTTTGGAAGATTTAAAAAAAAAAAAAAATAGCCTGGGATGGAGCCAGTGCACATGGCAAGCTGCCTGGCATCCCCTCTGGTGTGCGGTGGCTCCAGGGAGCTTTTGGATGCACCTTCCTGAGTGGCAGGGGCAGGCAGGGACAGCACCAGGACTGTCCCCCCTGCTCACTGGTTGTAGTAGTAATCCTGGCCATACACATCRTATCCGTGCCCTTTGTAGTAGCCGTACTCATCCTCATAGGCCCGGTAGCTGTCCCCGCGAGCGTACTCATCCTGCTCCTCGTACCCGCCCTCGGTGGTGCCCGCGTCCCCCCGGCTGTGGTCCCTGGCTGTCACATCGTACTCCCACAGCTCCCCAGCTGTGGTGGCATCTGTGGTGGCATCTGTGGTGACATCTATGGGCCCCCCATCATCCACAGTGGTTGCCTGGGTCAGACCCTCTTCGATGGTGGTGCTTGCGATGGTGGTGGCTTCGGTTTCCTCCTCCTCCTCCTCTTCCTCTTCTTCTTCTTCTTCCTCCTCCTCTTCCTCCTCTTCCTCAGCTTCACCAGTGCCCTCCTCAGCCACCACAGTGCCATTGCCATGAGGTCCAATACCCTCTGTGGTATTGGTGCTTGTGCCATTAACAGCATTCTCATTCTCATCTACTTCTTCTTCCTCCTCTTCCTCCTCATTCTCATCGCTGTCTTCATTTTCAGAGTCTTCCCCCTTGCCGGGAGTCCTCTGCCTGATCTCTTTCAGGGTCCCTTGGCAGCCCTTGYCCTGGCAGAGGAAAGAGAGCACAGCATTACTCAGATGTCAGGAGGCTGCAGCTCCGTGTGGAAAGGGGCAGGTGTGGGCACAGCTGAGCATCCCCCCCCACACCTTGCATGGCAGGACTGTCGTTTTGGGGTACTCCTTCCAACCCCAAGTTAATGCCCAGAGCTTGGTCCAGCTGTGGGTATTTCCACAGCAGCCCCCCAAGCAGAAACAGGGTGCAGGGCATCCCATGGGTACAAGGAAACATGCAGTGAACAGCCCCCTCCCCATGGGTGCTCCCTCCAGCTCCCCAAACCACACCTGATGGGGGGATGTGATGTCTCCTCCCAGTGCACCCTGGCAGTCCCCAGGGGCTGCTCCAGCGGGGTGTCCAGATGCCTTGGTGCCAGCATAAAATGGCTCCTGCAGGGACAGGGACAGGGACAGGGACAGGGATAGGACAGGACAGGACAGGGGGTCAGCAGCTGGAGTGCAGCACAGGCCTCCCAGCAGAGAGAGGGGTACAGAGCATCCACACACAGCATTTAGGCATTGCTTCGAGTTCCCTGCTTTCCCACGGGTCTTGTTCCAGGCTGAAATGGAGAAGCTGCAGCAGGGCAGCTGGAGCTGTGCAATTAAGTGGTGGTGGCTGGAGTCGGGTGTTCCCATTCTGGCTCCACATTTTGCTTTGCAAAGCATCTAAAGGTTTTCTTCTGAAGTTACCTCCCCCAGTTTCCAGTAAAAAAAGAAAGCCACAGGCACACTACATGTGGACACACAGCACGTCATGTGTGGATGGTGAGTGAGAGGGTGATGGCTCAAAGCCAGGCATGAGCCCAAACCTCACCAGCGATCAGCCATTGGCAATTCTTGGCCCCAGAGATCAGCAGCAGAATGGGGCTCTCAGTGGGGTGCACGGCTAAAAAAAGGTAAGGAATAACCCAAATGCAAACAGAGCCTGGAGCAGCCACTGAGGAACTGGTGGGGCAGTTCACCCAGTGCCCAGCATGGGAGGARGAGCTTGTTGCAACCAGCAAATGAGCCCAGACATGGCAGGCAGAGCTGAGGTCAGTGTCATCACTGCCCTGGGCAATCCCTGCTGCTCGCATGCCAAGACCAAGGACACCTACCCTRGCATTTTGGGCCACCTCAGATCTTGAAAATCGGGTGCACCTGATGGCAGAGAAAATCCAGGCTGCTCTCCTCTCCAACAGGAGAGCCATCAAATTGCACAGTGCAGCCAACTGTGCCAGTGGAAGCGATGCTCCCCATCTAGCAGCCAATATAACAGTGCTTTTTACATGTTATATTCCTTTTACATGCCTGTGACTGACCTTGGGGCCTTTCAGCCCAATTCCTCTTGCTGACCACTCTGCCAGTGAAGGCACATCCCTGCTTGGGAACARCCACTGCTCTGGTGCCCTCAAAATGAAAAGGGCAGACCTAAAGAGCAGCTACATTCCTGCATACCACTTAATTTCTTCCTGAGAAATGAAATACCACATTTTGATGCCCATCCCACTGCTCAAATTTATCCCTAGAGGTTGCAGTGGTAGGGAAGAGAAACAGGTAAAATGGGGCAAATTGCAGGGAGGTACCAGGACTAGCACAGGGGCCACCTCATGCTGTATCCCAAGCCCTGACAGGCCTCCAAAGTGGGTTTTAAAACCAGACTCCCTGGTTTTCATTAAAAAAACTTTTTTAAATGAAAAAAAAAAAAAAAAGACTTGATTAGGCCTGGCACACAGGTTTCTAAGCATACCAGATCCTTATTTCAAAGCACCTGTGTATCTGAGACCACTGGATTATTTCTGAGCATTTCCAAAATGATGAGACACAAAAGATCTTTGTAACCCTTYACATTTAATTCTGGACCTGGGTGACTCTCACAACTACAGAGGTGCCCAAGCTCATACTGATCCAGCAGACAGGAGCAGCTTTACCATCTGACTGATACGAATTGGACTTTCCCAATAAAGCATCAGTTTGTGTCACTCYACAGACAAACAYGCAGAGCATAACTGGATTTTCCAYAGGAATTTTCTCAGTGCTATAGGTGCAACAGACCATGAAAGAGGAAGGTGAGTTCCTAACAGCACCTTCTTCCCTGTGTGAAGCTCCCTGCTTCTGTCCTTTGGCCTGTCCTGCTCCTTTCTGAGACACTGGAAATGGAAACCCAGAGAATTTGTCTCAGGGTTGTTTGGTGCAACCCCCGCCCAGGAAGAAAAAGGAAAGCAAAAGGAAATAATCAACAAAAAAAAAAAATCACAAAATAATCCCCAGAGTAGAAAATCCAGTTGTATCCAGAGTGCAAGCCTGTGGGCAGTCAGTGACCACAAATGCTGATGAGCAGAGACTACAAAACCAAAGAAAGTTCCCAAATTCCCGTATTTGTTTTGCAGGCTGCTGGTTTGCCATACTCACCCCGCCTTCCTCCTCCTCCGAGCCATCCCCCTCTTCCTCGGATGAGTCACTGCCCTAAGAAGAGGGAAAACCAAGCTGGAGGCGGGTGGGTGGGTTCCCAGCGGTGTCACGAGTACAATGTTCAGTGCCCAGGCCCACAGGCCATGCCAGCAGGGCACAGACCATGCTCTCATTTGGGCCAAAATCTCTGCGTTTGGAGGGCGGCAAAGCAGCGGCAGCCCCTGGGAAGCACCCACCTGGTAGCGGCGCTGCGGAGGATACACGTAGATGTACCTGTACAGGTAATGCCGGTGCCGGCTCTTGAAAACCTGCCAGGAGAAGGAGGGGGGGAAAATCCCATCAGTCTGGGGCCTTGGGTACAGGGGCCACCAAGGTGTGCTCTTCCTCAAGATGAGTCTCATGTGGGGCTGGGTGCCCGGGGTGGGGGAGACCCTACCGCGTTCTCCTCTGAGTCGTCCAGCTTGGGCCGCCGCAGCCAGCTCTTGACCTGGGGGAAAGGGAGGGGTTGGCTGGATCCCCACACCAGCCCCAGCGAGGCCGGGGACTCCCCCCTCGCCTGGCACTCACCGAGAAGGCGCACGCCATGCCCACCAGGCAGACAAACACCAGGACACTCCTCATGGCTGCTGTCTCTAGGAACACCGAAACACGGCCAGGGCTCGMTTTTCAGCTAGAAAGCACCAACGCCACTCCAAACCATCCACGTGTCTCTGTCCACGTGGTTGAGTGGGGAGAAGAAAGGCTGACGTCCAGCCACTTCTTGGTGGGGTCACCCGACCCCTCCATAGACCAAATATTTTCTCTCTCTCTTTTTTTTTTAAGATCTGACTCAACTTCCATGAATACATTTTGKTTTTTTCTAGAAGCCACAAAATACCAGGAAAGTAAGCTTCACCATGTAGTGGACTCAAAGCCTTCCTGGAACAGGATGACTTCTTCCTGCTTCCCCATTGCCTTTGAGGGAAGGGAGAAAGCCAAGCCCTGCTGGCGATGCAACAGGAGCAGCTGGGAGCACTGCCCACTGCGGCTGCCCTCCCATAGCTCCAAGACCTGCTTGGGCTCTGCCCAGGGAGCAGTGCTCCTGGGAATTTCACCACAGTCAGTTTAACCTAACTGAGAAAAAACAAACAAGCAAAAAAATAATGGAAATAATCAGCTTCTACAGCCTGCCATCGGCAAAAATAGCAGTGGCAAGGCACCAATGCAAAGAGCTCCCTACAGGCATAGCTGGAGGGGTCTTGGCTCTGGGCAGGTCTGAGCTGCACAGCCAAAGCACCAAAACACAGCCTGCCCTCCTCCATCAAGGAGCAAGGAGCACACCCAATCCTTCCTGCAACRCCCCAGCTTTCCCTCAGGGAGCAATGCTCCCAGCATCCCCCTAAGCTCAATTAGGCACACCAACCTCCTTTTTCCTACCCTTCCTCTGCCTAAACCCGGTTCAGTATCAGCTGTGCTTGCAGGAAATAGCTGCTACATTTATCTATGCTTGAAGTTTTCCTATTTTTGCTTAACTCAAGCTAGAAAACAAGTGGCCACAAGCTTCCCTGACATCACAGCAAGGCTCTGGATGCTCATCCCCTCCACCCAAGCATTTCATGAAGCCACAGACCCAGGAAAGGACTAAAAGCAGCACCCCATCCTTCCAACAAGCTGAGCCCCCCATCTCCCTGCAAAAAGCAGACATCAATGCACAACCMAGCTGGGAAAAGCAGCAGCAAGCTTACCCTTCCCCAGCACTGAGAGCTACCCACGGAGTCAGGCGGCACAGATTTCTTCCCGCTGCTGCCCTGCTGGGATTTAAGGTCTGGCTTTGTCCCCCCGCCCAGGCCAGTCACCGCCCTGCCCGGAGTGACGCCAGCCCTCCAGCATGCACCAAAAACCCTCCAAAACTTCAAGGCTGGCAGATTTGGTGCACAAACATAGCGCCCCATGCCGCTGCCAAGCCCAGCGAGGTTTGCACTGCGCCACTTAATTGAGGGTCTGGCCTCAGATGAGTGGCTGGGAGGCTGAGGGTATAATAACACTCTGGGTTTTAATTAAAATAAATATTTGGAAATCTGTTCCTGGGGGGCATCCACCTCCCCTTTTGGGAAATTCTGTCACTGTTTTTTCAAGTAGACAAAAAGACCAACCTCAAAGGCCCGGCTCCACAGCCACTTGGGCAGAGCTGTTAGATCAAAAAAACAAGTTAAATCCAAACAAATCCCTATCCAGGATGCTTGCAGAGAGGCCTGGGTAAGGGCAGGGAAGGGAAAGGGGACTTAGATACAGGTGTCACCAGTCCCCCTTTTGAGAGCCGTTTCTGCCACAGTATTGCTCCAAGATGCATRTCTTCGTTGTTTCTAATGGCCTGCAAACCACACAGACCCACACAYGGGCCAGCCCAGTCCCCTGCTCCCAAAAATCAGGCATTGATCAGCTGAAATCTGTGTATGTCCCTAGAAAAGCAGAATAACTGCCTCGTGGTAGGGAGAAAAAGAAAAAAGCCCACCCACATGTGCACTCAAATCACACAGGGGACCTTGGTGGCAGGATACAGCAAGCGGATGCTGCCCCCGGCRCCCACCTCTGCAGGGATGTCTTTTCTCCTTTACCTATATTTATCATTTCCTGCTTGGATTTCAGCCACCCAGCTCTCCAGTGCACCTCTGCTCCCACTTCCCCAGATTTTTCTTGCACTTCTCAGCAAAGGGCCCATAGCTCCTGYGCACCTGGGCTGCAGCAGTTCAGGGAATGACTCCTCAATGCAGCTTCGCTTCCCACAGTGGCAAGGAGAATGGCAAATCCCTCTCGATGTTTTCAGCCCTACAGCTCCAGGAGAGGGAACACAGGTGCTGAAAAATAAATGCCTTCAATCAGGTCYGTAATGGTCAGCTTAGCCAATGGTAAAACTATGGTTATTTAGGACAGAAAAATCCACTTTTGCCATGGAAGACTTGAATGCTTCTTCTCGAAAGTAGATGCACAAACAGCCTCACCTACATGCAGGGGAGCCCAGTACTGACAGGTACAAGATGGGGAGTTGATAATTCCTGGTGGAACACTAAGCACATAACTTGTTTCTGGGAAGGGAGAGGTTCYCCCATAGACCCCCGAGGGTCCAGCACCCCTGGCAGCAGGCCATGCCACATCCCCACCATACAACYCCTGGGGCTGCAGGGCACAGCTGCCCCATGGGCTTCAAAGCCCTTTGTGTCCCTGTGAAGAGTCCTAATTATAAGGGAGGCCTGGAGCTGGCCGTGGCTTTCAGCTGACACTTTGTGCCAGGAAAACCCACACACAAAAAAAAAAAAAAAAAAAAAAAAAAAAGCCCCAGCCATGCAGTTTTTCAGTGCCAACACAGCAGCCTCGGATACAGAGGGAGATCAGCATTGTGAGGATTCCCATGTCCCCCCATCTCCATGGGGCTGGAGCAGCTGGAGGGGCTGCCCTGCTCAGGGAAATGCAGGGCATTCAGGGCAGAGATAGCCCTGCTTCCCATTGTCCCCTGCTGTCCTAAGATGCCTGGCCCAGGAAAGCTGTGAGCATGTGTCTGGCTTTGAGCTTAAAATTTCATCAGGGCTTGGGAACAGAGAGTCCTGGTGGGAGGCGATTTTTAATGTAATTAAAGGGCTTCTGCTCTAGGCTGCTTAAAAAAAAATATGGAAAACTGACTAYAAAAACACATATTTCACCCAAGATCCCTAAAAAG
Organism: Alauda arvensis; assembly: GCA_902810485.1. NCBI lineage: Eukaryota > Metazoa > Chordata > Aves > Passeriformes > Alaudidae > Alauda > Alauda arvensis. Next base: position 107,679 of record CADDXX010000926.1, on the reverse strand, counting down.
CACCAGCATAATTAACGTGTGCCCAAGTGCCTTGTGCAGCCAGCACCTATGTTTAGCTCCTGGAGCGGGTGCTGCCCAGGCAGGACACCAGCAGCAGAAACCTCACCRGCACTATGGCAGGAGACCAGCAGGGAACTCAGCCAACACATCCAAAACATCTCCATTTGCAATTTATTTTTTATTATTACCTTAAAAAGCATTGCATGGCAGGGTTGGAGCRTTGGTCTTGGTCTCCTTATGCGTCTGCAAGCACTTGGTCGCTCCAAGGTGGCAGAGCTTGGAGGGACCCCCCCTTTGTCTGAAAGGAATCTGTTATTAAATTGCAGGCTTTGAAAACTTYATGAAAATGATCTCACCTTGCTGGAAACAAAACACAGAACAGCTCATCTGCCTCCAAAGGATGGGGTTTTAGCCAACGTGGTCTAGTGGAAGGGGGGGTTTGCACCAGCAGCTTGTACCCAGCAAGGGCACCCTGTACAGTTTGGGTGTACTTGCCTGAGCCCCTGGGGAGCTCAGGGTCAGAGTGTCCCTGTCTGTCCCAGGCTGACATGGCTCCTAAGTCCAAATTTAGTTATTATTTTTGCAGGGCAGTAAATGAGCAGAGCAGAGTGCTCCTGTCCTGCCCKGGCGCACTGCGGGGCTGAGGCCACACCGTCCTATTTCCACGCCCTGGAGCTATTCTGGAAAGAAACCTCAGGGCCAAAAATAAGTAAAGAAAACAAAATCAAAAGGACACTTGGAGCATGGCGGGAAGAGACCAAGGTGCTGCTGCAGCCAGGGAAAAGGGCACCCCTGCCAYGCAGCTCAGCAGCCAAGGCACCCCCAAAACTTATATGGGGGTCACCCGAGGCAGAGCTTGCCCTGGCTTCCACCTCTCCCCACGTGCTGTCAGGGACAGGAGTGTGTGTGCCACAGTCACCAGCTGGGGAGAGAAGTGATGAGCAAGAGGGAGTAACAGTGTACGAGTAAGTAATGCCTCTCTTTGCCCTTGTCTCTCAGAGCGCAAACATAGCATCTGCTTCACACACAGCTCGTTATTCTTCTGCCAACATTCAATTTTAGAATAAAAGTGTGAGGGGAGGATATCTAAAATGCACCTTGTATCAGTCTCCATTGTCAGTACACAACCTTTATATGTACCTCTGCAACTGAACGTCCTGTGTGATTTTTCTTTTTCTCCGAGCAGAAACCAGAAAAAGGAAATGAATTCTATTTACATGCCTGGCAAAATGCGGGCCAGGAGTAGCTSTGCAATGTGAGCGTTTTGAAGCACCCTGAACTCTGGGCACAAAAGCCAGCAAATCACTGAGGCTGGGTCACAGCGATATCACAATTCCCACCCAGGCCCGCACRTGTTTGAGCAATATCTGTGTATTGGATTTCCTCAGTTTGCTTGTTCTTCTTTTTTTCAGGAACAGGAAACACCTCATCAGCCAGAGTAAGTTACTAACTCTGGTCCCCCCACCTGTCTCTGCCTCCATTCAAGTGTGAGAGCTCTCAAACAGGAGAAAAGCCAAATAACCCCTCAAAAGGCCTTATTTTCAGGAGGCAAGCAGGAAGATAGCCTGTGTTCATTGCAGAGGTAACAACAAACAGGCTGCACACTCAGCTCAGGAACTGAGCTCTCTAACAAGGTTAAATCAGCATCCCTGGACCTTCAGGCATCAGGAAGGCATGGAGGCACATTGCTTCTGAGCTGCACTGGTGATGGCTGCCTACCTCCCTGCCACTGCACACACTGCTCTAACTTGGTAAAACCCCTGAGTCTGGGATTGAAAGTGTCCAACTTGAAGCAGAAGTGGAGTGTTCCCAGCAGGAACTGCTGCTCTTGCACTGGTTATTTGTTATTGTGTACACACATTAGTTGCACAAAAGTGATATAAGTACCCACGTATCACAGAATCACAGAACACTTGGGGTTGGAAGGGACCTTAAGTCTCTGATCTAGTCCCAGTCCCCTGCCATGAGCAGGGACACCTCCCACTAGACCAGGCTGCTCAAAGCCCCATCTGAACTGGCCTAAATACATAGAGAAGTAGGTGTCTTCTGCAAAAAGTACCTTAACACTCAGACACTCATTTCAGTTTTTTAAAAGGTGGCTTTGGAAGTTTTCACACTGTCATGAAACTACTTCTTTCTCTGCAGGTGAAACAACATCAGATCTAGGACAGAAATGGCAGGTTTTACCTCTGCCCACAAGGTRCAGGTTCAGCCCTTGTGTTCAGTAACCTGATGCCTTCTGCTAAAATACAACAGYTCTTTGCAGCTTTGCATTTCAGGGTGTGAAAACAGGAAAAAAAACCAAAAACCTAACTTCAAACCACTTGCTTATTCTGCAGCTTTAAGGTTTCCATCATGAGTTTGGGGAGTGCAGTTCAAGAGGATTTAAGGTTTCCATCAGGAGTTGGGGGGATGCAGTACAGGTGGATGCTAACACTTGCACTTTATTTATACCATCCTGTGGTGCCCAGCTCCTTGGGGCAGTGCTGGAGGGACCACAAAACACCYAGGACATGGCTGAGCCAGGGATGGGAAAGTTATTTGCCACCAAAGTGTGTGGCAGTAAAGGGAGCTGGAAGAAAAATTTCCTTTGAGCATTCAAAAGGTCTGTAACGTCTTGGGGTTTCACTGAGGTCAAATGCTGTTTTCCCACGTCTGGGATATTTCTTTTGTTCAGATTGATGGCCTCGGTGATTCCATCAGAGCTTTTTCCTCCCCATTGAAAAGGGCAGAGAAAGGCAATCCAACTCTCCTGGCCCCACTGTGTGCTTGGAGAGGAGTGGCTCCCACCACAGAATTCCATCACAGGGGGGCAAAGAAGAGCCAGTCCCATCAGACCTGAAGGGAGTTCACAAGAAAAAGAAATTTCTTACAAGGGCACGTAGTGACAAGACAAGGGGGAGATGACTTCAAACTGAGAGAGATTCAATACTTGGAAGAAATTCTCTGCTGTGAGGGTGGTGAGGCACTGGCACAGGTTGCCCAGAGAAGCAGTAGGTGCCCCACCCTGGAAGTGTTCAGGACCAGGTTGGATGGGGCTCTGAGCAACTTGGTCTAGTGTCCCTGCCCATTGCAGGGGGGTTGGATTGAGATGGCGCTTAAGATCTCCTCCAACCAAGACCATTCWGTGATTCTATCATTGTTTCTTCCACAGATATTCCCATGTTGCTAAAGACAAACACAGGCCAAGGAAAAGCCCTGCAGGCAGCTGTGGAACTCAGATCACCATGGGAAGCCCAGGAAATTTTTCTGCACTGTCAAAAAAAAGCCACTGCTAGATGGAGAGGTAGTCTGAAAGTGCAGAGGTCCCCCTGTTTCTCCCACCAAATCCAGGAAAATAATGGAGTTGAATAAGCACAGCTTGTGTGCTGTGGCTGCCCCAAGTTCAGCTGCCAGAGCCAGGCTCCGCACTGCTGCCTCCCACCACTTCAGCCACACCAGCTACTTATTAAAAATAGAATCTTTTCTTCTTGGAAAGGCCAAAAAAAAAAAAAAAAATCAACACAAGAAACCTTTCTTTTAAGATGATGTAAACTCATGTTTTCAAAAACCCAAATGGATCCAAAAATACCTGCTTTAAACCCCCATGCTGATTTCTGGGTAAATCGTTGCATTCAGCTCCAGAGTGAGGATGCACAAAGAATGCCATGTTGGTGGATAATAAAAGCATACATTGACGTGGGCATTTTTTATCCCTGCCTAACCCATTGGGAAAACTGACCCTGACAATTCATCGCATAACCATCCTAAAACTGGAGGCAGGAACATCTCCAGTGTTGGAAGAGCCTGTGGCTGACCTTCCCAGCTGCTTTTCCTGCCAGCCCAACAGCAGAGAGCAGGAGCTTTCCCCCCAATGCTCAGAGTGCACAGACACACAGCACAAAAACCAAATACATAAACTCCTAAAAATGCCTTAAAATCCTCCAAGAGAGCATCTTCTGGTCACGCTCTCTGTGTCCATCCACAACCTCACCCTATGAAGTCCTGCCCATCATCAAGCCCTTCCAGATGTCAAGCAGGGTGGCCCTGCTCATACACGGATAAACAGCACTTGTTGGGGATCCAGTGTCCCTCAAGACCTCGCAGATGCCCTTGCCAGGTTCTGGGCACATCCCTGCATGGGCACAACACGGCAGCTCCCTCCCTGCGGCCAGGCAGGAGGCTTTCCCAGGGAAAGGCAGTGCCCAGGGGGGATGGTCCCGTGGGAAGCTGTGCTGGCAGGACCGGCAGGCAGCAGTCAGCTCTGGCAGCGGTTCCCCGGCTTTTGGGGAGCAGCCAGCCGGCGGGAGGCAAGTGCTGGGCGCTGCTGGCCGGGACACGAGTGCGGTGGCAGCAGGTCCCCGGGAAGGCACGTGAAGGGGACCCACGTGTGGCCAGCGCAGCCGGGTACCCTCGGCCCTGCTTGTGAGGCACTCGTGCCTCCCGCTCACACTTAAATCCAACGCKATCCGGTTTTTCTCTCCACAAATGAAACGAGGAGGACGGGGACACGCAGTCCCCTGCCCTGCTGTGCCAGGCTGCTGCGTGYCCCGGCACCGCTCCCACAAGGATGAGGATGAGGATGGACACACGCACAAATTTGCAAAGAAGCGGGTTTCACCCCGCCCCTGAAACGTGTGGACCGTCCTTTCCAGCAGGTTGGGCTCGCTGCAGAGCGGCACTCCTCTTCCTGGAGGGATCCGAAATAAACCTGCTCCATCCCCACGGCCGCCAGCTGTCGCTAGGCAAGCGCTACCCTCCGATGGCCCCGGGGACGTGAGCGGCGCCGGGACAGAGGCGACACCAGAACGTGGCCGCTGCCGGAGCGGCAGCACCGCTTGCTGGCCGCGGGAGAGCTCACMGCCCTGCAGCGCAAACACTTCTCTTCTGCAGCTTTAAAGCGCAGCCACAGCGATGTGACCCGGCCCTTCTGGCTGCAGCCAAACCCACGCTTGCTGTCTCTCTCCCCGGTGGTGGGGCTGCACTCCAGAATTTTGGAGCCCGTCACCCTGAGAGGTGTCACTGCCATCACAGCGTCCCCAGCTATTCACACAGCGCATGCGAGGGGTCCAAAAAATAAGGGCCAGGTCACAGCTGAGGTATTTATTCGCAGTGAAGTGGGGACTAGTGGGATGAAGGGTCAGGAAAGGGGCTCATTCCCAAGGCAGCAGTATGGGGAAGTCACAAGTTTCAGAGATGATCTCACACAGAAGCAAAAAAAGGGTGAAAATTAAAGCATAATTTCCATGAAAACCAGGAGCTGTTCAGCTCCCAGCCTTCACAATGGTGGAAACAGGCTACAAATAAAGTGTGGTTCTGCTGTAAGTAGCAGAAAAAGATTTCTTTTTCTTTCTTTTTTTTTTTTTTTTACTGCTTCTTGAATTTGGTACTGCAGTGCTCAGAAGTGACACCACTGAGACTGGACAGCTGAAGAGAATGTACCCACTCACCCTGACCCCTTGGGGACTGTCCCCTGCAGAAAGAGACACAACTCCACGCTGTAAAGCTGCACAGTGACACAACAGCCCAAGGCTTCACCTGTCAGCATCAAAACCCCCACTGTACAGCTTGTGGGGCACACATGAACAAGGAAGAAGGGCCTGGTTGGGATTTAAAATAATGTGATTTTAAATAATGTGTTGTTTACTTGCTGATAGGAGGAAAAAACCAAACAAATGTTACACAGAGTAAAACAGGCTTTACTCAACACCTTTTCCCTGCTCACCTGCATCACTGCTGCAGGGAACCTGGTACCAGGGGCCACCAGGGGCACACAGAGCCAGTGGCCCAGAAGAGCCCTCATGCCCTGGGACATCTTTCCAGCACCTCAGGAAGAGCAGCACAACCACTGCTCACATTGCAGGAGTTGATGGCCTCAATAYAGCAAAGCCCCAGGCCCAGCTCACTGGGGTGATCATCCAGATTTTCCACCCTACTGTGGTTTCACCAAGGGGTAGGGGTGGCCTTTGGGGCAGCTGGAAATAGAGGGGTGAGAACACCCTCAGCTTTTGCTTTCCCCCTCCTCCTGGCCTGCTGTGGCACCCCACACAAAWATCCTGCTCTTTGCTTCCCACTCCTTCTGGTCCAGCCCTGAACTGCAGACCCTGACACGCCCAGGAGAAAAAAMCAGCAAYACCTCAAACCACACAACAGTGGAGTTTGRTGGTTTTAATGGTGATTAAAGAAATCAACAGGGTACATTTCAGCTTTGAAATACAAGTGCAAAATAGAGTATAATGTTTTCTGTACACTTCTTACAAAAGAATAAAAATATTACATACATCCCATCCTGAAGTGGTACTTCACACCCTGCTGCACCCATGCACCACGTGTGCAAACCAGCTGTAGCTTTTCCTTTTTACGTGCTGGACATGGAGCTACTGGAAAGCTCCAGTTGGAGTCTGGGCAGATGTGTTTAGGGCAGTGGTAGGTAAACACAAGGGGTGAACACAGGCACCTTTCTGCCCAGCATGGCCGGGAGTGCCAAGCCACCACTGTGCCCCTGGGTGGGGCAGCATCACCCTGCTGGCATTCACAGCTCTCAGCTGCTCTCCACAGAAAATGCCTTTCTTGCTGTGGTTCAGCATTTTCCCCGTGCCTGGCAACCTCTTCCCTCCCTGCGCAGCGAGCCCAGGCTTAGCCCCGGCAAACCCGACTCCGTTTTAACCACAGCATCTTCTTGAGAAGAAGTCAACCAGGCTATATGGCAAATAAATTAACCCCTGCTCCCCCCACACCCCCCAGGCCTCTGAGGCCGTGGGGCACAGCTCAGTAGCCATCCTGGCAGTCATTGTCATCATAGTCAGCAGCAGGTCTGTGGCGGAGGGCGCCCGGCCGCCGCTTGCGGGCCCCGCTCTCCAGGCTCTGCAGGGAGCTGTCGTCCCCGTGGCTGCTGGACTCGCGGGTGGCATCCTCCTGGGAGTGGCTCTCCACGTCATCATCATCTTCCTGGGACTCGCTGTTGTCGCTCTCTGCGGACCTGCTGTCCTCACCCGTGTTGTCCTCTGGGCTGCTGTCACCCTCTGGGGACTCGRGGCTCTCGGCTGATGTGCTTGGCGCAGAGTCATTCTCATCCTCCTCTGACTCCTCCACAGTGTCCTCTGTGGACTGGCTCTGGTCATCGTCATCTTCCCTGGACTTGCTCAGTTCACCCTCTTCTTCCCTGGACTCACTATCAGGTGTGGACAGCACGCTCCTGTCTTCAGCAGAATCCCAGTCGTCCTGCCCTTCCCAGGTCTGGCTGTTGCTGTGCTCATTCAAGGTTCTCACCACCTCTGGGATCTCCCCTGGCTCTTCATCTGACTGCTCATCAGTGCCCTCCCTGGACTCGCTGTCCTCATCCTCCCTGGAGGGGCTGTCCTCCCCATCCCCATCCTCCCTGGAGTGGCTGGAGCTTTTTTCCTCTGACTGGCTGTCAACAGGCTCCTCTGACTGACTGTTTTCCTCCACGGATGGGCTGTCTTCTTCGGAGTCACCATCCTGCACCTCGGGGGACCTGCTGTCGCCCTCCTCCCAGCGGTGGGAGCCGCCACTCTCCCAGCTGTTCCCCAGGGCACGGGGGCCGGCGTGGCGCATCCTGTAGCTGCTGCCCGGGCCGTCGAAGACAGAGGGATCGTCCCCCTGCATGGCTTCGTCCTGGAAGTCATAGCTCTCCTCCTGGCTGCTGCTGCTGGCCCCTCCGTGCCTGTAGGCGCGCCCAAAGCCGTGGCTCCTGTAGCGCCGGTGGTCGGCCCCGACGCTCTCGCTGCTGCTGCTGCTGCTGCTGTCGCCGTGTCCCCCGGCAGCCCCGGCATCGCCACGGCCGGCCTCGTGCTCGTGTTCCCCTGCCCCATCAGCGCCGGCCACGTAGGTGGGGCCTTCGCCCCTCTCCTCCTCCCCGTTGGCATCGAAGGTGTCATCGCCGCTGTCGTCCTCCTCGTCCAGGAACCCGCCGCCGTGCGAGGGAAAGGCGTCGGCTCCGGCGCCGTGGTGCTCTCCGTTGTCACCGTCATCAGTGTCACGGGCATCCGCCTCCTGTGCAGGTGACAGACACATGAATGCAGAGCCAAGCACGGCCTCAACCAATGCCAGGTTTGGGGCCAAGGGAGCTTTCCTGGCAGAACAAAACAYTTCTCTCTGCTCACTCACCAGGAAACCGAGGCTGTTCCCATTGYGGGTGCCTGTGTCCTTGTGGTCCACCTGGTTCACGTGCTGAGCCTGCCCTGCTCGGCCTCCCATGTCTTGGCCACTGAGCTCGCTCAGCTCCTCATCCACGGCATTCCCACCCGCCAGGTCCCTGGCAAGGGCATTTTCCCCTGTCTCTGGACTGGCAGGAGGATGTCTGCCATCTCCACCATCTAGGTGGTTGCCCAGCTTGCTGATGTAATCTTCATTTGCGGTATCCTGCAGGCAAAACATGGCACGGTGCTTTTGGTTAATTATTTTGGTTAATTAAACACCAACCACAGCATATTTGCGGCTGCTGCTGCAGGACCTCACTCCCAAGCCATGAAAGAGCTCAAGCCTTTTTTATTTCTTGAACCTCAGCCCTTTAGTTATTTCTGCTGATACAAAATAAAATGGCAGCTACCAACAAAAGGGCAGCCTAGAAAAGCTCAAGCTGGGCTAGTTCAGAGCACAGGAAATCCTTTTTCAGGGTCAACAYAGCAAAAGGTGTCAGGTGAGGCAAGTCAAAACAGAGTGAAACCAACCCAGCTTGAAAAGACTGAGAAGACAGACAAAGCTCAAAGACCCAYGGAAGCAGCAGATTCCTCCCAGGTTGCTGGTCCAAGGATGCCTGCCCAGGGCTGGCTTCCCATCCCAGACTTGCTCCCTGAGGGGCTGCTGTATGTGGCACCCATGGCTTACCTCCTGCAGGGCGCTGGGGTGGGTGGGTTCATGGCCAGGCACCTAAACACATCCAGGAGACATTTGATCAGTGATCAGTGTGCCCTGGCTAGRCAAAAGCAAGGGGTTTGGGGTGGCAGTGTCAGTCCAGGGGGTACTTACAGGGTGAGCACAGGCCACGGCCCAGAGGAGCAGCACCAGGAACGCAGCCCTCATGTCAGTCGTGATCCCTGTGGCTGCAACAAGAATGAAATATTTGCAGGCTACAGCAAAGCCTTTTCATGTGCCTCTGGCTGGAACTTGGCCCCACAAAGCCCTTCCAAATCACAGGGCTCAGCCTGGCATGTCATGGAACAAGCCAGGGATTTGTCATTGTGCCACCTCCTGGCACCTGCTGTGCAGAAACCTCCCTTTGGTTTGGGATTTGAGATACTCAGCCATGTACTGGCAGATTTTTTTTTTTAATCATTTAAGAGCAGGGAAGCTCTCCTGAGTTTCCTGTTCCTATAGTAATGCCACCACCCAGCTGAGCTCGGTGGTTGTGACAGGAGCATGCATCTCAGACGGGCAGCACTGTGAGACCCCGGGCTGCAGAGCTGCACCTCACACCTGGAGTGGTCCCCACAGCCACGTAAAATCTCCCACCATTCCAAAGTGGAGCATCCCAATGACATTGGTTATAGCYCCTCAGAGAGCTGCATCTCCAGAGCCCTCTGGGGGGGCACTCCAGCAGCCTGGCAGGAGGTAAAGCAGTGAGGGCTTTCCTCCAGCTATGCCTTAATTTTCCAAGCACTTTCTTCAAGCAGCCCAGCACCTCATCCCTGTGGGATAAAATAACCACACTGAACATCACCCTGCACCCCAAACACGCTGCAACACCTACATCCCAGCTGATGAGCCTCCTGCTTTCAGCCAGAACTTGTGAGGAAATCTTTGACCCCGTTCCCATTTTCTGATGGGAGGCAATGCCAGATCACCCCAAAGAGAAGCAGGACCTTTACCTCAGGGTGTGATGCAAGCCCGYGTCCCCTGCGGTGCTGGGGCTGGGATGAGCTGGCTGCCCGTGTAGGAATGCTCCAGGCTGTGTGTCCCAGGGTGGCCGGGCAGGCATTTAACCCCTGCCCAGTGCCAGCCCCAGGCCGGGGGCAGCCAATGGCACCGCCGGGCAGCGCTGCTGCTGCTCCTGGAGGTGTCACCGGGAACCGGCCTCCCACGCTTCCTCCGGCCTCCGCCAGGACGCCGGCCCCAAAAAAGCTCCTTGTGGTCGCAGGATGACGAGACGGGCTGGCAGATAATGACGGACTGTGCTGGCCCTRTGTTTTGGCTGCTAAATTTATGCCGTTCACACACTTCCCGCCATGACACACGCAAACAACTACGGCGTCAMCCACGCCGGGCTCTGCATCCCGGGAATGGCATCCTCCTAACCCCTGCACTTGGGAGCAAAGTTTGCCCTGTGCCGTGGGCCAGCGTGCTGAAACCCACAGGGACCATTTCCCTGCCAGGTCTCAGCCTTGTCCTGTACCTTGGGGCAGGAGCACAAAACCACCCTAGAAAGAGAATACTTGTCTTATTTTCATGCCCACACAGGCACTCGTGCGAGGAAGAAGGGAAATACTAAATGGAGGTGTACAGGGAGCATCCCACACTCTGCACTGAGTGTAGCATTCCAGTGCTCCTTCCAGGCGCTGGACTGGGAGGGGATGAAACCTCTGCTCTGCAAAACTCAGGCCACAATATGTGCCATGGGGACAGGGACAGGGTTACGGCTCTGCTGACACTCACAGGAGATGCTGGCACTGTGAAATAAATGACTGAAGRAAACTTGGGCAGAGTCAGGACTGAGCCAGGGCTCTGTAAACTGCAGGTTATCTGAATTTGCTCAGGCTGTAGAAAACAGGATCCGGATAGCATGGCTCGTGCGGACAGAGCATCTTGTGAAACCAGACATGTCAGTCTGCTGCTGGGTGTAATTTCATCCGCACAATCTCCTGTTGTTTCCCCCCACCACTGCCAGCCCACAGTCCCGTGTRTCTGTCCTGGGAGGAGTGCAAAGTGTCAAATAGGATGAGCATCATTTATCTCCTTCCTCCTGCCCCCCTTGCAGGGAGGCCCCAGAGCCACCGTGGCCCCACTGCTTTCCCCAGGGCCCCTTGGCCTCAAGATTGTCACCATCGAGCCACTCACTCTCATGCCCATACCTTCAGCAGATGTTTTCCTCTTCTTCCCCACTTGACCCCCGCCGCAGATACCATGGGATGTATTTTCCTTTTGACCTATGTCAAAATTATACCCCTGTCCCCAGCCAGATATGAGTTCATGTTGTCAACCTTTTTTAGTCATATCCAACAATTACTATGGTGTTTTTTTGTTTTGGTTTTTTTGGTTTTTTGTTGTTTTTTTTTTTGTAATGTCAAACCTGCATTTAACTCAGCCCCCAAAGATCTGGTGCTGCCTCATGTCCAGGTGCTGTGGTGCAAAGAGATAAACACCAAGCTCTTTAACAAAATAGGCCACCCATTGCCCCACCAGCCACCACCCCAAGGTTACTTCCCTCCTTTCAGTGTTTCAGTGGCCCTGAAACACCCACAGCATTACCACACCCAACAGTGCTCCCTGACAGCACCTCAACMTGGCCCATGTCCCTGTAATTGCCAATAGCTCTGGGTCCATCGATGAGATCTGTCCCCCAAATCCCCTCTAGAGATCATCCTACAGCATTAGCCAGATTGCCCAAGCAGATCTGCCTAGGTTTGGCAAGGAAAGGAAACCCCAGCCCTCATATTGCAACCTTACAATTAACCTTAGAGAGAAAAAATARTATTAAGGTTTATTGTTGTTACATCAGAGGTGAGGAATGGATTGCAGGTGGGAGCAGCAGCTGCCTGTTGAGTGTTTTAAATGCCACTGGGCATTTCCCCAAGTCCTACCCTACCAAGATGCTCAGCCCCTGGAAGGAAGATGGGGGAAACCTGGCCAGGCTAAAGCTGGCACCCTCAGACTACCAGGGAGAATGTGGGCAGGTCAGAAATGAGAAGACTGGCAGGGCTGGTAAGAAGATGCAGGAATATCACTTCTCTGTTTGACAGTCTGGGCTGCGTGGTGCTCATGAGAACAGAGGAAAGAAACGAGTGCAGACAGCAGGAGGGAAAAGAGACACCAAAGCCAAAAGAAAAGCTGGCACTACAGACAGCCAGCTGGTGGAGGAGGAACATAACAGCTGCTCTCCTCCTGATCGAGACAGCTCAGCATCAAAAACTCAATAAATAAATATTGTTCAGAAAACCACTGTTGCCTCTTTTTTTTTTTTTTTTTTTTTTCTTTTCCACTCCAGGATATTTTAATAATGATGCTGGTGCACTTGTCTCCCGAGTAGACCTATGGATTTTGACAGCAGCATCAAAAGGAAAAGGAGCAGTGAATGAACGGAAGCAGGGGAGACCAGGATGTCTCCCCTGCACATGTCCTCAGCACTCAACCAAACACTCAGCAGCAGCTTCTACCTTTTGGTCAGATCCAAATCCAAACCCCTTTCCCCCACACTTTCAGGTGACAGGTGTTACAGTGCAGTTTCATTTTGTTACTTGGGTAAATACTGTCTGTGTTTCACAGCATTAACCTGACACACAGCCCAGCAGCCAATGATGACATTTTAGGTGTTTGAAGAGCAGCACTGATATTCCAACTCCTTCTGGGGGGCAAGCCTCAAAGCTACAAAAGCTGGGATATGGAACTTCCAGTGCGTTTGTCACAGCACAGTGGAGGCGTGCACAGGTTTGGTTTCTGCTAAGCCTCTAAAATTTGTTACTTCTCCTTGGTGGAAAAAAACATCTCACAGGAGCCTGAGTCCAGGGGCCCTGCAATWCAGACACACACAGGGCGCCTGCTGATGCTAAACCTCTGCACAAGACCAACAGCCCTCTGCCCTGGCCTCCTGTCAGCACAGGGGTAGGATCATTAACCCACTAGTCCATGTCCACCATGRAGTTTCTCCTACAGCCAGACAAAACAGAAGAAAACTTTTAAGGCACCAGTCATTTGCCCTGTTTCAGGCCTATTTCAGACATCACAGACTGAAGTCYCTGTGACACTGTCAAAGGGAGGTGCCAACCTTATCCTACTCACAAGATGCACCAYGCACTTTCCAAAAACCTGTGCAAGGCAAGCTCCCAAAAATCCCTCACTCCCCACCTCCTGTGCCAGCCCCACACTCTATTTATGTCTATTTCCAGCATTTTTCTACCATCCTACTCTGAGCAATGACCTCCAGCAAAACCAGCACATGGCCCCTGTGGTCTGTTGGGACCAAGGCTCACAGGTGTTGTTGTACCTGTGCCACTTCAGCCAAAACACATGGAGCAATAACTGCTATCCACACCATGCCCTCTGCAGCTGGAGCTCATGGCTGGACAGGTGCTTTGTGCCATCCCTGCCAGATGTGTGTGACAGGATTGCCAGGCCCTAGAAGCCCATATTCATCCATCAGCTTGGCTGAATTCATTAATTTGAGGCTGTGACATCATCAGATGTGGAGAAGGATGTCTCATTTCTGCCTGGCCACTGTCAGACCCAACACATCTTCCTGCACACAGACACCACTGCATCTTGCTGCCTTTGGTCAAAATGAGGGCAGGGACAGATGCTCAGCTCTGCCTTACAGTAGGGACCAGTTTTAACAATGCTGCCACAGCCACCAGGTAGCTCCAGTGCCACTGGGCTGTCAGTGGCTCATAGAGGCACTAGTGGGTAAATACAGCTCCTGACATCTCACTCAGACCACAATATCTTTTACAATCACTTCCTGCTCACAATTCAGCCCTCTGGGAGGTGGGAGCAGTAAGTATTTGTCAATCACAAGCTGGAAGTGGAACAATAAAGCAGCCTAAATACACAAAGCTCTCGGCAGCTTTCACCCTGTGCTTGCTCCYATCCAGCTGGAATTGCAGAGATCTGGAAAGCAGCCTGGTGTCAGTGCTCTCAGGAAGGAAAATAGAGCAGTGATCAGGGGCCAGCCTTGCCCCTGATCACACCAGTGAGCTGCTCACGGTGACACRGGGGCAGCTGTGCTGTTTGTGCAGCTCTGGCTCCTGAGTCACAGCACCCTGATTTCTTGTTGGAGGGGAAAAAGACGTCAGAAGGAAATGACTGATGGAAATTATTGTATGAAACAGGCAGGAGTGCAAGGGGGTAATGCGGAGGCACAGGCTGCCCAGAGTGGGCAGAGAGGTCTGCTGGAGGGATGAAGATGTCTGTGTGGAGTGCCAGAACCTCCTGCAGAGTGGTCAGCACTCCTCTGATTCCTGTACTGTCATTATGGCTCACTTGGGCTAAATTTATTGCTGCTCGGTGTGGCTGGACAGGAAGCATTACCACAGTCCCCTGGGAGCCTGGAAAAGCTGGACAGACACCATCAGTGCAGCTCTGAGCAAGAGATCATCAGCAATTTGGCTCATACCTCCAAAAGGACATTTGAATCCTCAAAATCCTAATAATTCAAAAAAAAAACCAAAAAACAAAGGGGGGAACAAAAAGGGGAGAAACAAAGAAAGAAAAAAGAACCCAAAACTTCCCACTACCAAAACCCAAGCAATGCCAAACAACTCACAAAAACAGAGAAGTCTCAACCAATACAACCACAGAAAATCAAAGCACACCACATCACACATCTGGTGACTTGCATTTGGTTCACGATCTAACTTTTTATTAACTACTATTACATGAGTGCTGTACCCACAGCTTCCACAATATTCCATATTGCACAAGGGTCTGTACAACAAAAATCCCATAGAAGCTACTCTACTTTATACAGGAATCTACATGCTTATGTATGATAAACTGCTTTTCAACAATTAATGAGTATTAAATCCAAGGAGATGTTTCTTGGTTTTCCATCGTTCCTAAAAGAGTGGTTAARTACTGGGGGGAGGGGTAGGCCAAGCTTAAGCAGTATAAGCATGTTCTGAATATCAGAGCAACAAAGAAAAATCTGGAATTGCTTACTGGARGTTGTTTTCCTTAAAACAATAGGTGGGATTTTTGGTGACAAACCTGTATAAGCACTCAGCCAGCAGCCAAAACGCTGGTGTGCACTTCCCAGGGACCCCAAAACATAGCTCAGGAACATCACCACAGCACCTGACAGCAGCCAGCCCTGATCCTGAGGCAGGAATCTGCATTTCTGCTCCACTTTCACAGGGACTGCAGTAGGGATGGAAGCTGRCTGCTTTTAGGACCTACATTTATGAGATCTTCAACTTATTTCCTCAGTAATCAATTCACCCAAGTCAGATACCAGTCGTAAAGGCTGGATCCAGCCTTCACTCTTAACACCACAATGACTTTAACACTCTTTGTTGTTTGATCTGTTGATAAACTTTTTAACCAACCTGCCCCCTCAGTTGTTGTTTGTAATTTCATACCAATCACCTTAAATGAGCAGCTGTAAATGACAGATGACGGATCTTACACAACAGCCTCATTCTGCTGGACAAGTGTATTCACATTCTGTTAAACTTCCAATAGAATTCAATGGTACACCTCAAAGCAGTTGTATATGTGTGATTGCACATGTCARTTGGTGCCTTTTGATTTTGTCTGATTCCTCTTCACTGTTCCTGCTGGAATACCCTCTTGTCACTTGGTGGGTTTYTTTCCTGAATGCTGAATGTACAAAAAAAACATTGCACAGGAGATAAGAAGCAAGAATCTTAAAAAAAAAGAGCTTATAAGAAATGAATACTGGATAAGAATTGTGCACAGAATTTTTGCATAACCAGTCACAAAGAAAAAGATGTGAAATTATGTTTGGTATGCAAACAGGGAAGACTGATGCAGACAAATGAGAGCAAGGTGTTGTCTGGGGAGGCAGGGTCGAGMACATGCGCTGCCTGTTCCCTACCTGCATGGTTCCACAGCAGGAGCAGGACACAAAGCTCCCCTCCAACGTTTTTTTTTAGTAACTTCAGGGCTTCAGTTATTGACAAAAGCTTTCCTGAGGGTTTCTAGTACTTGTGAGTGCTGACATGTCTGCAAATTCCAGCACTGCCTGCTCCAGGCACGTATGTAACTGCGCTGGGGGAGCAGCCCTGCTCTGCCCAGATGTAATTACATGGTGCACTCTGTGGCTTTCTAGGAGGAAGTGGCATCACCACCTCTGTCTTCCGCCAGGCTCCTCTCCAGAAGCAGCCCAAACGGGAATGCAAAGCCATGAAAGGACTTCCTTCATCTGCCCAACCACGTGGGAGCAGGAGGATCCCTGGAAATGTCACCCCAGCTTCTGYGTCAGGGCATCCTTTACCTTCAGCATCCTTACCCTTCAGGGTCTTGGCACTCCTTCCTGAAGAAATCAGGCCAGAATCACAAAAGCTGATCCATCTCACCCATAATCCTCTCAGCACTGTGGGCTTAGGCACTTCACTACCCAGCCCACGTTCAAATCTCACCCGTGCCCACAGCCAGCATCTCTTCATATGACTAATGTGCTCCAGCARGTAAGCTCAAATCTTTCCATTTCCTCCAGCTGAAAAATAAATGGAATAAAGGGAGGTTTCAGTTTGATTCACTTCCCCATTTTTTTTTTTCCTTTCAATGAAACCAAAAYCCAAAATAAAGCCAGTGTGAGCTGGCTGAGCATTAATGCAAACAGTGCACTCAAAGAGGCATCATCAAACCCCACTCAGGCTGTGATCTTTGCCAGAAAAGCCATTTCCCATTAACAAACCCAGCCCTTGCTGTGCTGTACCAGGACAGCCCCACRGCCAACAAGGAGCCGGTGGCCGGGGTTCCATCACAGTGGGGCAGCACAGGGAAATGCTCCGTGATGGAGGKGTGGGATGCAGCAAGAGCTGGGCATGGGCTGGGCACTGCAGGACCCTGGGTGATGCACAGCTCACCAGCACTGGGGCCGAAACTTCTGCTTTTAGGGGATAAAAAAGAAACTAGAAAATAKACAGTATTATAGAGAATTTGGCTTGTAGAAATATTCCAAAGGATCATCCTTTCTTTCCTTTTCTGTAACAATTAGATCCTGAAGTGGTGGCCATGGAGATCTTGCCTTACRCAATGTGGAGTGCTGCTGACAGGCTGTCCTTTAATGGCTGTGGACCTCAGGAAATGAATTTCTGGGGAAAAGCAGACAACAGCCAGGGATCTCTGCAAGGTGATGCTTCCACACAAGTGCTTTCCTCACTCCCAGTTTGAGTCCTGCTTCCTTCTGAGCACAGGGAGACAGGCACCCGTGCCCACACAGGGAGAAGGCACAGCATCCCTCTCCTTCCCACTACCTCATCCCATGGCAAAACTATAATTTGATTCCTCTCTCCTCAGCTATTTTTGGATTTTTCAACACTGAAATTAGCATAACTCATACAGACAGGAAGTTGTTGCTACAGCACTAGAGAAGGTTGCTTGGAAATGAAAACCAGGTTTTGGTTAAAAGAATGATGTCAAAAACCTTTTAATGAAAAATACCCTCCAAGAAAGGCCTATCAAAAAATGCTCTACTCTTTTACTATCACTTAATTTAGGCAAAAGACAATGGGAACGCTTCTGTAACTGCACTGCGTAATTTACCAAGCAAAGAAATAAACCGAGTTCTTTAAATAAAAGTAAAGAAATAGACAATTCAATAAATAGAAATGGAAGTTTTAYTACATGAGGCACATCTTGAATATCAGAGTATAGCCAGACATGACCATCTGGAATCATTCAGGAAGTGTTCACTCAGAAAGTAATTTGGCACCCCTACAAACGAGGTGAGATGGATCTCTATAAAAATCCAAGGAGCTCACTGAGGAKCAGATGCAAATTTTCAACCAGCTCAACTACATCGAGCCTTCTCTGAACCCAGACCTTGGCTTAAAGAGGAAATGAGCCCATGTAAATGCCTTCTGAGATCCTGGTGCTGGGGAGCAAGAGATGAGGGGTAGCTTATGGCAAGAATGTTTCCCTCTTCTCACTCCTCCCTTCCTGACAGAAGGTCCCTGGAAAGCAGGAGAGCACCCTACTCACTGCCCCCCACGCTCACCCATCTCATTGCCCCCTTGCTCCCCTCTCCCCAGTACAAATCAAGTGCCCTGAGCAACCCCAAGCAGGCATTGGGACTGCAGTGAGAGCCACCAGCCACCCCACCATGGGCATTTATCTCCCCTCAGCGCCCTGGTCCCTTCTTGTGCAGCAAATTTAGTTTTGAAACAAACGCCTCTTCAGACGCCTTTCCCATCAGAAAACTGAAACGTGCTGGGCGTGGATTGCCTTCTAAAACTGCTCTCATCAGGTCATTCACAGGTGGTATTTTTAACCCCCAGGCTGGCTGAAGAGGAGATCTCACAGACCTTACACACATCACACCCACCCACAGCCCCGTCTTTGTCTTGCAAGTGGCTGCGAGGCAGCACACACGCAGATGGCAGGTTTGATAGGAGCCTGACCTTCGTGCWGGCACCAACAAAACACCCTCCTCAGCATTTATTTCTATTTGAGGAGCAGGCAGCTGCAGGGAGTTGGGGATGCACRCAGCAAGGGTAAAAACCTGTGGGAAGAGGGGAGCAGTGACCCAGAAGCTGGGGACACAATGCCATGGGGAGGGTACCAAAACTCTCCTGTGCCCTGAAAATTGTAAAAGCAGCTGCCTGATTCAGGGAAAYGTCTAGTTGCCCTCAGCCAAGCCATAATGCCCTGAGAGCTGCTGTCCCCAAGCTGCCAGGGGCAAGGGGAGCTCCCTGAAATGCTGACTTGGAAGCAGGGTAGGAGAGGCCCTGGAGAAGGACAGGCTGGTTTAGGTGAACAAAATCACCTGGSTTTTCCTGATTCCTGAGGAAGACAGAGCCAGCATTAGAGCTGAATCAAGTCACACACTATAAAGGAATATCAGCAGAACCAGGACCATGACAGGAGAGGGTGGCACTCCATGCTGAGGCCATGCTGTTCCTGAAACAACAAGGAAAAGATCAATTGCAATGTTTCACAATCCTTATGTCTCCTTATGGACCAAGGTTTTGCTGCTCGTCGCAGAATCACAGAATCACTTGGGATCACGAGACTGGAAAAGATCTCAGCAATCATCAAGTCCAACCCATGGCCAAACATCACCGTGTCAACCAGACCATGGCACCAAGTGCCACACCCATTCTTTCCATAGACAGCTCCAGTGAAAGTGACTCCATCACCTCCCCGGGCAGCCCACTTCAATGTCCAAGCACCCTTTCTTGTGAAGAAATTCTTCCTAATTTCCAAGCCAAACCTCCCCTGGCACAGCTGGAGGCTGTGTCTTCTTGTCCCGTCGCTGGTTGCTGGGGAGAAGGGACTGATCCCCACCAGCCTACAGCCTCCTTTCAGGCAGGTGTGGAGAGCAATAAGGTCTCCCCTGAGCCTCCTTTTCTCCAGGCTAAACACCCCCAGCTCCCTCAGCTGTTCCTCAACAGACTTGTGCTCCAGACCCTTCACCAGCTTCAGTGCCCTTCTGTCATCACCAAAGATCACAGCACTCACTAAACAGACAGCCTTGACAAACTCCTTTCTGTGTCTTGACATGCTTTTTACATCAGATTCCCCATCCCAAGCAGACTTGGCTGTTCCCCCCACTTATGTTTGCTTCATGGTGCTCCCAAACAACTGCAGAGCCGCTTCACAGGGCAGGAAGGTTGGAAATCCAATGAAATGGCACCCATGCATGATATCAACCTTGGTTTTCCCCCACCCTAAGACTTAAATCCATCTACAGAGGCAGTTTTAAGGCAAGTGCTCAGCAGAACACCAGACACAAGGAAGATGAGCCCCAATGAGCAGACCCTGCCTCTGTCCGTGCTGCGTGTCTGAAGTGATTGAGCGAAGTAACAACCTGCTCTTGAGACACACGTGGAGATTGCACAGCTTGCACAACGTGCTTCCAGCAGAATTGCTCTTCAAATACTCACACTGAACCTCATCTCTTTGCCTCCCTATTAAAGCAAAYGCACACTTCAACAATAAAATGAAGCACATCTCTGCAGTCCCAAAGAACAGAAGGGTACAYGTAATATCTTTTCAGGTTTGAGCCGTGTCTGCCTCTCGCTGGCTTGAGGACTCTTGCTGCTTGTTTTCGTTCCTCTTTTTAAGAATTTGGTCAAGAAAATGGTTTGAACAATATAGACCATTAGTTGAGTCTGTCTGGCTAAAGGGCAAAAATAACCATCCCTCAGTCTGAGCTTTAAAATAGCTCCTCCCCAACGGGACTGAAATGGTCCCTGGCTGGGCAAGATGTTTATTTCTCTCCCTCCTTTTTAAACATCTAATTTCAACCTATGCAGGCACTGTGGTCAAGCATGACACAGCCCAGAGCAGCAGCTCTCAGGAGACAGGATGAGAGTCTCTAACACCCTGACTGCATCACAGGCAAAGCCTGATATAGCAGCAGCACAGGGGCAGCAGTGCCGGAGCCTTGGCCCCGTTTGGAGCTGCTTCCTGCACACTCATGGGGCTCATTCCATACATCCAGGCAACARGAGTTCTGCCTGGCACCTCTTGTCCTCCCAGGCATCATGAAAATCACAGACAGAATTGCATCCAGTGCAGCWTTTGATGCTGATAGGTCAAGAAATAAAAAGCCTCAACGGGGTTTTGACTGACTGAGATTGCTGAAGGGTTGGAAAACTCTGCTTAATAAAGGGATTGTAATGTGGAAGGAGGCAGGACTACTGCTGTATGGAATATAATGCTGATGATGGAGGGTTCCTGGATTAGAGCAAAAGATGAACTGCAACCACACAGTCTGTATTCAAGAGAACCTGCTTTTAGATGCAGAACTGACCAAGTAACTGGCCAGAAAAGAACACATAGGAAGACTTTTAACTTGATGTCTCTGATTTTTTWAAAAGTGTTTAATGATAAGCCACACTTTGTGAGGTTTTTCATTAAAAAACCCTTGGGAGATAACTCACTTTCAATATACTCATATGCATTTATTATTATGCTCCAGAGATCCTTGCTAATCTCGGAAGGACACTGGGCATTGCCTTTGGAGTAAAAAGAGACCCTAGAGGGGGGCAGCCTTTAGAGTCAAAAAAGCTGTGCCAAAGCCTCATTTTTCAGAGTGTAAAAACTTCAGTCCAAATTCAGCACAAGGAGCTTCCAGATGGAAGAGGGAAGTCAAGCTTTCTGCCTTTTGAGGAACGTAGAAAGGAGTAATGCAAGTAAGTAATAAATATTATTTAGTCCAGAGGTTATAACTCATATTTGTCTATGTACATGTCTATATATTATATTTACTATAATTATGAGTGATTTATTTTTGGTAGATAAGTTAATTTAGAAAGAAATGCATGCAAAAATACTTGGGCAAACTTCCAGATCAGAATCTCTATTATAAGATACCTAAAGAGCCACAACTGATCTTTTCCYGCCTCCCCAAAAATAAGGCACAGAAGGCCTCCCACCTCCAGTATTCCTTTGGTGTGGCACAACTGAACAGGGCTGCTCAGAGGCACCAGCTCCCTCCTATGCCCAGCACTGTCTCCAACCAGCTTTTCTAACCTTTCTCAAGAAAACTGAACTTGCCATGAAATGCCTGTAGGGTCCACATGAACCATATCAATTATTTCCAGTAGGAAAGGACAAGCAGTACTTGCCAACATTTCCAATGGGAGTTGCTACAGGCTATGATCTTCTGAGAATCCTAATGATTTATACAGTTATCCAAATGAAAGACATTTCACAGGCTCATGAAAGGCTTCAGGTGCACTTTTTGTTAAGGAAGTTACACCGATACTTCCCTAAATTTCCTGATCACTCCATTAATGGCTAAGAGGCAACCAGGGATGTCCTTAGAGCCCTCTCAACACCACCTGGCAGACTGTGAGCTACTTCACAGCACACACACATCAGCTCTGACTGCAATCAAACTGTTTCATGTCTGTCTGTTGTTTTGTGGCTCGTTTGGCTGGTTTTTTTCCTCTCTAGTGAAAAGAGAAAACACAAAGGCACATAGCTAGATATTGTGTCATATTATTGATACAATAGCCAGTGTTTGTGCACAGTTTCTTTATTTCCCTTAAAACACTTGAGTCCCAACTTGCTTACACCTTTTCATTTTGGGGTGAAGCACATTTGATGGGGTACACCTGTGTGTGATGGAACACACCTATGATGTGTGCTAGCCAAACTTCATTTGTGAATCAGAATGAGCACTGATGTTAAAATTTACTTCACACTTTAAAAGCCTGGGAGTTGAACCTTGGTACATGATCTGGAAGCTGATGGCTCAACACCACTCTCTTGTGGGCAGAGATAAGAACCCTCTGGCTGGGCTGARCATGCAGAGCTCAGCTCCAAGAACAATGAAGGTCTTTTGAGCCTCACTCTGTCTCCCCCACAGTCAGTCAGACCCACAGATCTTTGCTGCCAGAAAACACAGTGCAAGGCAGGCACATGAATAAATATAATGTAAAACCCTCTCAGGTTTTGCTCTTCTTCTTTTATTTAAAATGGCTGTTTAGCAGCTGTCACAGCGAGACAGATACATTTTTTTCACCTCCCTGTACTCATCTGTCTTCTTTCTTCTGTGTTTAGTCTTTCTCTGTTGTTTGCTGTCCTCCCTTTCACTCTGGCCTCCCCTCTTCCCCCCACACTTCACAGCATCTCTTTCTGCTGAGAGAATCACTAATGCCCCTCTGAAAAGGTTTCCAAAAATCCCATTGCCTGCCACAGTGGGACTGGAGCACTGGGACTGATAGCTCCAAGATAAAYTCAGGCCTCATGGTGACACGAGAATGCAACCAGAGATCTTCTCAGCAGAAGCGTTTYGTCATCAAAAGCGAAGATAGAAAATTTTGTTTCATGGAGTATTTTGTAAATAGGCAACACCTCTGATAAACAATTTATAATCCCTCAATATCSTCAAAACCAAAACATTTCCTCCCCACTATGCTGTAAGTCCCAATGTTTAAACAYAGGAACAGGCAAAGCCTATAAATCACATACAATTTTCCAACAATAATCTTCAAACTCTTACAAATTTCTGCTTCAAGTTCCCGCACAGTTCTTCACAGTCTGGCACTTCTTTTTGGAATTAAGAACTTCAAGGCAATGCTAATAGCCATTATTAGAAAATCTTACCAAAAAAAAAAGTTAATATTTGGCTACCATAAAATTAACATTGCTGTACTTGTCCTAATTTCTGGGTAGCCACCTGAGCAGTTTTCTTCTATCAGCTGAGAGTCCATCCATATCTGGAACACTGAAAAATCACAGCAAAGCCACTCATCTTTGAGAACTCTTTAAAGCTAATCTGATGGTACAGCACAGCTCAAAACGAAGTTTTGAATAGATAAAACCAATCATCCTTTCAGCATGCACAACAAAAACAACAAAAAAAACAAACCAAATGGGGAGTTCTGAAATATGTCCACTCCTTTCAGACACTGACTGGCTGACAGACAAGCAGAATTTCAACTCCAGTAGGCATGAATTAGTTTCCAGGCAGAGAAGCAGAGATAAAAGGGAAAAGGATTTAAATAATTTCTCATGGGCTTTTGTCAAAGGGTTTTTTTCTGCTTGGTCTACAGAGCGAGGGTGCAGCTCTGATTTCAAGCTCTTTTTTTTTTTTCATTTCTTTTTTAAACTATCTATAAACTTCACAGTTGGCCAAACAAAATATGGTCAATTTTTGTACATTTCTCATTGTATCTTGTCTAATCAACACCCAATGTCTATTACCTTTTTGGGTGAACAGAGCAGAAGCCAGTAAAACTGTAACTTTAAAAAGAAYTGTATTAAAATATTATCTAAAGTGACTGAACTTTCAGCATTTGCATTACAGTTCTTCCCCTTCACACACTTAATTTCATTTTGCTTCAACCTCTCTCCCAGTCATGCCAACACAGTATGCAAAGTGTCCTCCTTAGGAAGAGAGGATATTGGCAGAATGGGGAATTTGAGGCTGGATCTGCTGCTTTGACCACTGGAAGTGCCTCTGCTCTTACACTGGTACATCCCCTCCACTATTTCTGGTCAACCTCCCAGAAAGAATTCCACTTCAGGGGGAGCATTTTATGGAATAATGAGATGAGATTAAAAAAAAAAAAAAAAAAAAGAATGAACTCATAAATGCTTGCAGAACAAGAAGCCACAAAGCCTCCCTCTGCTGCAGGGAGGTTTCCACACTCCTCACCAGCTCGCTCTGTGCCATCACCAGGGCAGACAGGCAACACAGCCATGGCAACAGCTTCCAAACAGCATGCTCCTCAGAGTTATGCAAGAGCCTCCAACCTATACTGGGTTTTACATGCCTAATTTAGAGTTTCTACCTCTCTTCAGGCTCGCACGCACCATGTGCAGCGTGCTGGAACAACGCTGGGCAGTCCAGCAGGGACTGGCATCCCCTGTGTTCCACTTTCCCCTGGGGCCCACAGCATGGCTGCCCCAGCAGATCCCTTAGTTCAGCTCTCCTGGGAGCAGCTGATGCAGCAGAAACTCTTGCACCCCCTCCCCTTGGCTCCCCTCCCTGTGCAAAACACAGCTCCACTGGCCCGGAGCCCGCGAGCACTGAATTGTCCTCCTGATTCAATTAATCCACCAGAATTCCAGCAGCCCATTGCCCCCACCTCATCCCGTGAAAGCCTAGGATTCCTTGTTCCACCAAGACCCAAAGAGCACCATCTTCCTTCACTGAAGCTTGCAGCACAAGGCACTTGCTGAGAGGGTCTGCTTCAGGCACCAAAACACATCTCAGGAGAAACAGCAGCATTTTGCAAGGCTCAAGGATTTCCAGAACATCAGTGGCAGGCCAAGAAGGAGCACCTCTTCTACTGCTATGGTACTGTTTCTTCTTTATTCTTAATTAAAATTTTAGAATGTTTTATATCTAACCCTCTGCAWTTTTTTTCCACTTACTGCAAAATAGCTGACACTTTCATCTGTTTTAAGGATAACGCATTTCAGATGTTTATGTCTAGAACAGAAAGAAATGTCCTTTGTAAGAGAAAACRATGTGTAGTTATTGTGGTGACAGGAAGACAACCCTTATCTTACCACCGGAATAATTATTTTTCCAGTGATCCTGCAAAACAAAAAAGCATTATGGCCAACAAGAGCCAAGAAAAGTACACACCTCCTTTGGAACCACACAGTGGTCCAGCTGAAAGCCACGGTGTGACCTAATTTCCTAACACTTCAGTCTTTTGAAATATCAGTTTAGGAACTTTAGTCCAACAGACAAGGCAACAAAAAMCAGATTCACCTTCTTTTCTCATATTGGAGAATAAAGAGAGAGAAACTCTGGCTGACCTTGGAGGAACCTTTCAAAAATGTGTTGGTAGACCTAGTGAAAACATCTACCAAACAGGAAGCCCATGAAAGAAATGTGGGGTCTGGGAGAGGACAAAACCCACCAACTCATATCAAAACAATTCTGCCTAATAAGTAAGCCTCATTTTGATCCTCCTCAAATTAAACCAAAGCAGATCGTTTTGACTTGACCTGGTCTTAAATTACAGAGAGCTCTGGTGAAAAAAAACCCTCAAAACTCTGGAAACTCAGATCTAAACAAGTAGGAAAATAAAACGAAATGGTTGAAAGGAAACATAAGCGATTAAATGATTACCTAAGTTAATGTGAATGATTTGTTAAAAATTCTTTTAACTTGTCCTGAAATAATTTTTTGTTTGGTTTTGATCTTTTTGCACTCAGCCATTAAGGATTTATGCCCAGTGGCTTTTGCAGCTGTAAAACTGGCAGCATCAGAGGGATCAAATCTCATTAGCACCTATTTACTGGTGCAGAATGAGTGAAATAGTTTTGATACTTTAATAATTTTTTTCTTATTGTGATCTCTTCTTGAACTCAGACCAGAAATCCACCTCAAAATCTGCCTTTTATGTGTGTGCACACATGAACCAGCTTCTACATGTAGAATGTACTCATGCTCTCACAAGGGCTCTTCAAACAGACCTGGAAACAGGAATGWGCTATACCAGATGTAATTTAAAAGTATCACTCCTTTTATTAAAAATTCATGTGATTGATGAGGATTTCAAGTAACTGCTGACACTATTAGAATGGCAGTCCTGTAGCCTCCTTGCCATGCAAACCCAGTACCCCTGGTTAGCATTGCTTGCTCAATAACCCAAGTATTGTTAAATTATTCATTTCTTGGTCAAAACCCCCAAGAAATTTCACCTTTGGGCTAAGTTTTCCTACAGATTCTCCTGCAGAGTATAATGATTTCATTTTCCCAGGGAGATGTCTCCCTGCTCATATTTTTTAAAAATAGCTTCTTGTGTAACTGTTCCTTTCTGACAGTTCTATTAAGCTTACATGTTACAAAAGCTTGCATTTAAAAATTCTTCTCTCTAGGACATGTGTGGAAATTAAAGCAAGAATGAAGTGCCTTCCCACTTGGTGTAAAAAATAATCTCACAATCCATTATAGGACACTCCAATCAGTGTGGYCAGGCTTCCCTAATAATTCAATACTTAATCAAAACCAAATTCTTGCTTGATTCAAGACTTATGCTTCCTATGGGCTGCYGTGGGCTTGCTGTTAATAAGAAAAGAAAATACAAAAGCCCTGTCCTGCCACCTTAACTCAGATTTATTCCAACTATTTTTTCATTATTTGAGCAAAGGTGGTAGAGGCAGCTTTTACAGACAGAGACAAGCCAAATTAGAAAACTGCAATTATAATTAAAATACAACATGCAGAACTTTACATTTATAACTTTCAAAACCAATTCACCAAAAAAAGTATGACAAATGAGAGTTTTAAGAAAGGAAACTCAGTTAAGTGATATGCCCAGATCTGTGTTGCTCACCAGCAACAGAAAGAAATGGAAATCAAGCCTACCTGACATTCAAATCCTTCTTTCCTCAGTCACTTGCCAGGCCTTCAAAAAGCACAGTATGCAGTTTTTAGGGCTTTACATGAAACCGGATTATTGTCCTGCATTTTTGACAAGTTGCCTGCATAACCCTCAGTCTCACAACACTTGCCTTGATCTGAAGTGACTGCCCATATCCAGCCCAGTGAGGCATTTTGCATATGCTCATTAATGGCTTTTGTTGTCTTCTGCCTTTCCCTCTGAAAGCATCTTAGACAACTAACTGTGAATGCCAAAGAGATAATAGATAATTAGTCAAGAGGGAATTTGGAGACCAACWGCAAGAAAAAATGGATTGCATACTAGATATGCCCCACTAATGAGTGTTTTGATCTTCATTAACAGAAAGATAATGACATTAAACAATGTTTAACAGGGGGATCTTYCAAAAGCATACACTTCGGGTGACAATTTCCCAGAAAACACAGAAGCAGGACTGCATCCAAAGCAGGACTGCACCCATTCTTCAAGCAGCACTTCTGAGCTTGGAGACCTGCTGAGCAGAACTTCACCACACAATTCTTCCTACCAGACACAGAGGGGAGCAGCCAGGAGGCAGCCACAGAGGTGACACACGCAGGCACTGCCTCAGAGTTCAATTTTAAAAAAAAGGCATTTTTCACAAAGTGGTGTCTCAGAGGGGTGGATAAATCCTTACAAGTATTTGTAAGGATTTAAATGCTCAACCTATGTCCATTCACAGCTCTGCCTCTCAGTAACACCCTCTGGAGTTTGTGAACACAGCCCACAGCTGAATCACTGTCAAAGAACTGGGACTGAAGTGTCCTCTGGTTAAGCTGGTCTCACATCTGGGTTTACAGGATGCTGCATAGCCATTTTGTGGGTCCCCAAATGTAACAAGTTACAGCAGCCACTACATTGCTTCCATCAGCCATTTCTAGGYCATTACACCCAAATCCTAACTTGTTTTGTTTTCATGTTTCTTGCAGAAAGGAAACCTCTAAGCCCTACCCCTGCACCATTAACTATTGTCCTCTACAAGATCTGGAAGAYATGAAGGCTGTAGCTCTCTTCATTTGTCTTGTAGGACCAGTTTTTGCTATTCCAGTAAGTCCTCATCATGCTGTTATCACCAGGCAATAATTTCCCATTCTGAGAATATTCTRTGTTATCCCATTGGCCTATACCAGACTTTTGTGGACGTGCAGATAGTCACATATTTGTCTTTTTTTTAGACCCATCCTGTGAACCACAAGCTCAGAACTCACAGACAGAAAACTCCAGAAAAGGTACTCTTCTTGTTCTTTCAACAATAGGAAGTAACTTACATTATTCATCTTAAATATAGAAAACATATTARCACATACATACTGGCTGGCAAATTGATYTATGTTAAAAAACTTTAGGTCCTCTTACCCCAAGAATTAGTGCCAAATATCTCATGCCTTGCATATTAAACAATGGCAAACAGGACAAAAGTTCAAAATGGGAGTTTCACTTGCTGACAGAATCACCTTCAATGAATCCCCACACATCACCATTTCCCATATTTGTGCAAGTAATAAGCTCCAGGGACAGCCAAAATTGTTGTTACCACAGCTCCAGTACAGGAGGAGGATGAAATCCTCAATTTATCAGACCAGGGGATCATATGCAGTCTCAAATATGTAAGAATTTTAGCCTCCATGTGTCTCATTATTCACAGTGCAGAGCATTAGACACAGCTTGTCCTGGCAGAGTACTCTGTGGCTGATGGGCCACATGCCCYGATGGCAATGAGACAGAGGATTTCACCAGCCCTATATATGCCACACATATGACAGAGCCAACAGTTCTGCATTCATGCTGACCCAAATAAAAATTCCTTTTTATTACAATGTTCTGGTGAGCCTTTGTGGCTCAGACACAATGGATCTTGGCTACAAGCCACTGGGTGTTTCAGAACTACTAAACTCAGATCATGCTGTGTAGTAAGAGATTCAAAATGCTTATGCTAACTATTTTCAAATTTTTAATTATAAACTATATTCCACTCTGTACAACTTTCCAGATACATTTCATATCAGTCTGGATGGTGCTCTGCACTATGAACAACAAAAAATTAACTTTTCCTAGTGAAGTATCCAGCAGAGGTATAAAGATTAGTTTGTAGCCTACAGTGGTCTACCAGAAATAATACAGAGAAGATAATTGCATCAAAACAAACCCTTGCAATAGCCAAGGAACCATCAGCCCCAAGTGTGGAAGGCCAGTTCTCCCCCACAGCATCTAGTCACAGACAGTGAGTGACATTTGCCCAGGTTCCTTCACGAGCACCTGTGTTCAAAGGGCTGATTTTGCCCAGGGCACAAAGGTGTCCCAGCCAGCAGCATCTGCAAGCTGTATCCAGGCACATCTCTGCAGGACAGGTGCAGGRCAAAGCTTCCTGTCCACACATTGAGCCAAACCTTTCTCAAACTGCTGCTTCAAACACAGGCAGCCACCACAGAAAATCCTAAAGACTGTATGGCCTTGTGTTTTCTGAATCTGTAGAACTTTAGAAAAGCTCCACAGTAAATTTCTGTTAAATCTTCCACTGAAATCTTCCCCTAAAAAAGTTAGAGTTGGAACTGATACAGTTCCCAGTACTATTCCCCCCACATCAGCAAAGACACCAGGCAAAAGACAAAATTGCAAAACATTAAGGTGCCACTTTGACATTAGGAAATAGGTTCTAGCTGATCTACAAGAACCAAATTAATATTTCCAATCCTACCTTTAAAAAATATAAGCRTTTGTGAACAGAGTGCTTGTTTCCAAGCAGTCATGAGACTGCCCAAACTAAAGGAAAAAGCTATGCCAGCAACTTGGATGCTGAGAAGGACCGATCTTCCCAAATAAAGCCTCCGAAAAGCTTTAAGAAAAATCAGCATTAGTTGCTATGTTTGCTGTAAGCAATAAGAAACACTGACACACAGCAGCAGAAAGGTAATTGCTTCAGCAAGACCTGACAGTCATTTTAGTACCTTCTTTCTCCTCAAGCATTTGAATCATTTCCCCTGAAGGTACTGCTTTTGCTATTGGCATGACAGATTAAGAAGAAAAAATAAAAAAATGCAGCACTCAAACATCTCTTGTTGATGTTATAATTGTCACCACACACAGTAGTTCCTGGTGAGTTCAGCCAGGAAGCCGTGATGGATCAGACTCCAAGTAGATGAATATATGGATTATGAAATCAGTGCAGGGAACTCCTCAGGAATCACAATCAGGACACCTTGTGAAAGGTGCCCTCTCTTTGCCTGCTCCTCTTTTCTCAGGTGCCTTATTTTTCCCTTATCTGTGTAGGAAGTTATGTTTCACATCCCCCTTCCCTGAGGTAAGTGATGATTACTGCAGCCTACAAGTGCCTGCAGTTATGACTAAAATACTCATTAAGCATTTTGAGATTTCACAAGACACCCATATGCATCTGTCTCTGAAACAGAGTTGCACAGACCTCTCCAGAAACCCCAGCAATAAAAGAAGGGACAGATGAACAGATTTTCTGAGAAAGAGAAGGGACACCAGCTGTGAATTTCATGCTCTGGGCTAGTTTAAGAGGTCCACATACAAAGACAACAAATAAAGCCAATGACATGCTCTGCAATACAAAGCAAAAAAAATAACACTTCAAATAAATCCTAAGATTTATTAATCTGTTGTCTTTAATTCATTTTTTTAAGAGTGAATATATTCATCCTGAAGCCTCAAGGAAAGAGAACACAGGGTATATAGACAAGGGTGATTTGCTGCCCACTCACAGAAATTTAAAACCAGAGCTATCAACACCAGGCACTGAAGACAGGGATGAGCCCCAGACCATCAGGAAACAAGGAAGAWCTGGGAGTGAGCATCAAGTGAAAAACATCCTGAAAAGCATCGATTTCCTGGCACTGCACAATAAGCCAGGTTTGGCTTCTGAGAGCCAGGACAGTGACTCTGGAAGCAGTGGCAGGGAAGAGTCCAGCTCTGAGCACGAGCAGCTTGGGAAGCACGGGAAACACGGGAACACGGCACAGAGACACCTGCCAGGACACACAGAACACCCAGGGCGTGCTTTCAGCCTCCAGCCCGAGCAGAACATGTGGAAATATAACAAAAATGCTGTTGGCCTGCCTGAAAACACCAGTGAAAGCGATGAAGAGGAAAGCACGGAAGAAGAGGACGAGGAATGGGGTGAGGAAACTGATTACAGAGACACAAAGCACAAAGGCCATCAGACACGTCGAGGTGACCGAGACAAAAGACAGAGGCATGAGAACAGCATGCAATCAGATGAGCTCCTGAGAGATTCCAGCCAACCAACCTGGAAAACCAAGAGACACAGCGAGAAATTTGACCTAGAGGAAGAAGAGAGGGAGAACAGGAAGAAGAAGTCCTATGAAGAAGAAATCCCCCTCTCTCAAAAAACCCATAATGAATATCAGGATGGCAAACAGCAAAGTCAAGAGAGAAAAGACAATACTCAAGTGAACTATCAGAGTGATCATGTGGTGAAAATACAAGATAGGGAAGAGAGTAATGATGATGATGGTCACGACAGTGGTGACATTGATAGTGAGGAATATCCCAGCAATATCTGGAAAGAAGCAGCCTATGAGGAAGAGGAGAGAATCCAGAGTAATGACAAGGAGAGCACCAGTACTGAGCCTGAAGGGGAAGGAACCACTGAAGATGACACTRCAGTTCATAGAGAGACTGAGGATGACCAAATTGTCAAGATTAAAGACCTTGCTCACTCTGAACAAGATTATTTTGATCGTGAGCCATCTGATTCTGACAACAAGCAACAACTGAAAATGAGTAGCTCTGTTCAGAACATGAATACAATGGACAGTGAAGATAAGGTAAATTATCTTTAAAGTAAGACTTGAATACCATGAAAAGGGGGAGAGGGACCAGCTTCAAATCTGAATTCCTGATTATTGAAATGCCTTATTGGAGAAAAACAGGTGACTTCTTAATATGCAGAAGTCTCATCTCCCCTTCTATTCACTATTCCTCTGGTTTATGCTGTGCCACTGCACCCAGGGCATTTAGGTGACTTGGGCCAGAAAGGAAGTGAACAGCATTTACATAAGAGCTCCAGCCTCAATGGGGTGTGTAATGAAACGCACAAAAAAATACAGAGACACAGGTACAAAACCTGAAGCCCAGTCTCCAGCTTACTAGGCCAGCTTGTTCATTCCTCTCTCACAAAGGTTTTAAACTCTTCTACACAGAAGTGAACAGCTTGGAAAGGCAGGACTATAGTGCACAGAACAATTATAAGAAACTCAGGCTTTACTGAGCTCCCATCTCTCTCTCTCTYCACCTCCTACTCTATTTTTTCCCCAAATAACAAGAGCATGGTAATACTACCAGAGGCTTTATGCTCTTCTCACACATTTTGCATAGCAACCTCTCTCTGCTGAAAGCAAACTGTGCCTCAGTCAGTTCTATATTTGGATCTGAAAAAAATTTGTCCAAGTATTTTTTTTTTCTTCCCAAGATTTACCATAACTACTTTCTGCTTATGYCTCTGTGACTGTGCAGGTTAAGACTACAGACAGTTCCCATGGTGTGATGGAAAGTGGCAGCAACATGAATGAGGAGCCTCTCCTTGGTAAGCCCCAGGCAAAGCTGTCATGTAATTCCCAACTCTCTGCAGCTGGGGAATCTGCTGGTCTGCATTTCTTTTCTGCCTTTTGCAGCACAAGATTCCACATGACTGAACTGTGCTTGTGCCTCATTTTGTGCTCCCAGAGAATCCCTTCCATACTCCCTTGGATTTAGTAATTTGTTTGTGAAAAACATTTGTAGGCAATGCACAAATTTTTGTGTCAGTTATACAGAAATGGGGATTACCTTGCACTGACAGCTTTCAGTTTCAAAACAGTAGCTTGAATTCAAGCAGGAGTGGGACAAAGGCCAGTGCCTGATTCAGCAAAGACAGATGGGATATGGTTCACCAAAGGAAGCTGGAAGTGAATGTCAAACCTGGGACTGCTAGAAGTCTCACAAAAACCCTCATTTAAATTTTGGCTGGTTTTATTCAACACAAGATCCAGCTTCATAGCAAACTTAAAAATGCAAACTTAACAATGCATCTGAACTTAATGACGAATACTGGGCTGTATTTTGCTTTGGCTGTCAGTGGCATCTGACAAACACTTGGCTTGATCCCGCCACCTCCAACAGTCCTGCTTTCCTCCTAGGATTGCCAGACACATGTCGGAACTTCCACTGCAAAAGAGGCAAAGTCTGCCATGCAGACAAACAAGGGAAGCCCCACTGCATTTGCCAAGATCCTGCTGCTTGCCCTCCCACCAAAGACTATGAGCAGGTGAGTATTTCACCCGGAGCACAGGACGGGGAAAAGCCACCTAAAGTAATCACAAGATAACATTTTGTTATTATTTAGAATGATTCTACCCTGAAAAGCATGCAAGTGAGTTTGAGTGAATCCAGTAATTGGAAAATTCAGTATAAAGCACCCAACTCACTGAGAGTGGCTTGAGAGCAGTCCAAACCCATGTACAGTGCACAGGAACTGACTTGCTTCTCTCAGTCTCTCAGGGATTGYAGCTTTTCCCTGTCACTAAGAGTTCTATGTATCCACTTGGTGGTTTAGTGCACMTGCTGAGTACATACTGAGTGAAATAATCCCACAGCATCTCAGAGGCTATATTATAACCACAAAATTAAACTCAAGTGGTGCAAAACTGGGCGTACAGACAAGTACAAGTACAGACAACCAGTCCTCATGTGGGCATACAACAACTAATAATTCTGGATACACATCACGTGTACTCCCTGGGGGGTATTCACCATGGGTTAATGATGCTTTTATTGCTCTAATGCCTCTGAGTGACAAGGATTTTTCTCAACATGGTGGTGGGGTGGTGGTTTTTGCTTCCTCTAGGTTTGTGGTACAGATAACAAGACYTATGATGGCACGTGTCAACTCTTTGGCACCAAATGTCAACTGGAAGGGACAAAAATGGGACGCCAGCTGCACCTAGACTATATGGGCTCCTGCAAATGTAAGCTTGTTTTCCTTTGAAGAATTYACCTAGGTAAAAAGAACCAGTAGCCTTAACCCATCTGCCATCCCTTAATTACTCTGCTTCCTGTAATCTGCCACATCTGCATCAATTATCTGCTARTTCAGATCTTCAAAGCCCTAAACGTGGTTAAAAAGTATCTGAAACCGAGACATCTCTCTTGTGCTTACACCAATTTGTTGTTGATCTTATCTTCCCCCTGCACTGCCTTGCATGTTCCTAGAGGCTATAGCCTCTGAAGATCTTTGTAAATCCTTGACCAGAAAAAAAGTGTTTGCAGAGAGGTAATAAATAAAAATATCCATCTCCAACCCCCATGGAAAACAAAAAACMAAAAAGCATAAACCAAACTTAGATGCTAAATGCAGAAGTCAGGATTTAAAAGCCAGAACTGATTTCCAACCCCTTTGGCTGCTGCATATGGTAGGAGGAAAGWGCATTCCCAGCCAGAATATTCCTTTGCTGTCAAAAAACTCTGCTTTCATGCAACTGACTGATTAGAGCTTCACTGCACTAATGTGGTCAGATAAATAAAGGCTGCGTCTTGCACAACTGGTTAAGTATGTGCACCAAAAAAATTGTAGATWCATAACTGAACACATTAGGTGCATTCACAATTTTGTGTATTAACAGCTCCATCAATTTTAATTTTAACGGGAAGTAGATCTCAAATCTCAGGAATGCTCAAATGGGGACTTGACAGATGAGTTGTTAACAGAAGCTTTTCTCCTTGGCACAGACATCCCCCCCTGTACTGATWATGAAGTGGATCAGTTTCCCCTCCGGATGCGAGACTGGCTTAAGAACATCCTTATTCAGTATTATGAGCGTGACCTGAACACTTCTGGGATACTAACTGAAAAGCAAAGGAATAAGGTCAGCAATCCTTTTGAAATAAAACCATGCAGTTGCATGGACCAGCCCAGAACATCTCAAACTAAATGGCAGGAATTAGATGACTTCTGAGATGGTTTCTTTCACACCAAAACATGAGTTGCTTGCCTCAGGACAGAAGATGTGATAAAACTGGTTTTATCTCCTAACAAGCTGAGGCTACTGCTCCCCTTAGCTGAGTCTGACAATTAAGCCACAASAATTTCACTTCCTTTCTAGTTACTGCCAAAGGTGACATAAGCAGCAGCAAAAACGTCCTGGACTRCTGGAGGCAAGATTTCATGCTGCGTATGGTCACCAACACTAAAACACATTTCCCTAGTGGTATTTTATTCTCAAGTTTCATTTCTCCAAAACACWGTCTTGCCAGACAGTTCTCTTCAGGACAGATCTTCACCCCAAAACAAAAAAGTAACAATTTATGTGTTGAGTTCAGGTCAGAAAGATCTACCAGAACGACAAGCGCCTTGTGGCTGGTGACCACCCGGTTGAGCTGCTCCTGCACGACTTTGAGAAAAATTACCATATGTATGTGTATCCTGTGCACTGGCAGTTTCACCAGCTTGACCAGCACCCTGTTGACAGGTAAAAAAAAAAAAAATTCTGTGGTTCAGTTCTGACTTGCTGATTAAACTCAGGCTGTTTTACTTTTCTAAACACCTCAAGGGATTCTCTACATACAGAACCAACCCCTTAGCTGTTAGAAGCCAGTATAACYCCTCTAACACAGAAAATTTTCCCTCATTGTTTTCCTAATCATTTCCTAGGTCAGAATCTGCTATCCTCTTGCTTTGCATGATCATGTATTACACTGTAAGTTCTACAGTGTCTAAATACCTACTAATGCTCTCAGCCAGAAAGAAGTCCTGTTATTACTGAAGCTAAGACCAACAGGCTAAGTACAAAGGACAGAGCCCTGGCAGCAAAAATCCGCTAGTGAGGTATCCATGGTTTTCAACTAATACCACAGMGGTCTCTCAGTTTAAGGAGCAGATATAGTCACAGTTCAGAGGAAGCCTCCAGCTTCTGATAACATGACTCAGATTTCAAGCTTTTGGTCGTATCACCCAGTGATGGGATCTGTATTTCCAAGTTCAGACCTTCCATATCTCAGGACAATCACACCTAGTGTTTTAGAACACAATTAAGCTCTTTTGCAATCTTGATATCTTGAAAATCAACAGCAAAACTCTACAAGTGATGAGCTGTGAGCAAGTTGCTCCTTACAATACTTATAATTGCTACACAAGCAATACTTATTCCGGGAAAAAAAGATGTTAGCAGAAAAACATGCAGCAAAAGCATTTTAGTTCATCAGATATTAGACATCTTTATAATGACCTGAGCCAGATTCACTACAGAACCCCCATTACAAAATCCACTGGGGCATGTCTGATAAAGCCATCGTTGTTGCTAGCACCTTAGATCAGCTTTGCTCATCCTGCTGATTCATGAAGGAAGTGCAGCTCTCCATACCTGCCCTTTCTTCCAGAATATTGACACACTCGGAGCTGGCACCCTTGAGAGCCTCCCTTGTCCCCATGGAACACTGCATCACCCGTTTCTTCCAAGAGTGCGACGGAGACCAGGACAAACTCGTCGCTTTGAAAGAATGGTGCCACTGCTTTGGGATTAAGGAAGGTAAACCTAAAAGAGCAGGCAGATGTACCTGACAGAATGCTCCTGCCAAGAACATTACTCAGACCTCAACATAAGGCAAAGAAATTGTAAGCAGAAGCCCATGGCTGCTGTGCCAAGAGGAAAAGAGAACACTAGTAACAGGACTGCAAAAGGGCAGCGGGCTTTACAAYGTAGCACAGGTTAATCCCAGAAGAATTATGGGACAGAAGCCWTTTGGCCAAACAAGCAGATTGAAAAAATGTGTTCAAAATCCTACTAGCAACTCCCTAATTTTAAGTGGAGGCTGATTCTGGTCAGAGGTCAGACACACCGAGCCTYTGCTCTTCCCAGAAATTTTCCAGCTCTTCTGATGACAATTTATCTGTCATGAAGGAAGAAAGCTGCAAGGAGTTACCTTAATACACATACACTTCTGCCAGTGATTGCTCATTCATAGCATCAGTCACTTTATTGATARTGAAACAGCATAAAAATGTCTCTTTGGCATAAAATGTTAATAATGTTTTCTTCTTCTTTGTTGCAGAAGACATAAATGAAAACCTCCTTTTCTGAGCCCAGTACTGCACTAAAATTGGTGAATTCTGCTTACTTCTATAATTAACAGCTTTCAAGAAAAAGGTGGAATAAGGTTCACTAAATTCTTATCAAACAACCCAAGTGCACAAAATTTCTACATTCATTAACAGCAGAAAATTTTAACTACTTCAAATGGTTCATAGCTAAACAACCAGTGTTTCCCCCCACATGTATCCATGGTCTTTCTGAACCAATAAATACTACTAACCTAATGACTAAACTGTTTACAAAACTTTTCAGTAGAATTATAGAATCTAGTTTTTACCACCCACTGAAATGGGACCTGTTTCCTTTATTTACTGTATTGTCAGCTTAACACTCTGCATAGAAGTCTCAAATAAAATAAAAGTCTACTTGGATATATGGGTTTCGTCACAACTTTGTCAAAGAAAATCTGTTTCTTTCACCTTTGCCCATCATTTGCTCTCCTCAGGAGAGGCACAATTTAAACATAAAAAAACCCAGAATAGGATGGGATTATTCCTGAATCCCCATCAATTTGATTTTAAGGTAAGCATTTCACTGAAAACACTCCAGGCATGTTCTGCTTTAAGGAAAAAAAAACCCCAAATTCTATTCCTACAAAGAATGATCAGCAAACATCTTTCATCTAAACCATGTCACCTCTCCAAAGAAAAGAAGATGGGAGTCAGAAATGCTATTTTGGTAGCTTAAATAGTGAAAGTCCCATCACCTCCTACTAATTTTCTCTTGAACCAGTGAAGGCTGATAATCATAGTCCAACATCAGCCTAATGCCCTGGGATACCATGATTTAAGCTGTGATTATTTTTTCAACACAAGAACTTCTTACACAAACCAGAGATTACTTCCCAGCAAAACCAGTTTCACTGCCAGTTTTTTTCCATAATCCTGATTTACTGCTCACTTCACATTCTGCAACATCACACAGCAGTGTGTAAATAACTCAACCTGGATGGCACGTACAAAAGCACATTCTCTATGYTATGTTCCATTTGGGAAAGATCCTTTCTCTGGGACTTCAAATGACTTGGGGGAGAAAGTAATTATGGCAGCACTTTTCCAGCCTGGCTGCAGCCTATTGCTTATTTGTTCATTCTGCTTTTTGTTTAACCCACGCAGAGTTGGGTGGCAGAAAGCACAGCTCTSAAACTGCAAGGGCACTGCCAGTACACAGCTGGCCTCAAAAGRTAAAGACTCTAATCCACAAGTTCCCATTTCTTCAGGAACAAGAGTTTATGCTGCCTCTCAGTTTGCAGCTTCAGGACTCTCAGCATTATCACCCGAGTACTCGTCCAGCATTGCTACAGCCAGAATATCTACAGTGAAAAAATAAACAGCAAATATTCCTTTCATAACACRTTTCCACTGCCAAGCCTGTCAACCCTCCAAGGATTAGTAGGGATTGTTACCAAAAAAAAACCTGCCATTTTTATCAGCTGAGAAGTAACCTAATAACCCAAAACATCTGAAGAAGGCATGATTCATGACATTTTATGGTTTTCTGACGCAAGCCAGTATTAAAAACTGGATATAGAGACTGCAGATCCACATCCCCTGACTCCWTAAGAAGGGTCTGCTCTTGAGGGTCATGCTTTCAAAACCCAACCACTCTGCTGGGAGTCTCCTCTGCATAAAGCATCACATCACAGAAGAAATCAAATGGGCAGGAAAAGGTGAGCAAGGATTGAAAGAAAAATTAACACCTCTTGGCATTACCTTTTCCTTTGAAAGGAACATACTAATAATTCTGCAAGATTCCCAGGATTTCCTGCATAAACACCCATGACTCCTCCAGGTTTCACCAGCTGATTGAGAGGCAGGGTTAGGGCTGAAAACGAGAAAGCCCTAAACCTATTCATGATTTAAGCAGGATGTGGATAAAGTCTTAAACAGTGCATGGGTGTGCCACAGTACTGTTACACAAGGGAGTTCCAGACCATGACATTTATCACCACCTTACTTCAACACATGGATCAAAATTCCTGAAGTCCTCAGGTCTCAACATCAGCTTTCAGCTGTCACTGTCACCAACTCCTGACAGTACACAATTAACAGCAACTGATTAAAAACACAGGGAGAAATGTCAGCAACTGTTGTGAAGCCCCTGTTAGCAGCATAGATGCCCCCATCAACCTCCTTGACTGCAAGTTACTCACGTCACCTGAAGAGTAAGAAACCAGCACAATTTACAGGATTGTACTTTAAGGATCACTCTTTCCAGTGATCCTGTTTATGCTGCAGCCTCCACAACAGCTGTACTGCCATAAGCTGTAGGAAGAAAAGGRACCTCAAAATTCAGCTCCTCAAATCAGTCACGAAGTTTCATCTTCCAACAGTTTTCTTTTGACACAGAGGTAAAGTCACACTGTAAACTAAAATGTAATTAAATGTGAAAACTAATCTCTGAAAGTAGAAAATCACTGCAAAGATATGTTAAGTGAAATGACTCAGAAAAGAAATTTCACTTTATTATGCAGCACTTAATTTAAGTCATTATTCGGGTTATCCTAAGGGTCTCTCATTCCTTAGGGAATTCATAGTCCTGCAAAGGAATCAGTGCAAAAATACAGAGCCTGTGAGCTACCACCAGTCATGGTGCATGCCAGTGCTGCCATGCAGATCTTATGAGACATTATGAAACAGCTGCAAATAATGAAGCCAAGAAAGCAAAGTGAGAGCTCCACATTCTTYTCATTTCACACTAGCTAAGAAATCAAAAGAAGCAATCTGAAATCTCTGAAAAAGCCTCYGTTTATCACTGTCCAGTGTTTTTCCCAGCTGAATTTCACAGAGTTTTCACTGAGGATGACAAGGACATCTGTTTCAAGGCTGGAAAATGTATTCTCCTCTCAGAGTCAGTCAGTTCCAAGTTCCCATCACTCGTGGCACTCAGAACCAGGGTCCTCACTCCAGTGGGCTCCCCGTTTCTCAGTCACCAGCTTGATGAAGTAGCTGTGACTTGCATACAGCTCAAGCTTCTCACTGATGTCAACCCACTTCACCACTCCAGCATCATCACCTGCTTCCAGAGGCAAGTTATCCATCGTCTCACCTGCTCACAAAACAAGAGTTAGAACGTGCTATTGCATCTTTTCTTCCTGCTTTCCCCCCTCACACATCCTATGAGTTCTGCCCTTCCACAATGCTCCTTCACAGGCAGCAACCTTCAACTGCTTTTCAGAGAAAAAACAACTAAATCTCTCACTGATTCTGTGCCAGAAACCTTTTTCATTCTTGCACTGTTTTAAGGCAAATCTGAATGGCAGAAGTGGTGTTAACATCCTGTCACCACTCCTAGGGTATCACCAGCAGCATGAAAAGTTACTGGAAGCCATCATGACAACGTACTCATTAGCCCAAGTTTAGCCAATACATCCACCTGGATTTCTGTTTGTTTGCTTAACATTTGACTTTTCTCACACACTATTCTGCAGGACAAACTGAATTCTGATACTTAMATATACTTACAAAAAAAAATTAAAATTTTACTGAAGGCCACAAAATCAAAAAAAAAGTTCAAGAGGGGATGCAAAAAGGCTTCTGATTTGCTTTTTTTTATTAAAAAAAAAGAAAGTAAAAAAAAAAGCACAATTTTTCACTGTTTTTAAAAAGAATCTCAGGACTTTATAGACAACAACCAAGGAAATGCTTTTCTATTCTGTATTGGAAACAGAGGCCAAAGATACACTACCTCCACTACATCTGGGGGCTGATAAATCTAGGACCAGTGACATGTGAAAACTTCTCAACTGGCACCTACTACCTAAAATTCAGAGGAAATGTCACCACATGAAGTCTCTGGCTTGAACACATCCGAAGCATCTAAGCAGACTGATTTATCTTACAGGTGAAAAAAGGGAGTCCAAGATAACAGATCAATTTAAGACTCCAGTCTCGTATTTTACAGCTGACTTTCATGCTCCCCTGATTTCACTGCCAATCTCAGCTCAACAACAGTCCCAATTTCAAACCAACATATGGAGTAAAGGGCAACTAAGAGCATGCCTGGAGACATTTACCTGTTTCATCATGATAGTTCACAGCCTCTGTCTCCATCCAGGCATTATCAGTGTTACGAGGGTCATCCACATATCCTCTGTACACCTGTAAGGCCCCAAACAAACCAGAACAAGCTCAGTGTCACAACAAATAAGGTGAAATCAGTAATACGTTTTTCTTTCCCTCTAACACATTTGGCCTTACAGAGTTTTCAACAGTCCCTTCCATTTCCTACACCCCAAGAACAKGAGCATCACAGCTTATTTTCATTTCAGCTGCACTTCTTCAGGTTCCACACAACTGTGAGTTACATGCTCAAGAGGCTACCAGAAGAGACACAGAGCTCACCACTAAGTGCTCCTGGCYGAACAGCTTCTGGAGCTGCTTCTCCAACTTAGCTTTTTCCTCAGGGGATTTCTGCAGAGAGTTCAAGGCCTCCTCCTCAAATTCTCTCTTCAGGGTAGCAGTGATCTTCTCCCCGGGGTCCACCATCCCCTTAGAGGAGGGAAAACAAACAAACAAAAAACACTCTTCCTCAGATTCTACACATTTTAACTCCTGGCTCTCAGTACATTACATCCATCTGCATCACACACGCGCCATATCTGCTTCATGGCCTCACCAGCAGGGAAATGCCAGCTGCCTCTGGAGCTTTGCCCTTACCCCTGGAATGGCCCACTCGCCACAGTCTCTCCTCTTGATGGCTACAAACTGCAGTATGTTCTTGCCAGAAACTGGGTGAACAACTTTGTTGCCACTTCTGTCCCTTTTCCACCTGCAGAAAATGACAAACAAGAATATGTTTTGCTGCTTCTTGAKACATGGGCCTGAGAGAGCAACAGCAAGGCACTGCTACCTGTGTGRGGACAAACAAAGCAGAGAATGAACAGTCAGGGGCAACCAACAGATGCTATCCAGCAGGATTGCAACAAAGGGCAGAACACTGAGGGTCTTCCTCAGCCAAAAGGGCAGAAAATGCCCATGAGGCACTGGTTTCTGCAGCCAGGCTGGTGGCACCAGCTCCTCTGAAAGCTCTCTGAGCTGCACATGTGCCAATCCATACTAAGAGAACATTTCTGCTGGAACAGAATGGTCACACAGGCTGCAGCAGCGCCAGGACAAAGYCACAAGCAGCCACCATCACCTTCAGTAAAGAACTTAAAAACTACCAATAGGSAAAGCAAAAAGCTKTCTAAACAAAAAATAAAAACYATGCCAGCATTTACTTTCCAGGAAGCAACTCAGTAGCATCAGCATCCTTCTAGAAAAGGGAAGAAGTAAAACGCATCAAGATGATTTTCCACAATGGTTCTGCATTCAGCATGGCACTTTCTATCTCACACTTCTGTTAACCACACAATCCTTTCTGAATGCTTTGTGTAAAATGGTTAGCATGTACACACACATCCTGCTGGGAAAAGCACAACAAAACAAAGCACACAGTGACAAAAAGAGCATCCTAATCACACCTCCTCATAGACTAAGTCTCTTATGTAACAAAAGCAGAATGGGCTTACATATAGAGAACACACAGAGAAAAGGGCCATGAAAAATAATATCCTGTCCAGAGTTGCAGAAAAGAAGCAAAACGCATGGGTTTTTTCCCTGCTGCAGGGTACCTTGCAGTCACATGTCCCTTACCTGGTTACAACAGGATCAGCAGCATGGTTTGGTCCCCAGCGCCCCAGCAATCCTCTGCCGGTGAGGCCAGTCCTTCCCATTGGATTGCTGAAATAAATGCCATAGTGCATGATTCTTATAGTCCTGAACTGGTTCCAAATGGAAACCCAGCTCCTCTGATCTCTGAGGACCAGCTGAAACAAAAGGGAGTTTATTTTCTGCTAAATTTCCAAACCCTTAACACAGCAGTACATTAAACGTGTTTAGTTCTCCGCATTCACAATATTCTACAAAAAACTGAAACAACCGAACAAAAAACCCAACCAAAACAAACAAACAAAACAAAACAAAACAAGCTCAAAAAAACCCACAATCAAGATTAAATAACAAAAAAGGGAAGGACAACAACACATATTTTGTGTTAAAGCACATACATGCTTTAAAGGGCAAGAGGCACAAAATATTTTTCTCCTTCATCAAGTTAGATTCGTCAAACTAGATTCCATTTTTCTCTCTTGGCTTTGTCCTAGCAGGTACCATGTATCAGAACTGACAGACCTGTAAGAGCACTGAAACTACATCACTGAAATGAGTATACAAAGAAAAACCCCACACTCACCGGGGTCTCCCATTTTCGACCACATACAAGCCATTCAGACTCTTCCTCTCCACTTCCCCGTCTCTCTCGTTGAATTTGGGAGAAAAACCTTCATCACTGCGTGGCAAGTAAGAATTTAATAGAGACAAATTATAAAACACAAAAGCTTGTATGCCAACCATCWGACCAGCAACATCCCTTTGAGTGTGTTCATGAGCAGTTCTTACTAGAACTGGAGTGACAGGCCCTCTCTTTCATAAAGGAGCTATGAAGTCCTAACCTTTTCTGATTACAGACATAAGTGCAGAACTAAAGTATTTAATAGTCCATCCCTCTCAATCTTCATCTAGACAAAGTGTTTCAAAGGTATTTTTGTTAAGATTAGAGTTGCAGAATCACAGAATCATCTTGGCTGGAAAAGACCCTCAAAATCACCGAGTTCCAAGCAGCACTGCCAAGCCCACCCCTAAACCATGGCCCCTTRTGCCACACCCAGATGTCTTTTAAACACCTCCAGGGATGGTGACTCCACCACATCCCTAGGCTGCCTGTTCCAGTGCCTGACAAACTTTTTGCTGAAGGAATTTCTTTCTAAGATCCAATCTAAACCTTCCCTGGCACAAAGTGAGGCTATTTCCTCTTGTCCTATCCCTTGTTACTTGAGACAGAGAACTGACACCCCWATTATTACACAGTCACAAAAAATAATTAATTAAACCTTTCACATTTCTTGAGTTAGAGCACTCCCTTCAAAAACTCCCTTTTTTCATGTTGCATTCCAACTATGACCAAGCAACCAAGTGTATCGCTACAATGTTCTTCCAAATTCCTRAGGAGAATCTGATTTTTATTTAGCTCACAACACAGAGAAACACTTGCACAGCATCAAGAGCGGTCCATTGTTCCAATCTCAGTCATCAGCTCAGTAAAATCATGCGTCAAAGACCTTCACAACCCAAACAACTCAGTTGTCTAACCAC
This sequence comes from Alauda arvensis, assembly GCA_902810485.1. Lineage (NCBI taxonomy): Eukaryota > Metazoa > Chordata > Aves > Passeriformes > Alaudidae > Alauda > Alauda arvensis. The sequence goes on along the minus strand of CADDXX010000926.1, from coordinate 63,705 downwards.
CACTTTCCTTCATCTTGACTTTCACACATCACTTAAGATGATCTTGTTAACTCAATGACTACTTCCTGCTTTCATGTTCACAGGGGAAACATTTCACATTTGCACTCACTTGATTTGGGGATCTGCCCAACTGGGTCCAGCCAAAACAGACTTTGCAGTGTACTCCACAGGATTATAATCTTTCCACTCAGTCAACCAGCCCACTTTGTCTTCAGGAACTTGGCTACGCTCAATGTGTGATCCTGGATATGGGGAGGTGAGAGCTTTGCTGTGGTGGAACTTCACATTGTAACTGTTGAACATGTTTACAGGATGAAGACGGGACCAACAGCTTGCAGATAAATTACTAAAAGAAAAAAAAAATAACATTCATTAGGTTTAAACCTGCTCTCTAATCCCCGATCTGGAAAGTACATTACAGCAAGTGGAATAAACTCAGCTCTTGCACAGAATCCATTAGGTTGGCAAAGACCTTTGAAATCATCACGCCCAGCCTATGACCAAATACCACCGTGTCACCTCGACCACGGCACTGAGCACCACTTCCAGTCTTTCCTTAAACACCTCTGGGGATGGTGATTCCACCACCTCCCGGCGCAGCCCATTCCAAAGTCTAATGAAATCAGACGAAATTCCTCTTAATATTCAACTCACGAAACGCCCGAAGTTCACCAAAAAAACCCGCCTTTAACAGAGACGTGGGTAAAGGCAAAACCGCTCTCGTTCTTTTCAGTAATTACATCTCTTTAAGGGACAGCCCCGCTTGCCTTTCTGCCCCGCCCCAAGGGACGCCCTGAGGGACACCGCGCACCGGGCCTCGGCGGGCAGAGGGTGCGCGGCAGCGYCGGCATCCCGGCGGGACAGGCCGCTGACCTCCGGCAGCGACACCGGGGCCCGACCCGGGCTCCCGCAGCTCTGCCACAGCCCGGCACCGTACCTGTGGGCCGGGCGGAGCTGGGCAGCGCCCCGGGCGCTTAGCAGGACGGAGAACGAGAGCACGGCCACCGCCCGAGGCAGGGCTCCGGCCGGCAGCCGCATCGGCCCCGCCGCGACCGCACCGCGAGCGACCCCGCCTCTGCCTCAGCCCCGGGGCCGGGCCGGGGCGCCGGGCCGCTGATGTGAGGCAGCCCGCTCCGGGATGCGGCCCTTGATCCCGCTCCGGGATGCCGCTCGCCGATCCCGCTCCCCGCCGCCCCGCGATGTACAAGGCGGCCCCGCATTGGCGGGAGCGGCACCAATGGCAGCGCCCGGAGCCGGCTCCGGCTGGGGCGGAGCTCCGTGCCCGCGGCAGCCCCGCAGTGCCGGGACTGGCACTCGGGAKGGGGTCGGTCACACACTCGTGCTTTGGCTGCCGCTGGGCATCAGCGCTGTGACCTTAACATTGCCAGCCGCGTCGGTGGGCAAGATCCTGGGAGGGGACACAACCAGGCCAGCTGACCCAAACCGACGAAAGGGTTATTCCACGCCACGTGACGTCAGGTCAGACATGAAACATGAGGAAAGGAGGAGGAGGAAGGGGAGGGAGGGCACTCTTTATTTATAGTGTTCGCCTTCCGGAGCGACCGATGTGCGTGCGGAAGCGATGATTCTCGCGGGGAAGTAGAGGATCACAGAATCACAGAATTTTTAGGTTGGAAGAAACCTTCAAGATCATCGAGTCCAACCCATGTTTTAATACCTCAACTAGATTATGGCACCAAGTGCCACATCCAGTCTGTTTTTTAAACACATCCAGGGATGGTGACTCTACCACCTCCCTGGGCAGATGATTCCAGTATTTGACCACTCTTTCCGTGAAAAACTTGCTCCTTAAATCTAGCCTGTATCTAGGATAACCTTTTCTCTTTTATATCTTTTACTTTAATCAACTACCTTATCCCAACCTAGGAGTGGCAATTTCCCACGTTATTTTCCCTCCCCTGTGGAGCCGGGACGATGCACCCACGGCGGGAGCCGCCGCGCACCCGGCCCCGCTCCCCGCCAGGCTCCTGCACGCCCGCGGCCTGGCCCCGCCCACAGGCACACCCCCGCGCCCTGCCGCTCTCTGATTGGGCGCTGAACCCAAGGGGCGTGGCCTCAGCAGGCTGAGGGGCGGGCGGCGGCGGCGGGGCTAAGGCTCAGTTCGAGCTGAGAGAGCTCCCGGCAAAACAATGAATCTGTGTCTGGAGCTTCTGCTRTTCCTGGTCACGCTTCTCTACTCCTACCTGGAGGCTTTTGTGAAGCTCTTCGTGCCCGTGAGGAGAAAGTCTCTCAGCGGGGAGCTGGTGCTCATCACGGGCGCTGGCCATGGCGTCGGCAGAGCCACCGCCTTGGAGTTCGCCAAGCGCCAGAGCAGGCTGGTGCTGTGGGACATCAATAAGGTAATGGCACACTCGTGTCCTCACTCCGTCACCTCCGAGCGCACGGCGGATTGATTTAGGGCCGTGAGAAGGGCAGCACCACGGTTGCACCCCCATCGCCTCCTTGCAGCCCGCTCCCGTCGCCTCCCGCTCGGCTCTGGCTGCGATGCTGAGCGCCAGGAGAGGCTGTGGCCCCACTTGCTCAGAGGATGCAGAGGGGCTCTGGTCCCGCAGTCACTCGCTGCTACTCGGGAGGGAGCAGGCAGCAGCCGGCAGAGCACCTGCGGGAGGTGCTCAGGTAGCTGCTGGTGGAGCAYGGGCTTTCTCTGGGCTGGCAGAGACCAGAAGGCTGTTTGCACAGAGAGGAGCAGGTCTGCCTTCACTTGTTGTCTCTGTAGCCTCGGGTGTTTTGTGTGCACTGCTGGGAGATGTGTTTTCTCTGCACTGCCATCAGCAGCATCACTGTGCCGGGCTGTGTGTGAGCCCGGCTGCCCTCTGGGCAGCTCCACGCATAGATGGCACCTCTAAATGTTTACACTGGCCCAAGCTCTTTATTTCAGATGRTTTGACTGGAATGCAAAAGAGCCTTGGCAAGTGGAGGATGGGCAGATACAAACATGCAGCATGGCATTCAGAAGGGATCCAGGCCGAGTGCTGGGTGTAGGTGCAACAGGGTGTGTGAGAGGATGTGCCACTGGGTCAGCAAAGGAGTTCATTATGAAGCTGCAAAACAAACCCACCACAAACAAAAATGCACCAAACCCGAGACAAGTTGAGCGAGATGAACAGATAGTGTTGAATGTTTTCMGTATGTGTTTGTGGTACCCATTGTGCTTAAGGCCAGACCTTGGAGGGGTGGGAAGAGGCCTGGCACTGCTCTCCCAAAGTGTGCGAGGCTGCAGTGAARCAGGGAATTGTTCATGTTCACTGGATGGAATGGGGGGATTAAGGTATAAATTTAGTAGCCAGCGACACCTGGCTTTAGTGCTGGGAAGTAGATTTGTAGGCGTGGGTGTCAGCAGGAACTGAAATACAGTGCCAAAGGAGGTTGTGGATTCCAGAGGATTTAGGAGTGTGCTCCTCCAACCCAAGTGCCTTGACAAGGCCTCTTGCTGCCTCGCATCAGCATTAAGCAGCAGCTGGTGTTGAGGACAGCTGCCCAGTCACCCACCACAGGGACTGTTGAGCTGTCCCAGGCTATTTGTGACCTACAGCTTTTCACTGCACAGGTTCCCACTGGCATGGCCTTCTGTCACCTGGAAACAGGGATACAACCAAGGCACTTCTGCTCTGGCTTAGCAAGATGATGTAATGACTTCAGGGAGCTTCTGACCTATGTGTGTCAAAGGTCATTCTGAAATTAAAATCTTTCCACATTGTGCACTGTGGAGGGCACCTGACTTCTCACACCCAGCATGTAAATAGAGAAACACTTAGAGCCAGTTTTCATAATTCAGGGTGTCAGCCAGGCCTGTGTTTTACAAGCTGTTGACACTCACTCAGTGCTGCCTGCTGTGCTGTGATAGGCACTGTGTTACCCCTTTCTACAGCCTTGCTCTTATCAAGCCAAGATCACTCTTCTTTGCAACCCTGCCTTTCTGGCTGTCACTACACACAGATCCTGAATTTAAGGCCAGAATGCCTGTCCTCACGGCAACCCCACCTTCAGCTCTTTCCCTGGGTAGCCATGAACTGTTCTGGGGCTGGGTGGTTGCTCAATCCAGGGACATCTTCAGCCTCTGCTGCCCAGCTGTGGCAGCTGTGCAGGGGGTCTTTCTCTTTGCCTCTTCCAGCACGGCGTTGAGGAGACGGCAGCAGAATGCCAGAAGCTGGGAGCCACTGTTCAAACCTTCGTGGTGGACTGCAGCAAACGGGAGGAGATCTACAGCACTGCAGACAAGGTGGGGAGCAGGGCCACGGCCCAAGGCTT
>CADDXX010000926.1:37458-47936 GCA_902810485.1 Alauda arvensis | reverse complement strand
GGCTGCCCTCTGGGCAGCTCCATGCATGAAGGACCTTGGCAAGTGGAGGATGGGCAGATACAAACATGCAGCATGGCATTCAGAAGGAATCAAGGCAAAGTGCTGAGTCTATGTGTAGCAGGGTGGATGAAAGGCTGGGTTTCCTGTTTCTGACACACTGGGTCGACAAATAAGTTAATTGTGCCATCCTGAAGCTGCCAAACAGATCCCAAGCACAGGGCCCCACTGGCACGGCCTTCTGGCRCCTGGGAACRAGACAACAGCAAAATCACTCCTGCCCTGGCTTWRTGAGCTGATACAGTGACAAAGGGAAGCTTCTGTTCTGTGTGTCAAGTGCAATTCTGTAAGGAAAGTCTCTCTGCACTGTGCACTGTTGTGGTGRGTGGACCTGGCTGCATGCCAGGTGCCCACCAAGCTGCTCTATCATTCCCTCTTCTCWGCTGCACTGGGTAGAGGAAATAACATGGGAAACAATGACTTGTAGGTTGGGATAAAGCAGTTTGTTCAAGCAAAGCTGAAAGGCTGTGCAAACAGAAGCAAAGAGAAAAAAAATATTCTCTACTTTCCATCAGCAAGAGATGACTGTCCATGGGCTGGGAGGTGCTTGTGCTGGAAGGCAAACATTGTAAATACCGGATGCCCCTCCTCTTCTTCCTCCTTTTCTTGGCTTTTATATCGGAGCTGTCGTCATATGATGTGGAATATCGCTTTGGTCAGTTTTGCTCTGTTTTCCTAATTGTGTCCCTTCCCAGGCTCTACTGATGGGGCAGGGAATGTTGGGAACACAGCACCGAGGCTGTGCCAGCACTGCTCAGCAGCAGCAGCCAAAAAAGGGGTGTGTTATCAACCCCTTCCCAGCAACCAGTGCAAAGTACAGCCCTRTGAGGATGCTATGGGGAAATGAATTCCATCTCAGCCAAACCCAATACAGCTGTGGCTCTTCTCACACTCAGCATGTGAATCCAGAAACACAGAGGGCCACGCTCCACACCCTCAGCGTGTCMGCCAGGCCTGTGTTGCATGAGCTCTGTTTACACTCACAGTGCTGCCTGCTGTGCTGTGATAGGCACCACGTGCCCTCTGTCTGCTGCCAAACTCACTCTTGTTACCACATTCCTAAGGCTGACAGAATCGGGATTGTTCAGCCTGGAAAACYGATGGCTTTGGAGTGGCCTATTTGCAACCTTCCAGTATGTGAAGGAGGCTWACGAAAAGATGGAGAGAGAGTATTTYCAAGAGCATGTAGTGACAGGACAGAGAGAAATTATTTCAAATCAAAAGMGAGGAGGTTTAGATTGGCTATTAGGAAGAAATTCTTTACTGTGAGGGTGGTAAGATACTGGAACAGGTTGCTTAGAAAAGTTATAGATGGCTCATCCCTGGAAATATTCAAGGCCAGATTGAATGGAGCTTTGAGAACTTGGTCTAGTGTCCTGCCCATTGCAAGGGGGAGTTGGAACTATATAATCTTTAAGGTCACTTCCAACCCAAACTATTCCATGATTCTGTGATTTCCTTTCTGGTAGTCACTATACACAGGTCCAAATTTTCCAGCTGGAATACCTATACTCTCACCAACCCCACCTTYAGCTCTTTCCCTGGGTAGCCATGAACTGTTCTGGGGCTGGGTGGTTGCTCAATCCAGGGACATCTTCAGCCTCTGCTGCCCAGCTGTGGCAGCTGTGCAGGGGGTCTTTCTCTTTGCCTYTTCCAGCACRGCGTTGAGGAGACGGCAGCAGAATGCCAGAAGCTGGGAGCCACTGTTCAAACCTTCGTGGTGGACTGCAGCAAACGGGAGGAGRTCTACAGCACTGCAGACAAGGTGGGGAGCAGGGCCACGGCCCAAGGCTTTCCCAGCCGTGCTTGGTTTCCAGAGGAGGCAGGACAGCTAGAGGAGAGGTGTTGTACACAAATCCTGCAGGCCCTTGCAAGCTCCCCACTCCTCGCTGCTCTCTGGACACCGAGTGCTGTAGTGCTTGCAAGATCACAGCCAGTCTCATCCTAGCTGGGAGGCTCCAGCCTAGCACATCCTGTTGCTAAGTTTGCTCTCTAGGGTTCCAGCCTCTGAAGGAACACAGCACTGAGGACATCTGAACCATTGTATTGCCATGGCTGTGGTCCAGCTGCCTTGAAACACTCTGTACCWCCAWGGTCCCAACTGTGACTACATGGTCCAAACCGTGCACAGTTTGTGGAACACAGTAAATACTGGAATTAATTAAAGAAGAACCAGATTACATGGCTGTACTACACAGTTCCTGTCCTGCCACATCTGGGAATGTGGCATGATCTCCCTMTCCCTTAAAAATGCARTGTTAAGAATTAAATTYSTTGTAGCTCATCTTCCTGTCCTTGCATATTTTTTTCTTCCCTGAGTGTCAGAGACAATTTTGGACTTTTGCTTTCTCTCCAAAAGGTGAAGAAGGATATTGGGGATGTGACCATCCTGGTGAACAACGCTGGTGTGATTACAGCTGCAGACTTTCTCTCCACTCAGGACCACCAGATAGAAAGAATGTTTGAAGTCAACATTCTGGGTCACATGTGGGTAAGGGCACCTACGATCTGCATAGCTTCCTTTTTTTAGGGAGGGTCACTGAGGAGGCATATTTAGACCAACCATTATTAGCAGTGAATTASCAAATGAACTCTATAGCCCAGGGGCACCCAAGCAGACTGTGTGCTGGGAAACTGCAATGGCCTCTGGCAGATGTGACAGCCTCACCTGCAGCATGCACTGGCCTCTGGCAGAGGTGTCCTGGGGCTGGCAGGCTGGGAGGGTTTCAGCAGTCCTGGTTTGTGGCAGAACAGAAGAGAAGCCATAGGCTGACAAGTGGTTTACCCTAGGTGCTGGGGCTGAGACCCTGCCAGCATTTCTGCTGACACCTGAAACCTTAAAAGCAGCAAAGGACAGATGTGGAAACCAGCCCCTGTTCATAGCCAGCTGCTGAAGCCTTTGGAGAGCAGGTTGGCAGCTGCACCACTGGTCACAGAGCAGGGATCCCTGTGGCTCTGGGAATGTGAGGTGCTGTGCAGCTCGTAGCTTTAGGGACAGCTTTGGGCACCTAGTGAATGAAATTGAGGGTCAGTGCTGCGTATGCCTAAGAAAACAATGTTCTTTTCCTCCTTCCTGTCCCCTGCACTTTTGCCTCTTGCTTTGAATGACTTCCAAGACCACGAGAGCTTTTCTGCCAGTCATGATGAACAACAACTATGGGCACATTGTCACAGTGGCTTCAGCAGCAGGACATTTTGTGGTTCCTTACATGGTGACTTACTGGTGAGTGATTTTGAAATCAGCTTGCTTCATTAAAAAAAAAAAATTGTCTTTCCCATCAGAAAGCACCAAGTAATTAGTTCTGACTGAATCTTGAGCAATGTTTGTGTGAAAGAATAGTCATGTGACATCTATTTTCTTTGGAATGATTTAAACTTAAGGCCCACACCTGTTTCTGTGGTTGGTCATCCCTTAGTTTTRCTTTCCTAATGTCCTTCTATTCAAAGCACGCACAATCCTGCCCATCCTTCTTAATTTCATACATTCAGGATGCATTCCTTCCAAGAGTCATCTCTCATTGGAAAAATGGGATGGGCCTCGATTGACACACACTAGTTAATGTTTTTTAAGATTTCCTGATGTTTTCCTGTCTGTTTTGTCTGCCTGTTCACACCGTCTGCTTTCCACAATTAATCTACAAGCTTCAATATCTAATCCACCACTACACCCTGGCAAAGTTASAATAGTCCCTGCCCTGTCTCTCAACTGGATTAGATTATTTGGAGGTTTTTGCCTCCTAGCCTTTATTGTATGGATATGATGGTTTAGGCCATTTGCAGTGGTAGAAAGGTGGAAAAAGGATTTCTGCCTTCTCATTTGTACTTTTCCCCTCCTGCAGCTCAAGCAAGTTTGCTGCAGTTGGATTCCATAAAGCTCTGACAGAAGAGCTGTCTGCCCTGGGAATGGATGGAATAAAAACAACRTGCCTTTGTCCRGTTTTTATAAACACTGGATTTGTCAARAACCCCAGCACAAGGTAACTCCCAATAYTCTGCATTCCTGTGCTTCCTTCTTTGCATCAAGGCACTGCCTAGAATGCCCAGCTTTAGGCCTCTATTCCAGCTGGCTGTATAACAACTGTGTGTATCATTGGCTGAAGAAAATCTGCAGTGTCCTTTAACCTATGTCGTTGTTGCATTTGAATTGAGTACCTGAGCTTGTGCATTTGTGAAGCCCYCTAGATCAGCTGRTACCACCCCTTTTGGCCACTGCAGCTCTTATGTGTTTGCTTTCCTGTGTAGGCTTGGAAAGATTTTGGAAATTGAAGAAGTTGTAGAGACTCTGATGGAAGGAATAGTGACCAACCAGCAAATGGTTTTTGTTCCACCAAATCAGCGCGTTGCTTTACTGCTTGAAAGGTGAGTAGGGCAAAAAAATGTATCAACAGTAACCTGCTCAGTGTGCCACCCTCAAACGTGTAAAATTTGATTCARTATTAGTTTTTATTTTTGAACATATCACAAGGTAGTTAATAATGCAGTGGTTCTTTCCAGTGACAACAGCAGACATCATCCAGAGATTTTTTTTTTGAGCCCTCTCACAGGTCCTTGCATAGAACCACTTGCTGGAGCTGACTGGTGTCAGTGCAGAGCTCCACTGCTCTACAGACCATCATATTTTCTGAAACAGCAGCTCCAGCATAGTCCCAGAATGAGATGAGGAYCTGAGCATTTGTTTCTCCATGTCAACACCAAAGACTGAGGCCATGGGGGCTGGAAAATTGCTTTAAAAGGGCTCTGTTGCAAAGAGAGAGAAAATGCTTGTGTCTATATTCAGTATGAAAACTTCCTGGATTCTGCAGCAATATTGCAGCCTAAATCATGGTTGGTACATACCTCTCCTGGAATGGTTGTAAAAAGACATGGTTGGGATTAGAGTTAAAACCAGTCAGAGATTGATGAGGGCTATAAATTGGGAAATAAAGCCCAGTTTAAGACTCTGTCTCAACCTTAGTCTCAGTCAATGTGTGAGCATGCTTGCTGTCTCAGACCAGCTCTTCCCTCACCTGCAGTGCCACTTTTCCCCATAAGTTTCTATCCCACTTTTAATTTCATGTTATTGTCTCTTTCAGGGTGTTCCCAGAACGTGCTCTAAACTTTCTGAAGAAGATGTCTGAGGTCAAGTTTGATGCAGTCATTGGGCAGAGAAGCACCCAATAAAAAGCAAGAACTGATTCCCATTTCTCAGAGGCACCAGTGAAAACAGAACATGTGCTGAGCATAGTTCAGCTGGCTTGATTCAGAGCTCAGGCTGGTGCTTGCAGGCCACCATTCCCATGGAACACCTAAGGGCTAATCCCACACCTGCAGCTGGAACACACCTGCAGAACAAGGAGTGTTAGCAAGGCAGTGATGCAGCTCTAGAAGGGCTGCATTGACTGTACATCCCATCACCTCTATCTCATTGTGCTGAGGCAGGCAGGAATTCTCACAAAGGTGGGTGACCTGTTTTCACCTCAATTTATATTTCTGAATTATAAAATGCTGTAATGAACACTGAATTTCCCGTATTTTTGTAGCAAATACCTGAAATAATACAGGTGCATATGTAATATACCTAATTACATCGATTATCAATTACACATTTACACCACCAATATGCCTTTATATGAATAAATACAGTTTTTAACACAAAGAACAAAGTGTCTCTTGGCAGTGAAGTCATCATCAGGTCCTAGAGATACATTTAAGGTATGGTATCAAGGAATACACCTTTCCCTCTATCATTTCTCACATTGCTCATCTGCACTTTCCAGTCTTTAAAACACCTTCCATGAAAACAGTGCAGTATTTCTCTACAAATGACAGGGTGCCACAAGTGCAGCCCACACAGGTGCCAAGGCCAGGGGAAGGGGGCAGGGGCAGGGGAAGGCTCCASACCAGCCTTCACACAGCTCCTCATCACAAGCCAGGGTACTGCTCACATGGCACAGGAGGTGAAACCCCTAAAGGTCTTTGCCCTGGGGTCCAGGAGAGCAGCAGCTGCTGACACACGGGTCAAAGACCCCTCCAGGGCACAGAGGCTCTGTGCACCCACTTGTGCAACTCCCACCTGCTGCAGGCACTGCTGGCCCACAGCCAGCCCAGGCAGGCACAGTTGGAATCTGTTCTGTTCACCTGAGCCTTTCAAGTTGTAAACCAAGGTTCTCTTTCTTCAGGAAGTGCCCTCACCACCCAGCTCCTCCTGCTCTTAGCTGGCAGCAGGTAAATGTTTTGCTGCCATCAGCACAGATAGTTGCTAGATGAGCTAAATGACACAAAAATAGGTTCCTTTTTGCTCATGGAACATTTATGTAACAGGACACTCGGGGTGAGTGAAGCTCAAGTTSCCAGCTTGAGATTTCTTGCTTCATAGAGAAAGCAAAAAGGTTAAGAAAGGCTAAGCAAATTTCAGAGAATTAAAAAAATCCAAAAAGTTGTCAATTAAGGAGTGGTAGATGTGGTTAGTATCTAAAACCAAGACTGTCCAACCCCCAAAACATTTGAGAGAAGCAAGCTTTGAGTCCTGAAGGATAAAGAAGTACAATTTGTATGCATTTTCAGTAAGCTATTTTGTAAGTCTGTTTTCCCTGTCTYAGTGGAATCCCCCAAATCTGAGAAGAGTGACTTAGTGACTTTTGTCTGCTCTGAAATAAGTTGTTTTGTYCTGCTTCTATTTGAATKACATATTCGGCTCTTTCTGAGAGGACAGGCCTGTCACAACTGAGAGCTACTTGCTTTTCTCCATGTTGCTCAGTTTCCAAGTCTTCAGCTTGGCATAAGAACCAGASAAAAGCTAAGGATTTCGGCCTTCATTTCCTGAACACCAGTGACAGAATTGAGTCACCAAGCYTCCCAGGCTCCTCAGTTCTCTTGCTGGCCACAACAYYCAAATGAAGCTTAGCCCAAACTCTGGTCACACATGGCTGCTCAGCAGGAGTCCATGTGAGCAGGTTTTCATGCAGCCACCTCTAGCTAAGTGTCCCAAATGTGAAGAGTGGTACCTCACACCCTGCTCTAGGACTCCTTATGAGTCAGRTTAGTGACTCTGGCTCTGTGCTCTGCCTCCTGCTGAGGTGTCTCTGGRAGTCAGTGCTTCCATGCCCTCCCTGCCTYCTCTTCCTTGGCCCCAGCACTGCCTGGAGCCCTGTGCCAGGGAAATGACAGCACTGCTGAGCCRAGCAATTGTGGTCTGGCCCAAATGCTGATGTGTTAATTAAGCAGAGAACCAAGTTCCAAGAGAAAAGTAGGAAGCTCCTAGTTCTTAAGCTTTGTGCTGGAGTCAGTCCAGTCTCCCATGGACACGACGAGCAACAGCTCAGTTAAAAGCACCATGSTGTTGGCTAGAGGTCTGTGGAGCTCCTTCCTCAGGCTCTTCCAGCTGTTCTGCTTTAAGAGAGCACAGGAGAGTGAGGGTCCCATAGGGATTTCATGTGCCAGGGGCACTGTGTACTCCCTGAGGGGCTGCAGCCAGCAGGCAGATGCCTCTGCTGGGACTGCCCTGCCAGGTGACAGGGACTCTGGTCCCCAAAGCAAGAGGCATGAAGGTGAACTACTTACAGAATCTCTAATGGCAGGGATTAAAGCTCCCCACAGCACTGCCACCTGGCTTGTGTCTTTAGCAAAGTCTGAGGGTACTTCTTTGGAGACTGGCTCTGCTGCATTTTTCCAAAGTCCTTGAATCCTACTCAGAATGTTAGGAGAACCATCTCAACGTGTGTTTCTTGGCACAAACCTAGGCCACTTAATAGAGAAAATCAGGGCTGTTCCTCTCAGTGCCCCTGTCTGCTAGCACCTGGGGCAATACTTTTTAATGCTTGCAGATAGTACCTGCAGTATTGCATAAGAATCCAGGCAATCTTGGGCAGCCTTTCTAACTGCACAGAATCTCCTGAACCTTCCAGTTGAGGAAGGGGGTTTTGTACTGTTTTGTGTTTTTTTATGACTTCTCTACTGAAATTAAGCATCTGAGGTCACTGTGGTTCAAAGTGTTGCAAAACCGTCTGCAAAAGAATTCTGACAAAACYTTTTGGTACCTTCAATCTCTCAGACTCTTTCATTCTGCATCTAGTATCTGCATTTTTTCCTTTTCCAAGTAGGTCTCCTGCTTTGTTTGAGCTCATCACCAAAAGGATTGTAGGATTGTAGTTTTACAGCAAAACTTCTACCAGAGTATTAATAAGCTTACATTTATCCAAGAAGCCAGGTGTTTCTAGGATTAAACTTGTTCTTGTGCTAACTGTTTCCTCCCTGTGTTCTCAGCCTTTTAATGTTCACAGCTGGTAGCTGCTCATTTTCTAAAACATCACAATCAAAATGATTTTCAAGAAACATTCTAGTTAAACCAGTGCTGCAACAGAAAGATACACTCAATGCTTAAAAATTAATCTGGTGGCAATAGTGGCAGTATTTTTATATAAAGGAATTCCAGACACTCATGTTCACCAGTGCYTCCCAGCTTGCTAGCCATGAGGTAATCTCTAATGGGAGAAAAACCCAAGCCCTGAGCAGGAGCTTGATGGCCACATAGATTTTTCCATGATGAGGTGTTGCTACTTCCCTCTGAAGCTCTGACCTGGGATACAGTATGTAAGGACTTTTTGGAGCCTTACAAAACTGACAGCTGCATTCTAGGAGAGGTGAAAATTTGAAAATYGTGTAATAGGTGGCTTTAGTATTATGCAGATGTGGTGTGCTGCATTTATTTTCATTTAGTGATATTTCTGTGTAGTTACACTGGAATTACACTGGCAAAAGACAAGATTCAAGTTTGTCTGGTGTGAAAAACAAAGAAGGGGGTAAAAAAAGCATTTATGTGTAGCTCAGCTCTCCAAGTCCTTAAAGCATGCATGTGCTGTTAACACCAGTTCCGGCTGCACAGCCTAATCATTAATGTTATCTTCCCAGCTGAATATCTGCTCATGAGACACATTTCCACTTCCATCCTCCTCTCTCTCTTGGACATGAAATTGCACCAAAAGCCCTTTTAATCACAAGTACAATTTTAAGGGGATTTTAATGAACTTGTCTGGAAGGAGGCGACATCATTCTTTATAGCAAGCAATGTAGTATGGGCCAGAAAAAGCTAAAAAAATTTAGGTTAATGAGTTATTTCCTTAGAAGTGCTCTTTTAGGTCACTCAGAGCTATGCATTTAATGAATACCCTCAGCCAAAAAAACCCCAAACAAACCCAAATCCAACCAAACAACCAAAATCAATCAGGATTAATTAACAGAGACACAGTTACAGCTAACAGCTTCTAAGATACTGAGATTTTCTGCACAGGACTATGGAGACACCTTGGACAGGAGACTCCTTTGATATGGGTCAGTTGTAATGGATGTGACACCAGGAGTGAGTGACAGAGAATCACTAAAATGCAACATTTTAGAAACATAGCTTATACTCACTGTTCACATGTTCATTCTCTAGATAAAGTATTCCTGACTCACAAGGATTTGTGCCTAATCCATATGGTTAATCAGTAACCAATTTAGGGGCAGGAGAGACTGTAGCTCACTTCATGCTCTCTCTCCTCAGGAGCAGGGAAGAGATAAAAGGGAAGAAACATGCCAAACAGACGTGTACTGTCCTTCAGCAGGATGACCTAAGTCCATGTATGCCACAGGCCTATAGATAAGGAAGCAGCAGCACAGATTTTTCAGACAGTTATTTTTCAAGACACAGATTGTTTCAACTTTGCCCTGTCACACACAACACATCTGAAGCCTTGGAAGTCATGAAGCTTGGGACACTCCATACCCAGTTACATTAAACATAGATCTTCCCAAGTGCTTACAAACATAATATGGATCATAGGCAGACAAATCCTAAAGCATGGTCCTCAATAMTCTAAAGGCTTTTTAGATGCCTGTGCTGTGCAATGCTGAGCTACCTCAGTGCTAGCTCAAAGGCACTAAGAAAGAGATGTTTTGCACGTACATGTAGCCCCATGATTACCTGCTACCTTGGAGCCTGGCAGTGGGCATGGCTGTGTTAGTGCTGTGGTGGACTAACAAATTTGGGAAAGGGATTGTTCTTCATCCAGTAGCTAATCCAGGATCTCTGGAAGATGTCAARTGACATGGTGCAAAGCTATACTCAGTGCATGACACCTTCTTGGCAAGACACAGCTACCTGGCATTCATTTCCTCTTCGAAGCCTCCTCAAAGGAAGGTGTTTATGCTCCTGTGGGTTTTCACCTTGTAGGCATATCTGTCACATGCTGATGTAACTGAGATTAGCACACAAAGCCACAGTCACTCAACACCAAAAGATCTTTTTCACTCAAGATTTTGCCCTGTCTCTGAGCTGCCAGGTCATGATTTGTCTTTTGGACCAAGTGAACTTCCCTATTTTCCCCTCTGAAACAGCTGAAAAACCAAAACAAAACCACATACACTCAAAAAGATTGGCTATTTAAGTTTTCACAGTTGGCTCT
>CADDXX010000926.1:0-37413 GCA_902810485.1 Alauda arvensis | reverse complement strand
TTTTCTTTTGAGAATTGTTACTATCAGGGAATAGCAATATTTTAAAATTTGTTTCCTKTAGAGCAGGAAGAAGTAGTAGATACTACTGAAGTCTTACAGGTYTCTACAACTGCTAATCCAAAAAGCTACTACATTTTTAAACTAAAGGCTTTAAGAGAATCCAGACAAATACTTACTCTACATTTACTAAGAGAACAGAGGTAAAGCATTTACCAGAACAGTCACAATATATAACCAGGCATCCAGACTCTAAGTCTGCCCACATCCAAGAAAAGGTAACCTCTTTCTGTCATCAGGGATTATACCTTGGCCYCGTAGAGCACTGCTTGTGAGGATTTAGTGGATGGAGGTACCTGAAYGGATGTGAGAGCAGGAGCAGCACTATGCCAAGCACCACAACAGCAGTAAAACCAAACAATGGCATCTTTGTGGGTTGAAGKCCTGATCAAACTACAACTGAAGTCAGTTGGAGCCTTTTTGGTGCTTTCCAGGGGCATTGGATGAGAGCCACAATACATGACAAGCAGTATCACTAATYCTCAAAGCCAGAAGTAGGAGCACAAAGTTCCTCTTGTAGAACAGCAGTCTGCCCACTGATGACTTCTACCTTTTCACAGGCCTTGCTTCAATCCCCAGCACTCGTCTGAGGAAGCTGGGAGGGAATATTTCCTGCCTTGGCACTTCTTAAGTGTCAGGCTTTCATCTTGAAGAGAACCAGTCTGGGGAAGTAAAGCAGCTGCAGGACATGGTGGATATGTGATGTAGAAACTCTGAGGCCAACAAGGAATATAAGTGTGCACTGTGACAGAAGGAGAGGGGAAATCTGCAAAACACAAGTCTGTAGAGGTCACTTTGATTCCAGCCTTCTGAAAACTCCAAATGGACAGCAGCATCTCTGCCACATATATTCAGGTTAGTACTGTTAAAAAATATGGATGAACTTGGGGAGGATTGCTTGAGATTTTTATGATCATGAAAAAAAATACCAAAAAGCCAAAACCAAACCAAGCAAACAAAAAAGGCATTGCTGAACAGGAATTTTCTGAGATGTATTTATGCAAAACCTAAAACGTGCTGGGTTGATTACTACTAGTGCAGCTTTTTGATAAACACATCATATAATCAATTCAGCTGTTTGCGACTGAATTTTCACTACCTCTGACCTCTGTGGAATAAATGACACAGGGGTGTGGAATAACAACCCAAACCCATCAGATATATTTGAGATAATAACAATGATCCCCATATTTTCATGGACAGTGTTCTGTCTCTTTGTCAAACAGGCCACCTCAAATAGAAGTGTTATTTAGTTGGACATTTTTGCCTTTAAAGGTTCCTAAATAGATGTGCATCTCCTCCTAAAAACAATGTATGTGTACTCTGTATGGAACTGCAAAGCTCCAGCCACTCATTCTCAGATAAACATGGATTTATACAACACCTTCCTGCTTTTCAGCAGAATTGTGTTGGGTTCAGGAAAAAAGGAAATCCTAGAATTATTATGCACGTCTGTAGAGGTGAACTTGGCATCCAGTGTGAGTCCAGTTTTCAGCTCTGCAGTATGGAACCGGGAAATCTACTGGGCTTTTAATGTGTGGGGCTGGAGGTGACAGGCAATTTTCACTTGGCAAGCTGTGCCTGCTTTTGTGCGAGGAAGACTCCATACTCCTCAGCGCATCTATTGCTTTCATAAGGTTCTAACAGCCTGCAAAACTTTCCTGGCCAATTCTTTTCAAATTCTGGAGTCAAGCTTTGACCAAATGGGACCAAGAYTTACTCTTATTATTCCACAGGCAGAGAAAGGTACTACTAACAAGGAGACTGAATCAAACCAGGGGGAAGTGTGTMTTGGGGAAATGCACTGGAGAGGCTGCATGTATCCCTCTGTATGAGATATGTATATATAAAAAATATGCACTTGTAGAGACCAGGGCTGGTGGACAGGTGGGGAGGAAAGAGCTGGTACAGTCTTTTCCTCTCTGTATTACAGCCTTCTCTCTCTGAACTCATGGAGAGCAGTTCTTCTAAAATCTGAAGCAGGATCACTCTGATCTGTATTACAGAACCAACTAATCACAGAACATGYTAATGTGGAAGGGACCCACAAGGATCACCGAGTCCAACTCCTAGACATCCCTAAAAGTCGCACCCAGTGCCTGAGAGCTTTGTCCAAATGCTTCTTGAACTCTGTCGGGCTTGGTGCTGTGACACTTCCCTGGGGAGCCTGTTCCAGTGCCCARTCACCCTCTGGGGCAGAACCTTTTCCTGACATCCAACCTAAACCTGCCCTGGCACAGCTTCAGGCTGTTTCCTCGGCTCCTGTCACTGCGCAGGAGAATGAAGAGATCAGTGCCTGCCCCTCCGCTTCCCTTCACGCGGAAGCTGTGACTGCAATGGGGTCTGTCCCCCCAAGGAAGGGGGTACATTATTCCGGCGGGGATTGCACTAACGGGGGGGAGGGAGGACAGGGTGATGGTGTTTCTCAGGAGTTCCTCTGCCTGYCTCTGCTTCCCGCTGCAGGCCAGCGCTTCCATGCGCCCAGAGGCAGGACAGTTTATCCGGCACACCAAACRCCGAGGGCAGGGACGCGGCCGTCTCCCCGCGGCGATCCCAGGGGGCGGCAGCGCGGGAAGCGCAGCCGGGGCCCCCGCCCCTCCGCGCATGCGCGCCGCGCGCCCCCTGGCGGGCGGCGGGCGCTCCGCCGGGCCCGCCGCGGCGGCAGTGGCAGCGGCAGCGCAGGTGAGCGGGGCGGGGGGCGGGCATCGCGGGGCTCACTCCGGTTCCTTTTCCCTCGCCTTCCCCCGCAGCCGGAGGGCTTCATCCCACTCCGCGCCCTTCCCCCGCCGGCCGGCTCGCTCGTACCGCCATGGCGGCTCCCCCGCCCTTATGTAACGCGCCCCCTGCCCTCAGGTTCCGCTCAGGTGTCGCGGGAGCGGGCTCCCCCTGCTCGCGGCACCGCCGTGGGCTCCTACCCCCGGGGCATCCCGGCGGGGCGGGACGGGACGTCCCGGAGCCCTTCTCGGGAGGGCCGCGGGGCCGGGCCGGCTCCCTCGTCGCCCACGGGGATGGCCGCGATGGGAGCCAGGGAGCCGGGCCGAGCGCCGGTGTGCGGGGAATTGGGGTGGAATCGGTGCAAATGGTTACCGGGGCTGGGCTTTGCTGTGCTCAGAGAACGCGGGGGCACCGTGCCCGGGCTCGGCTTCGGGGGACTTGTGCTGCGGAGAGCACAGAGAGAGCCCCGGCAGCCGAGAAGGAGATAAATGTTATTTTTAAATTAATTGGACCGGGATKCCAGGCGTTTCAAGATGCTCCATGTGGAGACCACAGCCAAAGGTAGTGCCTTAGTCGGCCTACTATCGGCATCTTGTAAAGGACAGCGAGTAGTCAGTCAGCTTACCCCAAAACAAATATTTGTGTTTTAAAAAAACAGCAAAAAACTCTGTTGCTACTGGGGAAAGCCTCAGGAGTTCCTAGCTTCCCATTCCGTCTCAAATAAATAAGAATTTAAAATGTCACAGCTCCCCCAGCTCTTGAAACTGCCTGCTTGGCTTTCCTTCCTCCTTTGATACGTTCCTCCTCCCCATCTCCACTCAAGGCAATTGCTTACCGGCCACTGGGAACTGTATCTACGTTTCCTCCTTTGCCTAAGTCATTCCTATATATCCTACACGTGTAAAAGTTACAAAACTCGGAGAAACCTGGCTTTCTGTGGTTTCTGTGCTGGTCGCAAAGGCAAGGACAACCGAGAAACAAATCACACTGTGGGGAAATACCACAACAAGTAAAATAGCTCAAGTGATGTCAAATTAAAACCACAACAAACGTGACTTGTATGTCTTTGGTGGAAATGGAGGTCAAGCTGCARAAGGTTCAGCCACCTTCAAGCAATGCGGTCTGAGGTTTCTGAGTTAGTTAGGGTAACTGAGTCCCTGTAATCTCTGYGCAAACTCTTGTGCTGTGGCAGAAGGGTGACTGCATTGTTGCACGGCAAGGTTGTGCCTGGGGTTTCTGTGCAGTGTGCTTGTGACCRCGTTTATTAGTTGTCAGTGTGATGTCAGAAACCTGGCATCCCGTTTTCTAGTTGGCTGTTTATTGGTAAAGGCAAATGTAATCAGTGTGGCCACACGAAAGACAGGATCATTGTGTAATGACTGCCAGTAATTTGGTGCAAGGCAGCACAGTGCCACATTAGCCAGTGCTTTAGTTCTTCCCCAGCAGGTTTCACTAAACGGATTTTGTAATAATAATTTCCTGCAACGGTTGTAGCATCTTGGGTTGTGAAACCTTGATTTCAGATTTGGAAGGAGCCTTGCAGTTCTGGGACAAAAGGAAGGTGATACTGCTTCATGGTTTGAGCTGTTTGTCTTGTGAGTCTCAGCTCTAAATGAGAGAATGGGATGGTGGTTGGCAGCTGAGGCAGGGAGTCCTGGGAGGAAGGGACTGCTGTGTACCTGGGAAGCATTGTTTGGCTACGGTTCTGGAATGCTGTGGTGGATACCATGCCTTGATTTACATATCCAGGAGAAAGGAAACTGCTAAATGACTTAGAAATAATATTATTCTCTGTTAATACTTCCSGGGAATGGCTGGACTCAGTGCTGCTGTGGAGACTATTAAACCATTGTTATTTTTTATATGGTCTGTCAGAGAATACAATAGTCCTTCTCCTTGGTAAGGGACTGTTCTGTGATCTTGTGAATATAGGAGGTTAGTTAAATTTTTGTACCTATCCATCAGCACTTCACTGTGCTCCCATTGCACTGTTTTTTGGTGGTTTTTATTTTGTGTTCTGCTTTTTGGGTCTTCACAAGTTTATGTTGCATAAATAAACCAYGCCTTAGTTCCCCCTGTATCTGCAAAGGAGAGCCCTGCTTTGCTGTTTTGTGACTTCTGAGGGATTTTGCTGGTTGTTCTGAAGTAAAAGCAAATGAAGGATAAATAAATCATGGCAAAAGGGGTTTTTGTTTGTTTTTTATGATGCAAAATTGAACAAAATTGTCAACTTGTCATTCTGTGAATCCCAGGGGACAGGTGGCCTTTCTGGTGTTTCATGGAAACTGGGATTAAACCTCAGAAGCACTTCACTGAGCATTGAATCAAAGGGAGCTGGGAAGAAGCTGTCTCAAAACAGCATGAAGGGACTGCCAGGAAGAATTATTTCTAAAATTAAATTTTATCTGACTATGCTTTTCATGCTCCACAAAACACCTTTTCTGTTGCATTTTTCCAAGGAAGAGCAGTCSTCATTCACAGCCTGTGGGTCTGCAGCACTGATGGGGTTTTCATTATGCAAACAGATGAGAGATGGTGCCAGCTGTACCCATTTCACTGTTGCTGAGCTACCTGTGTGACAAGTGACACAAAACAATGATGTCCCTTTTTGCTGCAAAGAACCTTGGAAATGCTGAAAGGATTTAGAAATTGTATATTAGTGTTGTGTTTCTACAAAAGCAATCCTGGTGGTTTTAAACAAGCTAAACCAGTTTGATGGGTGGTTTCTGACTATTTTTTTTTCTTTCTGTTAAATAACTTTTGCTGAAAAGTGCAGTAGGCTTAGGGTTGTAATACAGTGAGTAGTTCGAATGTTCCCATGTTTTCCAGCCTTGACTAATTTGACCTAATTAGTGGGGCATCTCAACAGTTTTGCATAAAGTTTCCACATCATCTTTAATAGAATTAAAGATGAGAGGGGAGGATGGGAGAGAACTGAGGATTTTCCACACTATTTTGTCTATCAGTTTTTCCCCTGCCGGGTTCCTTCTCGGTGGTGCCGCTGTAGCCATGCTGAGCAGTGAAACAGCTGCTGGCACAGTCCCTGCCAAAGCTGCTGCTTGTCTGCAGTTTGCACTGCAGCTGCCTCCTGCCCTTCCCACTTCTCTTCCCCTGTGTCTTCCTGAGCTCTGCCAGCTGTCCTTGCTCCAAACGTTCAAGTTTTCTTAGCACAGCACAAATCAACAACTCCAGTTGCTGTGTTTGCTCTGGATTAAACTGGAGAGGATCTTATTGCTGCCTCTGCTGTTCTGATCTTGTGGGCAGCAGTGAGAGCATTTCATTACCCACACAGACTCACCAGGCTCTGTGTTAGACAAGTTAGTTTTACATAGCCACACGTACAAAGGCAAATTTCTTGTTTCCCTCAATTAAAAGGCCTTTTTGTTCTCTGAGGGAGACTGACCACCCTGTACCAGCTGGTACTTTCTATAGCAAATGATGATTTGTTTGAAGACTCAAATTGTGAGATGCTGTCATTAAGACAAGGGGAGGATTTGGGGATAGATGTCTAAAAAGATTTGCATGACCTAGGTGTATGACAGAAACAAGATGCTCCTGAATTGGTGACTTGGGGGAAGAACAAAAATCTACCTGCCACCAAATCTCATCAGAAGAAAGCTAAAATATGTCAGTCTGTTACTGTCTGAGTATTTCTGAAGGTTATATTACACGTGTTAATTTTTAACATGTTGCAGAAACTTCTCCTTACCTGAAGAACAGTAATTGACTTGTTCTCACGTTCCCATACACATATTTGATGTCACAATACTGGGCACTCCCTCACAGATGTGATTTTCTTATCTGTGTGCCCAGGAAATGCCATTGGTTTCCTCTGGTGTCATAGTTTCTTCTCCTACAATATCAAGTGGGTATTTAGTATGTACCAAATACATAAATCCAAGTATGCACTCAAGTTCTTTTCTTACAGGCAAAAGCTCAGAGTATCTCCAAATGGATGATTTGGAGATGCTTTATTTGCTGTGAGCATGAGATATGGATGAAGAGCATTGCTTAAAAGCAGTTATGTCTGGCTTTTGTATTATTGCTTAGTTCAACTGTAGCATAAAAAATTCACCCCAACAGCACAGATGTTTTGTCAAGACTCATGTGTTTTATGTTGGTGTTTACAATGGCATATCCAGAATAGGTAAAATGTACACATCAGCCTTTTCTGCCTCGAGACACAGAATAGATGAGGAAAGTCTGTGTGCAGCTGCAGGTAAAGCAGGAAGATAAATGTAGCATATGTGTCAGATAGAAAAACCTTATGACTTGGGAGCTGTGAACTCTCATTTAGCAGGCAGTGGCAGTTCTGTCTGAAAGCAGTATCTCTGCTCGCTGTWGCAGAGGCTGGGTGTGAATAAGCAGGAAGTGGTGAAGTGAGTGTCAGTCAAAGGCCAAAATAAGCATGAGTTCCCTACAAGTGTAGGCTAGAGATGCTATATCTTACCTACATCATCATGTAACTGAATAACACATGATGCCTTTCAACATCCCTGCATTTCAGCATCTTTTCCGTCTTGTTTGTCCATGTTAATTTTTATAACCTCAGGAGATTGTGTCTGAAGCTCAATGTCAGCTTCAGATCTCAGTGACCTCTCTTTGAAGGACGTGTTCAACATGAGTACCAGTCATGGAGGATTAATTTGAGAACCAAAGTATAATGAACTAGAAAAATATCTTAGTAATTTGTCAAATCTGGCATAATGAAGCTAAGTTTTCAGCAGAAAAAGGTATTCATTGCTATAAACTGTATACAGATCCCATGATCCATAATGTCTTTGAGCTAGTTTGTAGTTTTGGAAGAAGATCTTTCTCTTACATCCCTTTTAAAGAAAGAATACTTACCTCACTTAAAGCACCACAGGCAAATATTCCATGTTTGATGCCTCTTCAACCTGCCTGGCCCAGTGCAGCCACCATCTCTGTCACCACACAGGATGTGGAGCTGGCAGTGACCCTGTGACCAGGAACAAGTATGGTTGCCTCAGGTCACTTCCTGCTTTTCYTCCAGGACTGATGCATGAAGAGCTGTAAATTTAGTAAAAGGCATGGAGACTTCTAAAATCTCCCAGAGGAAAATTGGTTCTGCTCCCAGACCTGTGACTTAAATTTTTATTGCAGAAGAATTTTTTCTTCTTTTGGCCAGTCTGCTTCCTCCAGCACCAGAGTCCATGAGCAGAAATCCCTGAATTATAGCAGTCATCAGCTCTTAGCATAGAATGAAGAATGAATGCATCATAAATTAACTAAAAAGCATGAAACCAAAGGTAGTCAGTGTAAGGGGAACATGCTTCTCAGTATACTCTGGAGTATACTCTTCCAGCATTTAAAAGTGGCTTATGAAAAACAGGGAGAGCTACTTTTTACACAAGCAGGTGGTCATAGGAYAAATGGGAACAGTTTCAAAGAAACGAGGAGAGATTTAGATTAGATGTTAGGAAGAAGTTCTTTGCTGTGAGGGTGGTGAAACACTGGAAAACGTTGTCCAGAGAAGCTGCAGATGCCCCATCCCTGSAAGTGTTCAAGACCAGGCTGAATGGGGCTCTGAGCAACCTGGTGTAATGGAAGGTTGGAACTATATAGTCTTTAAGGTCCTTTCCAATCCGGACAAGTCTGTGATTCTGTGGTATGTATTTGCGTTTTCTTTTTCATGTTCTTATCAAGAAGTGTAGACAGCAAGTTCATATATAATGGCTTTTCCTAAAGGTACCTACATAGGATCTTAGCTGTGGGTCTTTTTTTGTCCCTTCTCTCACATTCCCCAAGTAAGATCATAGATAGTATTGTAACCTAATGGAAGTGTTATGTACTGGCATTACCTGATGTCTCATCTTCTTCTTTTGTGTGTTTTTAAACAGGAGGATGAACAGAACTGAATTTTAGGACCTAGCTCCTGATGGGCTGGATTTTATCTTGGCAGGAGTTTTTGAAGATTGATGCAGTGAGAGAAGAAACAGCCAATGGCTTCAGAATCCATGGTCCCTGAGCAGGCAAAACAGCATCTGATAAAGGGAAAAAGGCGGCAGCAGCAGCAGCAAACTCGGCCTTCCAGCAGTGATGGGGATGAGGATGTCTTCGTGTTTGAGGCAAATGAGGCTTGGAAGGATTTTCACAGCTCTCTTCTTCGCTTCTTTGAAGCTGGAAAGCTCTGTGATGTTACACTGAAGGTGATACTTGTCACAGATCCATTGCACCTATCAGTCTGAAGGTTAAGTTGCAGATAAGTGTGTTGGGAGGTGGCTGTGAATATTGGCAGGGCTGTGGGAGCCAYGGAATACCTCTTGGACCTGAGGCATCTCTAGACATGCTCTTATTTTTTTCCTTATTTAGGAAGTTTACAGCTGAAATTTCAACACTTAAAATATTGGCAATCCCAGCGAGGAATTCTGTGGCTTTGACCTCATCCAGCTTGCCTTCTAAGCAAGTTCCCACAGTTGGTCACTAATTACTGTGCAATTCCAGATCCTTGTAGCCTCTTTGTTCKCAATATACTTTCATCCCCAATTTTACCTCCCTGTCTTCATTTTGTGTTCTGCTAGATTCTTCTCAGCTGACAGGATTTCTGGAACAAATCGAACTTCCAGCGTTCTTCAAAGAAAGAAAGAAAAAACCCCAGACAGTTGTGTTCTATAGCTGATCAAAGAGAAAAGGAAGAGAGGGAGGAAGCAAATGTTATGATTCTTGCATAGCATTGCTTTAATGCATTATTTGTAACTCAGCTGTATATTACTTTTATCCTTATAACAATRAATTTGTATTTAGCATGCATAGAAGTGGGTGCCAGCACCTTTGAATATTAAGTATTGCTTAGCTAAATTGCATAGCTATTGTGTGAGATGGTTATTTAAGGAATAGTGATGAAGCACAGTTCTAAACCAAGAACAAATGACAGATGCCTTTAGAAGTTGTTAGCCTGCTACTTTGACTGTTAGATAGGAGCAGGRAAGATCCTTGACAGATGTATGTCCCTGGTGTTACCAACCCTCCTCATCCCTTTTCTTGTTGACCTCATTCTTACCTTCCTTCCTTTCCACCTACCCTTGGAAAAAAAAAAAAAGAAGGCAGAAAATCTTTATTTTATAAACATRGTTAAATGAACATTCCTGCCAGGGAAACTTGCCTTGGAAAAAACACTTTACAGGGGCTGCAGTTTAACTTTCCCTAAGTTAGGCTTGTATTAATGTTCATTTGTRTGATCTGTGTGGAGCTATTTTGGTAATTTAAGAAATATTAGATGGCATGGCTTGGCTTCCAGTGAAGGCCAAAGCAACCCATGGGCATCTTATTTTATGGCTTCCTAAATCGGGGATTTTCAAGTAACTGCTAACTGTGTACTTGAATTAGAATTTTCAGGGGGACTTGATTTTTCTTCCTGTAGTGCTCAGGCCTCACTCATGTTTTAAGAATAATCAGATCTCTACTGAACCTTCTGCTTTTGTGTGTGACATGAGTTAATGAGCAATTCTGACATTGCTGTCGTCAGATCAGCAGTGTTTGTTGAGTGATTGTTGTCAGATCAACAGTTATTGTTTTAACTGTGCTGGATCTTAAAATCTTACAGTTAGTAACTGGAGGGGAATTCTGTTTTCAAAATAGCAAGAACATGCTACATAAACTGGTGGGAGGTGTCCCTGCCCATGGCAGGGGGTGAAATGAGATGACCTTTAAGGTCCCTGCCAACCCAAACCATTATGTAATCTAAAATTAAGCAGACTTGGGTAACATAATAATGCCACTTAATTCAAAAGAAAGGTTTAATTAGMGACTGGGAGSATWGGCAGMATAAAAGTGCAGGTAAGGATGGCCTGGGAGCTTTCCCTGATACAGCAGACCACTGACAGCATCTTGCTATATCAGTACTGTAGTATGAGTGCTGATGCTGTAAGAGTGATAAGCTGTGGGAGCACACAGAAAGACTCCCTCTGCTCYAARGAGTTAAATTCTGGAATTTCACCTACTCTCCTGCTGCTGTCATATGAACAGTCTTAGAWGGCTGTTAGAAGGTGGAGAGTGGCAGATGAATACCATCTGCTTTTCTCCTGGTGGTTTGTTTTTGTGCATTTGGTAGGTCTGTGCTGTTCCTTCTGGGGTGATCTGAAGTAATCACGCCGAACCATCCATCCTCTCCTCTTTTTTAATCTGCACACTCTTGATTGTGTTTGGTTTCTGTGCTCATCAGCTGGGTTACACTTGTGTCGATCATACGCTTGAAAAAGGTAGAGCAATTGAGTCTGGGATCAGAGCTAGAAAAAAATCCAAAATATCCTTTATCATTTAACATCTTTTTATTTCTTTAAGTGCACAGCAGCTCTCTGTAACACCCTCATCTGAACATGTCATTTGAGTCTGTCAGGGAAACTGGTTGCTTATTTCAGCCAGCCATCCCTTTATGTTAGTGTAGAGTGACAAAGGCTGTAGGAAAGCACTGCTGGAACACAAATAAGCACTGGATTGTTCATTTGCCTTCAAAACTTAGATTGTTTTTTAATGTAGTGAAATTCTAGAAATTTGTACATGAAAAGCTTGTTCTGCATTTTCTGATCAGAATTTTGAGAAGTATCTTTTCTTTATGGTTGGGGTAAACATTTTTCTTTATGTGGGTAAACATTCTAAAAATGTTTACCCCACAAAAGACAGCGTGGGGTAAACATTCTAAAAATATTGAAGTGATTGGTAACTTTTAATATCCCCTGAAATAGCTGTTACTCATATGTTTTTACATAAATTTTCTTTTATAAGCATCAGTTCCTCCACAGTAGTGTAAGTCCAGAAATCTAAATTGAGTAGTCTAAAAATGCCTTTTTCTAATTTCCCCTCCTTAAAGTCTCTGAGTACATATAAAACAAGTGTCTGGCAGTCTCCTCCTTGTCTCCAAGATGCATCCAGAGTATTTCTGAGGATGCTTCATAAGGCTTTTAAAGGCAAGTTCAGTGCATCAGTGCTGTTGCTTCCTTGTGTTACAGCTTTGCTCTACCCTCATGGCCAAGCTACAACTTAGCATTCCTTGGGATACTCGGATGTCATGTCAGAAGTACAGGACAAATGGGGTTAATTTGTGTGGACAAAATACAGACAAAACACAGAGTCTAGAATTCTTATTTYGGCTTCACTGTTTCTGCTTTCACAGCTAAAACTGACATTCCAGTAAAACATTGGGGTTGGTTTTTTTTGTTCTTTTCTCTTTCAGGTTGGTTCGAAGCTGATCTCATGCCACAAGCTGGTGCTGGCTTGCGTCATCCCCTACTTCCGYGCCATGTTTYTGTCRGAAATGGCCGAAGCCAAGCAGAAGCTGATCGAGATCCGGGACTTTGACGGCGATGCCATCGAGGACCTGGTGAAGTTCGCGTACTCCTCGCGGCTGACGCTGACGGTGGACAATGTGCAGCCCCTGCTGTACGCCRCCTGCATCCTGCAGGTGGAACTGGTGGCYAAGGCCTGCTGTGAGTACATGAAGCTGCACTTCCACCCCTCCAACTGCCTGGGAGTCCGGGCCTTCGCCGAGAGCCACAACCGCATCGACCTGATGGACATGGCCGACCAGTTTGCTTGTGAGCATTTCACAGAGGTGATGGAGTGCGAGGACTTTGTCAGTGTGTCGCCCCAGCACCTCCATAAACTCCTGTCCTCCAGCGACCTGAATATTGAGAATGAAAAGCAAGTTTACAATGCTGCTATCAAGTGGCTGCTGGCCAATCCACAGCATCATGCTACGTGGCTGGATGAGATCCTTGCACAGGTAGAGCAGACTGAGGCACCAAGTGCCCATCTCGTTGCTGGTTTAGTTGTGTAACTYTTTGTACTTGGGTAGATCTCAAGGTGAAAAATGTTCTTAACTTTTGGTGCCTCATCTGGTATTYGGGGTTGGGAGCTAACAGTGGAAGCAAGTTAGAGTTCTTAAATACCAGGGAGAAGTGATATTCTCTGGTTTCTGTAGAGAGAAGAATACTCAGTTTATGCTCGTGCCTGGGAGGTGGGGAAGCCACAAAAAGCTACATCTGTGGTTGAGAATAAATGTTTTATACTGACACAAAACAGAGAGAATATACCATCACTTCATTTGGCTTGCCACTCCTACAGCCTGATATGCTCACTGCCCTTACTGTTATATATTTCTACTTAAGAAAGGAGGCAAAGCTGYTGAGTTTTCGTACATGGCTAGGAAGTGAAAATCAGAGCRATGTGTCACATCAAGTTGTGTCACAGTCTTTGAGACAGGTGTGGAGAGCCTGTAGTGAGAAGGATTTGCATGTGCTGTAAAACATTCCATGTGTCTTAGCAGGTAGGATTGGCCGTGCAGTTCTAGTTGTCACTGAACTCCAGCTTGATTATTTTGCTTTTGGCTGAATTGATAACGTTGGCATTATGTGAGTAAGGAGAGGTCCACTGGGATGCTGCTGTCATAGTCTTTATGAATCATTTTTCAAATTCCCTAGGAAAAGATCACAATGGTTTATTAGGTGTCTTCCAAAAWCCTTCAGTTTCATCTGGACTAGCRTGAGGTTTTTGGTACAAAAAAMCCCATCTTTATTATGATATACTTAGACTTACAGGCAATCTAATTAAAGATTTTTCAAAAGAAATTCATATTGCCCAGTTGTGCTAGCAGTAAGAGTTTTATTCTGTTGATGGAAACCAGACACTAGATTCAAGCAAAGGAAAAGTAAACCCTTTCTTGTAAATATGGGTTATTTGCCRGAGCATTTGAATTCATCAGTTGACTTGGACACTACTGCTGGCAGAAAACATGCCTGGGCTTGTAGACAGTGATTATCCATGTCAGATGCAGCTTTATGGGTTTCACTGTTATAATGAGGTTCTGAATTTAACAGCCTGGAGTTCTTATCASGTCACTAACCGTAGGGACCTGCCAGCAGGGCTACAGTGGTGCTTTAAAGTAGYCTCAAGTAAGCTGGGCCAAAATAAAGGAAGAAGTGGGACTGAAAGCAAGGAGGTGAGGAGGCATGGGTAGAGACACATGCTTGCCTCGAGACAGGGACGCTTGTCAGTGCTGTAACAGCCCCATCCAGCTGCTCTGAGAAGCACTGGAGCTGCTGGACTTTTGCACCAGTACTGCTGAGCCARCTGAGAGCTGTTTGACAGTGTTGACTCCAACCCTTAGGAAGTCAGGAGGAGATTGGCTTCAGTTCCCCCCACTAACATCTGTTCYGCCTTTGCTTCTGATTGTACTTTGTATTCTGCACTATTTGTCTTAAAAAGGAGGATGAAAGGTTTGCTGAAATAAATGGCAGGAAGGATTTAGAGAAGAAWACAATTAGSTCTCAATATTTATTACTTTTTTTTAAGCTTGAAGTCTGTCAAGTCTGACTTAGAGAAAGGTGTTACTGTACTAGCAGTACCTCCTTCATAGACACTTACTCTRTGGTGACAAAGTGTTTCCTTTTTTGATTTGCCACCCAGAGAAAATGAACCAGTTTAGCACAAGCCCTCTTACATTGGCCTAGCAGTGAGCTGAAGATTCACACCCACCAGCAGAGTAACCTGCCAAAGCCCTGGTARAGCCACAAGTGCTGCCTGCATATCTCACCGGGCAGGTGCAGCACGGGCAGCAGCTTGTCCCCTTTCCTCAGCACAGCCTGGGCCAAGGGACACTTCTCCACTGTGGCTGAAATGCAAATGGTTGTAGCAGACATTCTCACCAAAAAGAACTGTTCATATTGCTCATGTTGGAACAAGTCTGAAGCTGCTCTCCCTACTGAGGAGCGTGGGGCTGGCTCCGGAGCTGCCGGCTGGTGCATGTGCAGCGCTGCATGGTGACACTCGGCACTTCAGCCACTCTCTCCAACTGTGTTCATTTCTGTGTCAGGTACGGCTGCCTCTCTTGCCCATTTGTTTCCTTATGGGTGTTGTGGCAAAGGAAGAGATTGTCAAGCAGAATCTAAAATGTAGGGATTTGCTGGATGAAGCAAGGAACTACCACCTTCACCTGAGCAGCAGGGCAGTGCCTGACTTTGAGTACTCCATTCGCACAACACCAAGGAAGCAGACTGCTGGTAATTAAATGTGTGTCTGGTTACCCAGTAGGGAGTGGTGTGGAGAAAAGGCAGCACATCTGTGCAGGTGTCTTCATATGAAGCAGGTATAACTTGATATCGAGGGTTGTTCATGACTTAATGCAAAATTGGGAAAGCCAGTATGTACCTCTCTGCTATTTCGGTGATGTGCTGCATTTTCCTAGCAGAACTTTAGCAGTCGTTTTCTTTCTTTAAAGCATTCATAATTTATCCTGATTGGCTCTATCTGTATTAAAGCCACAGCTGTTATGTATGTTATGACCAGGCAATCTGTTCAAAGCTGAAATCAGTGGACAGTTATCTTTTGGYGTTGAAGGTCAAGCTAACTTCTAAAGTCTTTGACTAACCTACACCAAAAGTGRGTGATGAATGTTGACTGCAGATCATAATTTCTACATCATTATATTTAACAAACAATAGATTTATCTCCTTAAGCCAAATCACAAAAAGCATATTTAATATATGCAGTGTTTTTAGATAGCTCATTGCCATAGCAGCATGTCAAGCAAAGACCAAAATCCAGTGTCCAGTTATGAAGGGCAATGACTGTGCTCCTTGAAGGGAAGTACAACCTCCCCAGAAGTACGTAATGTTCAGTTTGCTCTGCTGTGCAGCTGTTTCTGCCCATCCTCCTGCTGGTTCTCTGGAAACCTGTTCTGTGTTCTCCAGGTGTGCTGTTCTGCGTCGGTGGCAGGGGTGGATCAGGTGACCCCTTCCGCAGCATCGAGTGTTACTCCATCAGTAGGAACAGCTGGTTCTTCGGCCCTGAAATGAACAGCAGGAGGAGGCACGTGGGTGTCATCTCTGTGGGAGGTCAGTAACCCTATTCAGGCAACCCCAGGCAAAAGGCACTTGTTTGCTCCTTTTGCTGAGTTGGTGCTTTTACTAACTGTACAAGTAATCTAATTGCTTCGTTGTTGGATAGTCTTCAGTTTAGTAAAGCTGCTCTCCCTTGAAGGAGTGTTTGGTCCTGGGCCAGTCTGAGACTGTGCTCGTGGACAAGACATTACTGCCGACTGACAGAGTTGGGCTGTTCAGACTTGGGGAGGCTCCRTGGAGATCCTATTGTGGCCTTTCTGTTCTTTAAAGGGAGCTTACCAGAAAGATGAAGACAGGCTTTTCAGTGGGGCCTGTTGTAATAGGACAAGRGGTAATGGTTTTAAACTWATAGAGGGTAGATTTAGACTGGATATGAAGCAAAAGTTTTTCACAGTGTGGTTGGTGAAAACCTGGAACAAGTTGGTTACCAGAAATGTGGTAAATGTCCCGTCTCTGGAAATGTTCAAGGTCAGACTGGATGGTGCTCTGAGCACYCTGAAAATGAAAATGTCCCTGCTCATTGCAGAGGGGCTGGAYTAGATGGCCTTTAAAGGTTCCTCCCAGCCCAACTGAACTGTAAATAGCCTCTTGCCTTAAGTAGGTGATACACTTTTAAAAAATCCATTTATAAAAACACAGCAGTCACCCAGAATTTGCTAGTACTCATACTTGGCTCCCTTCCCTACTTAAATCCATCCTAAAAAATTACTAAGACCATAACTCTTCCAAAAGCAGACCTAGCTTTGTTTTTGGGTCTCCATCTTCTGAAAACAGGTCT
This sequence comes from Alauda arvensis, assembly GCA_902810485.1. NCBI lineage: Eukaryota > Metazoa > Chordata > Aves > Passeriformes > Alaudidae > Alauda > Alauda arvensis. The sequence continues at coordinate 21,009 of CADDXX010000926.1, read as the reverse complement.
GTGCAGCCCAAAGCAGCTTAACACCAATAATGCAGCTTTCTCCTGTACATGGCAGCCCCTCTGTTGCTGCAGCAGAACAGAGATAATTTTTCTCCATAGAAAACCTGGAGAGACTGGAACATGTGTCCAAACTGATTTGACCATCAGTACTTAAATTATGGGAAGATTTTTTTTTTGTCTACATAATCTCAAGCTTTGTGTCAAAGTTCACATTAGAACAGATTCCTGGTTGAGTACAGCATATAAAACACTGATATTGAAAACATTTAAACACTTTAACCTTTATTTGACCTCTTTGTCTCCACATAGGCAGGGATCTTATATAAATGAAAACTGAAATGTTGCCAAGCAATCTTCTGTATCAAAAGATGTCTGTGTGTTCAGGTAAAGTCTACGCAGTAGGTGGACATGATGGAAATGAACACTTAGGAAGCATGGAAGTATTTGATCCTCTCACAAACAAGTGGATGATGAAGGCATCAATGAACACAAAGAGGTATATGTGTCCCACACTCCAATACTAGTCTGTGATGTGCCATTTCTTGCTGATGCTGAAAAACATCCTGTCTGTCCTGCCTGTTGGGGGGTGGTTTTCAAACTTATATTTCTAGGAATTTCTTTCACCTATTTCGGAGCTTTATGCTATGAATGTACTACCCTTCTGTCCTTTTTCTGGAGGAGCTGGCTTCTGGACCAGGGACCTCTGCTACTCCAGCTGCGCTTACATTCTGGTATCCATGGCCTTTCTGCTGTGCCCAGTAAACAATTTGGAACTGATGAACTGGATCTGTGGGGTTTTTGCTCTTTTTAAGAATGAGATAACTGCCAGCATAACATGAGAAGTGAAATACTTCATAGTTAAATAAAAAAAGTGAAATACTACACCAGCAAACAAATAGCTGTCTATGTTTTTCACACAAAAGGCCAGAGGCATGCAATCTGAAAGTCAGATTGAGGACTTTTTTTGCCTTGACATTTTAGATTCTTTTAAGGAGTTCCTGGACTCACAGATCTGTAATTTTTTTGTTTATGCTGTTGCTTAAATCAGTGTCCCTAATTCTGCATTCCGTTTTGTTTGKTGTTTTTCAAAGCATCAYGTATGAGCAGGAGTGAAATATTAAGTATGGCTTAACTCTGAAAGCTATTTGTAGCTGTGACCTAATTAAAGTAAAGGACCCAGACTCCTAGGAGTGGCTTGCTCTGCTTCCTCCCTCCTGCCACCCCCCCAGGGCATAATCTCAGCAACAATCAGCCCCAGATTTCTGTGACATTTATTACTGAGTACCCGGGCAAATGAAAGGGCTGCTGTGCCTYGGCTACCTCCCAGCTCCACTCCTCCCTTTCACTGAGGTCTTGGAATACTTAGCGGCGGAAAAAAAACTGCCACCGTTAAGTGGTGTCTGTGTTATCTGCTGAGGCAAGTTRACATAGGCCGTGGTATTGCCACAATGTTTGTTCTGTAGAAAGGTAGAAAGCCTCCCTTGCTTCTGCCTCATATCWTTGAACCTGCCCTCTTCAGKGAGACAATACTGTCAGTAACATGGTAAATCACCTCTCTTGGTGGTTAAAGCAGAAACTTAATGCTCACATTCTAGGCCATGCTTTTAATTTTACAGTACTGATTGTACTCCCATATTGGTAGATTCAGCAGAAACAAATCTGACAACCATTTTAACACTTAATAAAAAAACACCAGAATGGAAGAAACTGCAGTTAAATCTTGCTAAGAGTTCAGCTGTTTAAAACYAGCACAGGTTTGCCTTTTAATATGTCTTAGTATCACCCCCAGTCATTCTCAAGTGGTAGCAGCCAGCTATTCCAACACAGTTAAAAACAGCARGTTTTGGTTCATCTTCAGATTTAATAAAGTAGAGAAATCACACCTAAGACACTGTCATATCTCCAAGCATATGAGCAGAGGACTTGTCCTTAGAGTTGACACTCAGTCAGAAGGACACAGGAGTGCAGAGAGCCAGCGACATGATTTAGCATAAACACCACTTCCGAAATTCCCGTTACCCTTTCCCGCCCCCGCTTTGAAACAGGTGCCGTTCACGCACCGTGGCACTTGCTGCATGTCTCCCTGTGGCTGAGGGCTCTCCCTGAGGTGACTTGCTGCTGTCACCCTAGGAGAGGCATCGCCCTGGCGTCCCTGGGCGGCCCCATCTACGCCATCGGGGGCCTGGATGACAACACGTGCTTCAGCGACGCCGAGCGCTACGACATCGACTCGGACCGCTGGAGCACCGTGGCCTCCATGAACACCCCCCGCGGGGGCGTGGGCTCCGTGGCCCTGGTGGTGAGTCCCTGCTTCCCCCTCACCCTGGGCTGGGGCCAGCTGGGGAGCCCACCTGAGCTGTGCTCACAGGGTCTGACACAGYGTGCAGCTGGTGGGTCTGAGCACCTCTGGTTGTCCAAATCCTGTGCCAAAAGTCAGCATGTTTAGGATAATGCTCATGGCAAATTKAGCTGTTTCAACAGTATTTGAGGTGCTGGGAGGAGTACCCTTTTAATGACACGGATAGTGCTTCCTATCTCGCTCAGCTGACTGGTTTGTCATGGTCACTGTGYTTAAAGGTACCAAATGCGTGCTCTGCTTTAATCCYTGTGTGCTCTGAAAAACTGCTGCAACACTACAAAACTGTTAGACTTCTTTGATTGGAAGAGATCGCATTTATGTCAGATAATTAAATCTGGTGTTGGAATTCTTAAAGTGGACGTACCACATTTTCCTATMATTTTACCACTGCTTATGAAAAGCTGAGTAAAGACAACTACACCACAAGTAGTCTTTGTTCAACTGTTTTCCAGAACCACGTTTATGCTGTGGGTGGCAATGATGGTGTAGCATCTCTTTCCAGTGTGGAGAAATACGATCCCCACTTGGATAAGTGGATAGAAGTGAAAGAGATGGGTCAGCGAAGGGCTGGGAACGGTGTCAGCGAGCTCCACGGCTGCTTATATGTTGTGGGTGAGTAAGGATGTGGCATTTTGTGGTGCTGCTGCTGCTGCCAAGTGCTGGGCTTTGGAAGAGGCTGCTGTTGCTAGAGGAACCGGGAACAGATAGAGCTGACCTGYACTTGGTGTTCTTGGGCAGGAGAAGAATGCAAGTGCTACCAGGGCACACTTAAACCAAGGTACATTAGCAAGGAAAGGGAAAGCAGCTCCTAACACACATTTCAGAAAGGCAGATCTGTTCAGGAKAGYATATCCTCTCAAGACTCTCTACTCCTGAGTTTCCTCTTAGGAAATGGTTCTTAAGTTCACATGCTTTCAAAGCACTCCAGTTGTGTTCTGAGTGTAGACAACAGTAGCTTTTTTTGCACTTATTCCACAGCTTCCTGTCTTGTGTGCTACCTTGTATTTACCTGCTTTCCTGAGAGAGGAAGGTGCCAGGTAGGTGTGCCACAGTGATAGTTTAAAAAGCTCTGACTTCTGTATCATCATAAGTGTTTAAATAGGTTTTGAACAAAATGCTCCTCTGACAGCTTCCCCAGCAAGAGGAGAGCATGACTGAGACTTCCATGAAAATTTTTCCCTACTCAAAGGTTTGCCAGTGCTGTAATTTGAGAACACTGCTGGAGTGCATTTTGCATAAAGTAAAATAAGTTTGAGACCATGCTTTTGCTTTCTCTTCCAGATGGGAAGCTGTTTYATTATAAGTATGATGGATTCAGGGAGAAAAATAATAAAATTAGAATCATTGCAACTTGAGTAGAAGAAAATTATTGYGTGATGCTTGTGCAGTRAGAAGAGGGTGAGCTGTTAGATTAATTTTTAGGAGCTTGTAAAGTTCTGGTAAAGAGAGAGCTGGACAGGATCCCTTGAATGCTGAGAATGATCTGATAATGCCAGTCTTGGATATCCCCTGCAGCAGGAGTGCCAGAAGCTGACSCTGTGGTGGTTGTTTGCAGGTGGCTTTGATGACAACTCGCCCCTGAGCTCGGTGGAGCGTTTTGACCCACGCTGTAACAAATGGGAATACGTGGCAGAGCTCACAACTCCAAGGGGTGGTGTTGGCATAGCAACACTGATGGGAAAAATTTTTGCAGTTGGAGGTCATAATGGCAACGTGTACCTGAATACAGTGGAAGCATTTGATCCCATAGTSAACAGGTAATTTCAAATGTTTTGTTTGTCCTGATAAGACAAGGAAATCTGCCTGTGTGAAAACACAGCAGGATAGAAACAGTGTGCAGGAGGGGCCTAGCTGTTCTTTCCTGGTAATAAGTGAGTAATATCCATGACTTCCAATGCAGGACTGCTGCTTATATCACTAGGGCAATCTTGTAAATATTTAAGCACCTCCTTCTCCTCTGCTTCTCTCTATCCTTTCATTCAGTAAAAATCCACATTCATCTGCTTGTTTCAGTCTGATTTTGCACTAAACAGGGTGTATTTTTGTGCAGAGTGAACAGCTAGGCAATGTAGTAGAACTTCAGGCACAAAAAACGCTCCAGGTTGCTCAGAAAGGGCAGGAACTTCTTTTCCTTTCCTCCCGTAGGTGGGAGCTGGTGGGCTCGGTGTCGCACTGCAGGGCAGGGGCRGGHGTGGCCGTGTGCTCCTGCCTCAGCAGCCAGATCCGGGATGTGGGCCAAGGATCCAGCAACGTGGTGGACTGCATGTGAGCTCTGCCCGCTCCTCCACATTCCAGAGGAGTGCTACAAGGGAGGCACCACGGAGCTTCTAAACACTGTGTTTTGTATGGTAGCTTAAGGAATAAATCCAGTACATTTTCTTTGTGAAAATGGTATCTTCTGCAACTGTAAAGCTTTTGGTGGCTTGCTGTCAACAGTGATACAGAAAAGCCTGTGAAAACATGGAATAAAAGTGTGACTCACAGGAACAAACCTGCCAAGAACTGCAATCATCCCATTTTTGAGAAGCTGTAATTTCAGAATCATTTGAGGCAGCTGTTGCAAGGACTCAATACTGAACTGTCAATCAGGCATGTGGTGAGGAGGGCAGCAGCAGCTACTGCTGCTGATCTTCCCCCAACAGCCCTGCTGCGTGTTCTCTGGAGGGCTCGAGTGCCATTTCATTTAACTTATTTTCTGGAATGGAGTCTTAAACATTTGCCAGTTGTACAAGAGCTTTGTAACAGAAGGGGTCTCAAGTTTTAGAAGTAACAACATCCCTGATGCAGGGCTGAGATAACTGAGGCAGAGAAGTTCACTGCTCACCTCCCAAGGGAATGCTGGCAGCAGTGGAAATTGCAGGGATTCTGTCTGAAAACTGTTTCAGGTACTTTCTCAAGCTAATAAACTTGTTAAAAAGCTGGAAGGATTCTTGGCCTGAGTTTAGCCACTGGAATACTTCATAAAATTTGTAGTTACTACRCCCCTCTCCAAAGGAGARTTTCTGGTTTTTGGTCCTTCCTGGAGTAACCAGTGTAATTTGTCCTGTTTTGAGRTGATAGTGTGTGAAAATGTAGGCTTCAGTGGTGTTTGAATCACCATTTTTATACGAAATGGAAATGCATAATAAAATTCATGGTATTCTGTGAAACTTTTTAAGTGCAACTCTAGAAGACTTGACTGATTTCAGTATCCAGTARCAACTCTGGTTCATTTAAGAGTTTGAGGTTATTTATTTGCTCCCTTAAAAGAGCAAGTAACTCAATAGTGTTACCAAAGAAAGATAATTGGGAATAAACCAGTACTTCCATCAAAAATTGAGATAGCAGCGTGACAGCCCTGCATACAAAGATGTCTTGTTACRCCATTACAAACCCTGAATCCTGAGTAAAGTCCTGCTGGAAAGACTGCAGATTCCTGTTCCTGCATCACCTTGAACAGACCAACAACTGACAATCCTTTKTGACCAAAGTTTCACAATTACCAGGTTGTTCCAAATGCCCAGGGAGAGCAGCAAACTTCTCTGTATYCAGGACTGGGAAGAGGCAGGACAGCAGGAGTGAGGAGGCACGGTCGTGTTTTTCTGCTGAATTACCAACATTTGGCTTTCCTGCCCAAAATGGCTTTGCACTTTGGTAGCACCCAGGGACAAAGTGAACAGTACTGTAAATAATGAAACATTGCAATAAAGCATTTGTACTTCAAAGCACCTCGTTTGTTGTATGTCTGGAGCACACTGGTGCTGGGAAGCATCACAGCATGGAGCAGTTTTTGGTTTCTGAAGTGAGTATTTCTCAACAGGAAGCTTAACAGGTAACAGGTCCTGTTACCACCATGGACTGCAACACCCTGCTGCCCTCCTCAGAAGGCTGTGGTTACCCTAGTGGCTCTTGACCTGACTCTGAGGGGTGAAAGGAGTGATGAAGGTTCCCTCCCTGGGACCAAATGGATGTCCTGGCTAACAGAAACCCTGGCTTTTCTACCTAAAGGGCCCTGACTGTGAAACCAAGTAGCCCTGCAGTGCGGATTTCCAGCTGATCCATTTCTCCTCCTGGTGGGGAAGTGTGACACCCATGGGTGTAGCCTCAAGTGCCTGGACCACACTGACCACAGCAACTACCAGGCACCAAAGGGGGAAGTGTTGAGCAGGGAAATCAGGTTACAGCAAAAGCTCTGGGATTCTCTGTCATGTGGGAGGAGAAGTCACATGGTACTAGTTCTGAACAGGGTCCTAAAACAGGCATCTCATTTGTATTTCAATGCACACCCCCACCCCAACACTAATGTTCAGGGCTCTGGAGGTGTATCCCTAAGGACTGGCAAGCAAACTGCCAAGCAGGTTTACAAGGAACAGCCCTGTTCCCAGAACAGTGGTGTCCCACATTGCTCATCTTGGATGGCACCACAGCTAAATATATTTTGTACAGAACTGGTTTTAGAATCGCTATTACTGGAAATGTGCTAATGACAACCAAGATAACAAGAAACGAAAATACAGGATTTCTGTGGTGACAAACTGCAGTGRCCTACCTGCAGATAAAGCTGTTGTGATTCACCACCTGTCCTGGCAAGGGGACAGTGATGACAAAGGAATGTCCCCCCCMAACTMCCTGCTGAAGAACAGAGCAGCCACACAGTGGTAGGAGGCCCTACCCCCCACACCTCATTTATTTATGTTCAAAGGGATTGTGGTCCATTTGGTTTTACTTTTCCCATCTTCAAATACCATTTAATACTCCTCTTTCCCAAAGGAATCACATTCCTAATAGAACCATGCTGGCAGCAAAACTTTTTGGATTCAACATCCTGCTAAAATACTCAGCTAAGAACAGAAAGTTTTAGGAGGCAAAGCGTGTGATACTTGCATATTTTAAAATATAAACCAAACACATTAGTGCACTCCTATCAGAAAGACTGCAGACTTCCCTCCTGTTTGAACACCGGCTGGGAAATGRTTTCAGCTAGAAAGGCCTGCCAGCAGAGGGGGATGGAGCCCTGCGGAAAGCCGGACCCGCCCTGGCAGAGAGCTCTGCTCACGCCGTGTGTTTGTCAACACAACCGATGGGCATCCACCAGCGGCCTCGGGATGCTGCACGGAAGAAGCAGCAGGAGGCAACAGTCTCCCRGCCAAGGAGGGACACCCTGCCTGTCTCTGGGATCCCTCAGATGCGGTGGGATTTGGGGGTAGTTCCTGCAGTGTCAGTGCTGGTAGCCCTTGTAGGGTTAACAAACTACGCCCACAGGGCAGACCGAACGTATSAGAAATAATTTATTCATCAAAATCAAGGAAACCTTGCCTGTGATCTGGTAAGACTCTTACAGAGAAGTGGGAAGGTAATTAAATAACAGCAGGGCTGGCAGCAGATCCTGAAAACAGCACTTGGGTGAGCAGCCTCTTTCTCACTGCATTCAGCAGTCCAGCAGTTCTAAGGTTATTGAGGCACCAGATTCTTTGAGATAATTTTGCTGCCATGAACTTTTTGTGTGCAGTTACTTAAAATCAGGTTGYCTTCCTGTGTCCTGGCTGCAGGACCTCAGTTCTGTGTCCCTACCTCCACTTGCAACAACATTCTCATTGTGGAGTGTTTCCATCTCTTCTAGGGGCTGGAAGCTGCAYGAAACACACATCAAGAAGCAAAAAAATCTACAAACAGCAATCACTGAGGAACGGGGTCAGGCCCCACCAACCCAGGGAAACCCCTGAGTGAATAAAGGTTTGCTAATTGCCCCGAACCAGAATGGGAACAAGAAGCAGCACCTCATTTGCTGCTGGGGCAGCTGCAGGATGCTCGGCAGGATGCCACATGATGGCACTGTGACTCCCACATCAAATGATACCGAGATTAATTTCACAAACAAGTTGTCAACAGGTGATAAAAATTCAGCCGMTTAGCCCATTCAAGTTTAATTAGAACAAATGACTGGGAAATTCCTAACTCTAAATGGTTCCCACAATCAAATGGGGCTCCCTGTGYTTATTTAGGCTGAAACTGTTCTTGGAACTATTTTCAGCATCACTGCAGTGCAGAGTTTTGCAAATCCAAGTATTCTGTTCCAGATACTCAAATTTTTTTGCTGGCTGCTTTTACCACATCTGTATTTGYTTTCTAAAGCTTTGCACAATTTCTCTACTGGAACTGGTAGCAAATAAAGCACAGCCAGCTGGGAGATGAAACTTGGGTTTGTAATTCCTCCTTGGCTCCGTCTCTGAGGCTGGTGKTGCTGCCACTTTGTGGCATTTTAGTGCAACTCCRCTCTAAGCAGGCAACTGGCYGCTCCTGGGAGTGGCCGCAGGGCCAGTGAGAAACATTTACTTGGCAGGCAAGACTTAACTCGGGCCAAGAACTGCTCCTACATTATCTTCCCCTGCATGCATTTTCCAAGAAAGGAATAGGACAGTGCGAATCAGCTCACCTACCTCGGGTGCTGGGAGAAATTGCAAACCCACAGAGCACAGCTCTGTAAAGCCCGTGGCCACAGGAACAGCCAGCACAGTCCTGCTGAAGGTAAGATGCTGGCATCAGAGTAAAAGTCACCCCTCTGCATTCTGTGCTGATTCACATCCCCTGGTCACTGGTTTTGAGCAGAAGGCCAGTTACTGCCCTTAATCAAGGTTTTCCCTCACTGATAGAAGGTCAAAGCTGGCAGACAAAAGGAACAGGTAGAACAGTCGTCTTGTTCATGTCCTAGAATAGGCCCAAGTGAAAACAATGAGCATCCTTCCTAACCCTTTGCAGGCCCCTGACCTGGCTTGAGGTTGAAATACAATGGATTTTTTWAAAAATTCTGTTATTTCATGGAATCGCAGAATGGCTTGCATTGAAAGGGACATTAAAGATGGTTTAGTTCCAACCCTCCTGCTATGGGCAGGGACAACTTCAGGGATGAGGAGTAAAAGGTTTGATAGGTAAAATGGGGAGGGGGAACATGGACCTTCCTTCTACCCATTARGGCAGCTTATCCCTGAAATGCACTAAGGGTTCATCCTGGATGATCATATATTGCCTAGTTATGCTGATTTTTGAGTCCAAAAAATGCCTTACTGGCTTCATGYTCCGTGAGTAGAAAGCAGAATTTTAAAAGTTACTTAATAAGTTTTAGTATCATTGGGGTTTTTTTAGATTTCAGTTCCAYGTGATAGCCAAAGCACCAAGCAGGCTGAAAATTGCCACCTGTGTAGGCACAGCACGGTGAAGCACGGACAGCACACTGCTTTAGAATAATAAATTACCAATGGCACTGAAGCTGTCACAGCTGCGCTGCCCTGATGAAAAGGTATTTCCCTGCRTTACTCCCCAYGGTGAGCAAACATTGTGAACTTSCCAGGTATCTTGTACTCAGCCATGCTCTACATTTTTATTATCTGCAGGCTGAAGTTCCTTTGGGAATGCCGGGTGCAGGAACACGGCACTTTCCCGGTTTTCCCCCGAGGGGAGGGAGGGATGCGGCCCCTCAGGAAGCTCCAGCTCTGACCCTCCCCTCGCTGCCCGGGCRTCGCTGTTTTAGGATGAAAAAAGGGCTGGAAAGGGCCTCATTCCCAACGGGTTTACCACGAGCTCAGGTGTGAAGAGTGCGGCRGGGARGTTTTGAATTTTAACYTTTTTTTTTAAGTTTTTTTTTTCTTTGTGCTTGATAAACGCCCTTCATAGAGAGTCCCCTCTGTAGAGAAGGCTCTCATACGATTTGGGCTTTCAGCAAGTCGCAGGTGCTGCTTCAGGTATAATAAATTATTTCTTTATTTTTTTTTTTAAATCTTGAGGTTCTCCACAACAAGCAGTTTGTGATGCTGTAAAAACGTGTGTGTGGCTGTGAACACACAGGTGAGAGTGGGGCATCCCACAGCTGAGTTAAATGGGAMTCTGAGGAGAACATTATTCSCCTTGCCTGCCCTGAGGTCAGATAGCCCTGAGGATTTTCTCTCATTTTCCTTCTTCACCAGGGCTGTGGGTAGGAAAACATTTGCGTTCAGGGSAAGCTCTCAGYGAGTCCTGGACATAGAATAGATTTGCATTGATTTTTTGTTATGACTTTTAGGACAAAGCCCTCCACAAAACAAAACCCTGTTTTTCTTAAGGTGCTGACCACATGGTGAATGATGACAGTGGTTTTTACCTAAGTGTTATAACCGAATTWGTTGTTAAATTTGTTAATAMTTTTATCTGGTGGGGTTCTCTGAGACACTCTTTGTTTTTGTACTCTTGGTATATATGTATTCCACAACCAARTTGCTTTCCTGGTTATMTAAAAGATAAATTATTTATGTATTGGTTTTGAAGCTTTCTAGGCATGATTTTATCTTCCTTTATAAAACTGTTGTGTTTTCTGGTTAGTGGGAATTTTTGTTTATTGCTGCCATAGTCCTGTTGCACTGCAATTCCACTACTGTCCATTTCATATGGAGAAGGAACTTTAAAATTTTGGGTCCTATTTCAGTTGTATGAGTCTTGGACTTTKGTAGAATTATCTYGTGAAAAATTCTATTTTGTATTAGTAAGATTTRTGGTTGCTTAATCTTCCCTCAAAAAAAAAAAAAAGATTTTCTTATATCTTGCATCTTCATTCTAAACAGTCCTAAAAGTAATTTGTTTCACTAAAATAACACAATGTGTTTTGAGGAATTGGACACCAAAACCTACAGCAGTGTAGGTTTATAGTGGCTGCTATAAATGTCCATTGTTTCCAGGGAGGACTACAATTTACCAGCAGGGGAACACACCAGACAGGTCTCCATTTGTTAAGCTCGAGAATCCATTWWTTTTCCTCCCGTGCCAGGGGAGGGAGATGAGGGCAAAAGGAGAGAGAGGCAGGGGCAGGGTCATGGGGTTTCATAGGCAGTTGAAGGGGAGGAGTTTACATAAGAAGGGGGAGACTTCTTAGAGGGACTTCTAATGGTAACATCTATCATTTTAAAAATAATTATTTCTATTCTTAGTTGTTGAAGGTAATATAAATRATAGTTTAAGTGGAAACTAAACTAAACCCCCCAGATTCAGATTTATGATTTTGTAGTGTACTTCTTTCTGGAGGTTTAGTTAAGCTGTGTCATTTAGGGGGGAATTCAGGTGCCAGAGATGGATGGGATTTCCTATTCAAACCTTTAAGGGACTGCCTGGTTTTACTGACAGGMAGATGTTCACAAAACAGTGGTTTTTTGTAAAGCATTTCTGTCTGTGGGCAGTGGTKTTTTTTTAAATGTAATTGTTGTCTTATTTTAGAGGCAGTGCAGCAGTTAATTTAGTCAGGCCCCAACAACAGTGTTCTGTTATGCCAATGTAATTCTGCAAYGTCAACATGCAATAGCATTAGTCTTATTCTGAGATGTGTTTATTTTTAATCCCTTCTATTATCTCTGAATTGTCAGGCTTCCAGCCGGCTTATCAGTTTTCYTAGGATGGTCTTGGGAGTCTCCAGRTTTTCAAAGAAGTCTGTCAGATAATCTGCCTTTTTATCCTGCTCAGTTAGCAACTTAAATGCAGAAAGAGGAAATGCTTACACTGAGCCACCACAAACACAACAGATAGAAAAACCCCCCACAGATAATCACATGCAGGTAAAATTCACCAAGAATCTTACATCCTGCTATTTGGGTACATTTGTTATTACAGCTCTCTTTTTGATTGTTATTATTCCCAGGATAAAGTTGGAGCAAAGAGATTTTTCTTTTAACAATGTGCACTTGCCTTGTATCTGTATTAGTAAATAAGTGTGAACACTTAACATTGTATCAGTAGTTATGCACACTTGCCAGACAAAAGTGTCTGTAGCACCTCTGGCAAAATTGATTTGGGCAGAGTTGAAGATAAATGAGAGCCTCTTGGTGATAATGCATTTATTAAAAGCTTGCTTTAACAGTTTGCTCAAATAAGTACCTAGTGTTGAACATGAAGACTAACTAAAAAAACCCAAACATTTGCTGTTCACCCATGAAACAAGGCATTTTATTCAAAGTTCTAGGTAGATCTGGTTCTGTTGGCTGCACTCCCTGTTCCCTGTACGAGGCTTTTGCACTCAGAAAATGGAAATGGCAATGTGCCGTACACCACAAATTAAAATTGTACTGTTATAAAAGCAAGGAAAAAAGCACTTTGCAGCACTTTAACTTACCATTTAGTGCCAGCTGGCAGTGTGGGATTGGAAAGGCTATTGGTTAGTCTTTTATATTTGGTCTTGTTTGCTGTGATGAATAATAGGTCTGTCTTCCCTGGCACCTTTTATCTGGGATCTTGAACCGTTTCAACTCTGCCCGTGGATGGGAAGGGTTTAATTAAATAARCCCTTTGTAGGTATTGTATTTTAAGGCTTGTGTTAGACACTTTCTTTATGTGACTGTGCTGATATGCACACSGATGTAGGTGCCAGTGAATCTATGGAATGCTGCTTGCAGTGTGCAYCCATTCCATTGATCATAACCAAAACTAAATGAAAAGATGAAGCCCCACGTGCTCTAGAAGTGCAGCCCCAAGCCGTTGCAAAGGGAGGATTTTTTTTTTCTCTTAAATAGCTAAAATCTTTTAAACAGAGGCTTTGATATTTCATCATGCCTGTATTGAGGAATCCCCACAGTGACAGAAGCTTGGTGAGCAGATGCAGGGGGAACTGCAGGCTGTGCCCTGAGTGGGGGGAACAGCTGGAGCCCTAGGCAAGGGGCTGTGACCTGCCTTAGTGTCACTGYTGGATTCAGTGGCAGGCTTTTCCTTACTTTGTGTGTTCCAGAGCCTGTATGTTCCCTCAGTGCCTGGTACAGGGCAGTGCGAGGACCCAGAGGCCTCACATATGGCAAGAAATAGGAGGTGGGTGGGAATGCAAAGGTGATGACAGCAGTGGTTCAATGTTACCTAATTTCTCTATATATCCACTTATTTGTGGTGTGTGTGCATGGAAAGATAGGGGAGAAGTGGGAGAGTTTGTGGTGAAGCTGCACCACATTCCGTGCTGTGCTGGGATAAAAGGAGAAATCAGTGAGGTAGATCAGCTTAGACCCAAGGGAGGACTCCTTTTATTACCAGTGGTGKTGGTGTGTACTTTGCAGGAACATCAGGGAATATCTTGGAGATCTCTCAGTGCTACCAGGTGACTGTTGGCATCCAAAGCTGATGTGCAGTCACAGCCATTCTGGAATACTTGGGGAAAAATAGAAACCTGAAGTCTCTCTTCCCACAAGTGGAAGTCAAATTATACCTTACTCAGCTGTAAGGTATAATTTTTGATTTGTGTAGGAATCAGAAAAACTCTGTAACATGTATATAATAAGATCATTGGAATATAAGTATTGCTTTAAAATTTTGGCTGATCCTTTGAAATCCTACCTGATGCCCCTGCCCATGGCAGGGAGGTTGGAACTAGATAATTTTTAAGGTCCTCTCCAAGCAAAAAWTTTTAAAATTCTATGATATAAATAGTTTGGAACCTGAAACAGAAATCATTGCATCTTCAGTCTACTTCATTGTAATCTTTACTGACCTGAGCACTTCCTTCCCATGTTGAGAACTTGTGCRATGTGGGGAAAAAAGACTTGATCATAATGGGTTAAAACAGATTTTGTAGTGGATGGTTACATTTCCTCTCTGTTTACCTGTCTGCAAAATGCATGCCTGCAAAGAATTTGAAAGTAAAGAAGTTACATTCTGAACAAGGGTTTCTATAGTCTTGTGGAAATTGAACATAAAACTCGTATGACATGATAAAACAGAAATAAGGTGGGTTTTTAGTTTTGTTTGTTTTTTGTTTTTTGCTAGCTTCTGAGTWATACTGGTGTCTATGTGGAACGAGCTGATGTCTATGTGAAAAATAGATTATAATGGAAAAATTAGCCATGTTTTTCCATGCATTTTCTAGGAAAAAGGAAAAAAAAAACCAAACAAAAAAGATAATTCACASTTATTCTTGTTTAGATCTTACTTTTCAAGAAGAGATGCAATTACATAAAGAAGGTGTGCTGGCTGCACATAACTGTAGTGTTCTCTTTCCTGTGAAGATGAAAATGGTAACTCCTTGGTAAGTTATTACTGGCAAAAAGCAAACATGAACAGTAAGCACTGCTGAATAAAAATGGCATCTCTGGCTAGAGAAATGTTAAGTGTCACAGAAAGTGACTTCTGAAATTTCCAGCATTTTCTTTTGGATACCAAGGTTGCAGTCTTCCTGAGATTTTGCATTTCTGTATCCTGGAAAGGATGGGAGAGCTACACAAGATTTTGTTAACAAGAAGTCTCTCATGTGCCCAGGATAACCACTGTAAAATGGCATTCACTCAGTTGATCGTTGTAGGAGAAGGGAATACAGGTGACATAGTCCCTGATAAGTAGCAGCTGYGTTAATTATCCAATTAATTGGCTAATTAAAATTATGGTAATAATTGTGTTAATGATCCAATACAGCCTCTCCTCTGATGAGTCACAGCTGTATCCAATAAAGAGAAGTGATAAAAGGGAGTGGGTTGGCTGGCAAGGGGAATCGTGAAGGGATGATCTTTGAGGAAGAGGGAAGGAGAGGCTCATGAAGAAGAGGGCTCCTGGGGAGAGGGAATCACTGCWATGAGGTCAGTGTGGGGCTGCAGGCAGAGCCTGTTGTTGGAACCTGCAGTCACAGTCTGGCTGGGTAAAAGCCTCATTCAGTGTCTGCAAACAAATCCATGCAGTCAGAGTTCAGCAGGCAATAACCAGCAGTCAGAGGCTACAGAAGGAGCTTGCTGTGGGCAGAGTCAGGGAATGGTTGGAATCAGGATGGCTGAGCTGTAAAGAGGAATAAACCAGGACCCTTTTCATGYTGTGTCTTGGCTCATTTCTGCACTCTAACAAGAGGGCTGCTGCAACAGATCATGCCAGAACAGGCCTATTCTGATGAACTTTCAAAYAGCTTTCAAGGATTGTAACCCAGGATATTAACAGTTTAAATAATCTAGATAAACAAGTGTTAGGGTAGATATAAAAATACCCAAACAAATGTATTTTATTAATACTAAATCAAGCCAATCATTGGAGTTAAAGTTTGTCTTTATTTGTTTGTTGATTCTGTTATCCAAGGGTCTGATATACTCTCTCATATCCAAAAAYATTTGAATCATCCTCTTAGCTTCAATACTGAGGTCACTGGGCTGATGGAAGCACTCTTGTAAAAATCTTGTTGGTTTATAATGTATTGACAAAAAAAACCATTTTACCTATAGATCTTTCTTCAATAATATTGAAAAAAACCCCAAACCTCAATTTGCAGGAATAATTAAATTCAAAATATTTTCTTCTTTCTGAAGTAATGAAGTTTTAAATGAAGGATGCAAGCAACAAGCAGAAGGGRCGAAGAGAATACACTATGAAAGGGAAAAGTAGGATAATTTTTGAAATGTGGTTTTTAATCTTTCACTCAGGGGTAGASCACAACTATTTCATAGAGCAGGAAGTAAAATATTTGGTTATAGCTGTTACCTGGTAGCATTCATGAAAACATAAAAAAGTAGGAAAATGGTATCCAGTCTGCAGCAACTCAACACCATCAGATGACCTTGGTGATACCCACAGTATCATGAATCAAATATTTGACTCATATTTTTGATAAATTATTGATTTTAATAGTGCCAACCCCATTGCTGGCCGGGACAGAGTGGCYGGGAACGGAGGCCCTTTACCATGGTGTAGAAAGCTTGCCCCCCAGGGTTCCTGGTGTCAGTTTGTGGCAGGCATTTGGGCCTTTCAAGGCATCAAGGGTTCCTACTTGAGGCGAGAAGCAGCTGGGAGAAATTCTCCACGGTGCACAATTTTAGTAGTGCCAACCCCATTGGGGCCGGGGCAGAGTGGCCATGAACGGAGGCCCTTTTCCATGGTGTAGAGCGCTTGCCCCCCAGGGTCCCTGGTTTCAGTTTGTGCCATGAATTTGGGCCTTTCAAGGCAGCAAGGGTTCCCACTTGAGGCGAGAAGCAGCTGGGAGAAATCCTCCTCGGTGCAAAATTTTAATAGTGCCAACTCCAAAGCCGGACGGGGAAGAGTGGCAACGAACGGAGGCCCTTATCCATAGTATAGAAACCTTGCCCCCCAGGGTTCCTGGTGTCAGTTTGTGGCAGGTGTGGGAGAATAGGGCCAGGCGCACGGAAGATCTCGGTTGTAACGGAAAGTTGCAGGGCTCTTTCCCTTTCTTGTCCAGTGCAGTGCCTTATCTTATCTGCCATATGGAGGAATGTGGCCTTCCCAGGTCTTGCAACATCTTCCCTGAGACTCCTGTCCCTCCACCTTCAAACCCCAGTAGTTTTCCACTCCTTAAAAGTCTAAGGAGACCACAGACCCCTGCTGATGTGGCAAGAACCCCTAAGACTATAAAACCCCGAAGGACAAGACAATAAACGCCATTTTGCCTCCACCGTGTTGGTGTCTGTGTGCTCATGGCCCGTGGGGCCCAAGGCCGAACCATGTGCTGACTCTGAACCAGGTCGCTACGCCTTAGACGAAGGCAACAAGTGGTGCTGAAAACCTGGGAAGCTGGACTTCGGGGTTCGGGAGTTCGCCTGCATCAGGGGCAGCTGGAGGAGCGGCAAAGCCGACTTGTGGAAGGAGGGGACGCCCTCACACTGCGTGGCCTCAATGGAAGCAATAGCAAAGGTCGTAAGTTTGGTACATGAGCAATGGGGCATTAAATGTAAGGTCAAGGATTTTACCCTTGCCATTGCAAGGCTCGTTGAGCTTGGGGCAATTCAGCGCCCAGCTGATATACTGCATCCTGACGTGTGGGATGGGTGTACAGCCGCCTTAGCCGACGAGACCAAATCTTTAGGCACAGGCAAAAATCTTAAAGCATGGGGGAAGGTAGAGAAGGCTTTACACCCCACGATAGAAGAGCAGGAGACCTGGAGCACGGCGTGTGCGTGTTTATTAGCTACACCACAGCTGGGAGTGGGGCCAGCGACGCAAACCGCACCGGAGAGCGATGTGCGCGAAAGCGGGGATTCGCAGGAACCGGGCGCCCCCCACCCCTCTCTGGGCCTGAGTCTGGACCCCCCGGAACCCCCAGGGGACCCCCCAATCCCCCCAGAGGGCCCGTCAGCTCCTACCCTTGCCGCGGAACCGCCCGGGAAAACCGCGCGTTCTTTGTCGGTCTCCCCGCCGCCAATTGGCGAACCCGCGCGGGATGCGCGGCAGCCCGAGCAGCCGGTCTGGGAGGTGCTGGCGGAGGAGGCGCGGGGCGCCGAGTGGGCAGCCACCGCAGACATGCGAGCGGACCCGCCACCGTACCCGTTCGAAAATGGCGCCGGGGACCGCGGGGATGGGCGGGGCTCGCATTCCATCGGCGAGCGCATGCTCAGCCGCCGGGATTCCGCAACCGCGCATGCGCGGGGCGGAGGCAGAGGGCGCATGCCCGGCCAGGAGCCGGTGCCACTCCCCCTTCCATCCAAGGGAGCGCCCCACCCCCGCGGGAGGCGGGACAAGCCCGGGGGGCGGGAACGGCACCACCTCCGAAGGGAGGGACGGGGCCGCAGCCCCACAAAAAGGCACCATAGGTCGGAAATCGACTGGTATTCCACTTCCGCCTCGGACAGTGATAGCACCAACTCCGGCAGTACCAGCGGCTCGGAGGAGCTCACGGACGCGGAGTGGGATGCAGAGACAGAGAGAACAGGGCAAGCGTGGTTCATGTCAGGATTAAATAAAGCCCTACGCCACGCGAAAAAAGGAGTAAAACACAAACTTACTGACTGGGGGAAAATTAAAATCGCTTGCGTGAATTGGGCACCCGCGGCCACTATAAAAGYTTTTCCAGTAAGAGCCACGGGAGCGCAGGGTAATCGGCAGAGGACCTTCTCACCGCTTGATCCCAAGACTATTCAAACGGTTGTAAAAGCCATTGCAGAGAAAGGCATCGACTCTGTCTTAGTATCCACCCTTGTGGACGGTCTTTTCGGAAATGATGATTTGCTTCCCTTTGATATTAGACAAATAAGCTGTATGCTTTTCGACGGCAGGGGGAAGGCATCCCTGGGAACCCAAGGAGCTGACCCCGCAAGCAGCAAGCTCCCTCGACTTTGTCAAGCAGCAAATGTCCGCAGGCAAGCTCGCCAGGCAGCACCTGAGAGACCCACGCGAGCGAGACCCAAACAGCAGCAGTGTTTCTGCGTGATTTTGCTGTTGGGGATTGTTGCCAGAGGGCAAGCCAGCCCAGACAATTACCCTCATCAGCCAGTTAGGTGGGTTGTGCAGCATCTTGCAAGTGGCAAGGTTCTCAAAGCAATCACCACACCGAACACCCCATCCTTCATTCTCAGTATARGRGACCTGTTTCCAGGACGACCAAAGGTAAACCCAAACACCCCGCAYGACACACACACATACCTGTCCTATTGGTGTCCGGCCTCAAACTCAGGGAAATATTACTGCAATAACCCAGGGTGGGGWTATTGTGGGARCTGGGGTTGTGAAACCATAGTGACAGATGCCAGACCGTCAGGGCCGGGGTGGGATCCAGCAGAGCCCAACAAATTCTTACAGTTTGCCTGGGCACCCACCAGCTGCAAAACAGCAGTCTTCAATCACGGAGCGTTCTACAGAAATGCTCACAAAATCCCCAAATTCAAGAAATATGTTGCCTATAACATGACAGTCTTACAGCCAAGTCACCCAGGTTGGGTCACAGGCAAGACGTGGACAGTGGTCCTTCAAGGGACAAAAGACTGGGTGAATGTGCGAATCATCAAGCTTCGCCCACCAACACCCCGAGCGGTCGGACCCAACAAAGTAATCAAAAACACACAACAAGGAAGGAACACGACTCACCCCAAAGCCTTGCCCACAAAGGTCACCGACATTCCGACCGACCAGGCAGAGGCCTTAGAGAGCCTAGCCGGGTCGGACTCAGACCCAATCCTTCRCATGCTAGATGCTACCTTTCTATCCCTGAACGAATCCAATCCGAACCTGACAGACTCCTGTTGGCTTTGTTGCGATGTCAAACCCCCCTTTTATGAAGGAGTCGCCTTAAATACCCCCTTCAGTTACTCCACAGCTGATGCACCTCACCAGTGCAGGTGGGACTCTCCGCGCAGAGGCATCACCCTGAGCCAAGTCACAGGTCGGGGCAGATGCTTTGGTAATGCAACCTTGGCCAAGCGGAAGGGCAACGTCTGCACCAAGGTTGTCAAGCCTGACAGGAGGAGAAATAAGTGGGTGGTCCCRTCTGCRTCAGGGATGTGGGTYTGTCAGAGATCAGGTGTGAGTCCGTGTGTGTTCCTTGCCAAGTTCGATGACTCTAAYGACTTTTGTGTCCAAGTTCTGATTGTCCCTAGGGTCCTGTACCACTCAGASGAAGAGGTATACCACCTTTTYGAGCAACCCAGTCGACTTCACAAAAGAGAAATAATTACAGRTATAACCATCGCAATGCTGCTAGGTCTCRGAGCAGCAGGGACRGCCACAGGTGTCTCAGCCCTGGCAACTCAGCACCAGGGACTGTCCCARCTGCAGATGACCATCGACGAGGACCTGCAAAGGATCGAGAAATCCATCTCCTTCCTGGAGAAATCAGTCACCTCGCTCTCAGAAGTGGTCTTGCAGAACAGGCAAGGCCTAGACCTCCTCCTGATGCAACAGGGGGCCTGTGTGCCGCCTTGAAGGAGG
Source organism: Alauda arvensis (assembly GCA_902810485.1). Taxonomy (NCBI): domain Eukaryota; kingdom Metazoa; phylum Chordata; class Aves; order Passeriformes; family Alaudidae; genus Alauda; species Alauda arvensis. Next base: position 1,061 of record CADDXX010000926.1, on the reverse strand, counting down.
AGTGTTGTTTCTACGCAGACCACACAGGAGTCGTGAGGGACTCCATGATGGAGCTTTGAAGCAGGTTGGCTCAGAGACAGAAAGACCGAGAGGCCCAGCAGGGTTGGTTCGAGTTGTGGTTCAACAGGTCACCATGGCTCACCACTCTGATTTCCACCCTAGTGGGTCCACTTGCCATGATCCTCCTGACCTTAACCTTCGGACCTTGCATACTGAACCGTCTGGTACAGTTTGTTATGGGCCGCTTGGAAAAGGTCAACATCCTGTTTGTGGGCCGCCAACAGTCACTGTGAAACCCCTTTTTAATGCATGCTATATGAGTAGAAAGAGTTTTGTACCGTAGATCTTAGTAGTTGTGTACTCTGTAGAACGTATGTATCCCATTTAAGTACCTCATTTATGCATGATTACCTCCTTTATGTACCTTTATATATATATATATGACTATCTCATATGGCAAGGGGGGAGGAGAGATGTGGAAGAATAGGGAAAGGCGAAGCGCAAGATTTCGGCTGTAACGGAAAGCTGCAGGGCCCCCTTCTCCCCCTTGTCCRGTGCAGTGTCTTATCTTATCARCCATATGGAGGAATGTGACCTTCCTGGTTCTACAGCATCCTCCCTGAGACACCTGTCCACCCCCCCTTCAAACCCTAGTAGTTTTCCACTCCTTACTAGTCTAGGAGACCACAGAGCCCTGCTGATGTAGCAAGACCCCCTAAGACTATATAAACCTGTAAGACAAGATAATAAATGCCATTTTGCCTCCACCGTGTTGGTGTCTGTGTGCTATGGCCCGTGGGGCSTTTAGGCCGAACCATGTGCTGACTCTGAACCAGGTTGCCACGCCTTAGACGAAGGCAACAGGCAGTGGAAGGAGGGAATCAGCCACAGTCCCCCGCGAACAGCAGCTGGAACTCAGTCCGAGCAGAGCTGGAGCACACACCTTTGCTTCCCTCTCTGCCCAAGAGTCACTGAGCTTGGCAGATGCCCTGAGCTAGGCCAGGGCCCTGCAGGCCCAGCAGGCCCCAGGACGGAGGGAGCCGGGGCTGCCTCCTACCCCT
>CADDXX010000925.1:152656-183625 GCA_902810485.1 Alauda arvensis | reverse complement strand
GGGCTGGGCCGGGGGGACAACGCGCCCGGCGAGGGAGGGGATTGTCCCGCTCTGCCGGTGCGGCCTCACCTTGAGTCCTGCGTGCGGTTTTAGGCGCCGCGGTGTAAGAAGGGTAGCGAGGTGTTAGAGAGCGTCCCAAGGAGGGCAGCGCACGTTGTGAAAGGCCTTAGGAGTTGCGCCTGAGGTTAGTTGGTGTGTTCAGCCTGGAGGAGACTGAGGGGAGAGACAGCTCATCGTAGTCTGAAACTTCCTCGTGAGGGGAAGCAGAGGGGCAGCTCCGATCTGTGCTCTCTGGGACCAGTGACAGAACCCGAGGGAACGGCTGGAACTGTGTCCGGAGAGGTTTAGGGTGATTCTCAGGGAGGTTTTTTCCCCCAGAGGGTGCTGGGGCACTTCCCACGCTCCCCAGGGAATGGTTCCGGCCCCAAGGGTACCAGAGCTCCCAGGAGCGTTGTGAAAACGCTCCCAAGGACAAGGTGGGATTGTTGAGGAACTCTGTGCAGGGGCAGGAGTTGGACTCGATGGTCCTTGAGGGTCTGTTCTGTGATTCTGTGACCCCGCTGGGGACTTTGACTCATCAGGACCACCCCGAGGGGCTCGGGCTTGAGGAGGGTGAAGGTGATGGGACAAAGGTGGCACCAGGAGCTTCCCCTCGCCCTCCTTGTTCCCTCTTAGGGCTGCTCTCCCGAGCTCCCCTCTGTTCAGGATGTGTTCCAGGCAGSAAAATCCYGGGTTTAWGCATTCCCGGGGGTTTTGTGGCTTCAAACYGAAARCCTGACACAGGTCTGGTTCTTCTGACATGCTTGGGTTGGAAGGGATCTTAGAAATCATCCAGTTGCACTCAGTATTATTCTGCTTGAGAGCTGTACCCTGGTGACATTGAAATGATCAGGCTGCAGACTTGGGCATGGTAGAACTCGAAGTAACAAAAATCAAATTAAAAAACCTTTGATTGGTTCTTCCTGTGCAAGTTTTGGCACAGAATTTGCCCATTAGGACTGGTCACCTTGTTCTGGAATCATGAGCCACTTGTCCCATGCTGCTTGCTCTGCTTTGCTGCATGTTCTTCATTTGTAAATCCTGAAAATACAGGAGCCAGGATAAGGAATTGGAATGGTTTGGSTTGGAAGGGACCTTAGAGATGATCCAATTCCAACACACATTGTATGAGGCCTGTTTAAATATGCGGGTTTTGCTCTGAAAGTGTTTTTATTTTCTCCTGGGCCTCAGTCACTGTCTGGTGCCTTATGACAGGCCTGATCAGGTCTGACTTCTTGAGCTGTGAGTGCCAGGCTCCAGGTTATTCCATGGAATATCATCAGCTCCCCTTCTGAGCAGGCTGGGCTGTCCCAGRGTTTGTTCCCAGTCATAGGCTGTGATCCTTTGGAGCTGTAATCACATAGGAAAGGATTAGGGGTTAATCAGAGAGGGAAATTTTCTTTATTCTCCTCCCCCAAAAGTGCTCAGAGGCAAAGGTGAGGGCCTGGAACAAACTCAGCTGCTCCAGCCCTCRGAAGGAAGCTCTGGTTTAAAGCTGTTGTGAGAGACAAGTCTGGATGGGAAGTTATGAGTTCAGCTGCTTTTCTAGACAGATTTTCAGAGAAAACATCTCAGGAAGCTGTAAGCCTTGCAGGTGTGTTGGCATGGGTAGGGAGGGGCCTTGTGAGTGTTATTTGTTGTAATTAATTAGTACTTGGGGCTGGTTTGGATGAAGGAAAGTGCTGATCTTGATCCTTCTGTCCTGCAGCTGATGGGGGCTGTGCTGAGGTGTTGATCAGAGCTATTAATCAAACCCCAGATTATTTATGTAGGCAGAGAGTTTGTGTTTTTGTTGAGTTTGGTGGTTTTTAAGTACCTGTGCATGCTTTTTTACTAATCCTGAGTTGATTTGCTCCAGCAGCAAGTRCATTTATAGCAACAAAGAATAAATTAGGAATTAAAATTCTCCCAGGAAGTAGTGAGGCAGAACACTTGGTTAAAAAAGCTTCTTTTAAAACTTCTGAGGAGTCATTATCCAACTTTCTGCTCCTGAGGTGACCCCTGTGGGGAATTCTGCTGCTTTAGGGGTGCTGCACCTGTCAGGATCTCCCTGCTCATGGTGGACAGACTCACCTGCCCWAAAAACAAGCTGGTGGTTTGTGCTGTCACCTGGCTGTGCTGGAGTGGCTTTGCWTTYCAGGGGATGKASTGTGGTGTCCTCCAGTCTGTACATYTGGAGMTTYATGGAGGTGTGTGGGGTTTGGTGTCAGCAGGTGTGAACTGAAAACATTGAAGGGCATGAAGGGAGACTCAGCAGGGTCTGCAGCCTCTTCCCMAGGGGCAGCAGTGACCTCTGCTCTGTGGGATGAGGAAACAGCTGGAGCTGTGTCTGGGGAGGCTCAGGCTGGGCATCAGGAAAGGTTCTTCCCCCCCAGGGCACTGCCCAGGCTCCCCAGGGAATGGTCCCAGCCCCAAAGGTGCCAGAGCTCCAGGAGTGTTTGGATAATGCTCTCAGGGAGGGATTGTTGGGGTGTCTGAGCAGGGCTGGGAGTTGGACTCACTGCTCATGGATCCCTTCCAACTCAGAATATTCTGTGAATTTTATATGTTTCTATGAGTTTAATAACTGCCAGCCCATAAACTGGTAGGAATTAAAAGTTTCCTGGAGGAAACTGGGTGGGTGAGACCTTGGGAAAGGGMTCAGCTGAGTGTGGGGGCAGGAGCACTCACACCCCCATCCTGCCTCACAGCTGTCCTGTACCAGACCACATCTGGATTTCTGTAAACTCTGGCCYTGCTCAGTGTCTTCAAACCACGGAGGATCCCAAGGCAGAGGATTCCTGGCTTTTGGTATTCCACAGTGTGTGTATGAACCAGGGCTGTGGATTTCCACACGGCTGCTGGAGCTGGTGTTGAGCAACCCAGCTTTGCTGTTTCAGTCCATGTAGGGTGACTACAAATAATTCATGGTGGAACTGGAAGGTTTCAGTGACCTCCCTCCTTGCAGATGGCTTGTTGTTCTCTCAGAACACAGCTGGTACTTTTACAAGGATGTAAAATAGATTCATATTGTATACCAWGCTATCAAATTTAGTTAAAAACACCCCAAAACAAACCATAACCTGAAATGTGTTTGATCAAGGAAATGATGCTAACCACACATCAAAACTTTATTGTGAATACAGCAGCAGATCAGCTGGTTTTACTTTGCTTTTAGGAAATTAGAATTACTTATTTTCCCTAAAAATAACAGCACAGCAGAGAGATTTATGCTGTGTGTGGAAAGGGAAGGTGCTCAGGTGACAGTTGTGGCAGCCACCTGGGCAAAGCCTGCCTGATCCCTGAACACGACCTGTTGCTGTGRACTGGCTGCTGTTGAGCAAGGCCCTGAGCCCGTGCCAGGAGCCAGCGCTGCCAGAGGGAGCTGGGGGCACTTTTCCAACCCTTGAGGGGAACTTTGTCATGCAAACATGCCCACAGAAACCAGGCCTGCTGTGAGAGAGGCAGGGCAGGCTGCTGGGTCCTGCCCGTGCCATTCTCGGGGAGGGCAGCAGGGCTGCCACGTCCCTTTGCATCAGGATAATGCAGCAGAGGCAGTGATGTCTGCTGTGACACTGAGAGCTGTCTTGTGTGTCACCAGCTCAGTTGTTTGCTGGCTGCTCAAGGAGATGCTTTGATCAGCTCTTAACAGTTGGTCTGTTTTTGTGAAAGACAAGACTCGTGTCACGTCTCGGCCTGGAGCTYAGGAACAGGGTTTGCCTCAGTGGAACGAGGCTCAGAGGTGCTGTGTGGTGTTGGGTGTTGTGGCTTTGGCTGGTGCACAAGGGTCCTGACATGATGTCCTATCACAGAGAAGTGAATCCAAGTGGAAAGGGATGRGCTGGTTTTGTCAGTGAGCTGCCCTGCTCCACAGGAACTTCCAGTTGCAAGGCTTTCACTCCCCTGGTGCTCCCAGTGCACCTGCAGCTCTTACTGGGATGACTGGGCTCTCCCTGCCGTTACCTGCTCCTGAAAAGAGCAGGTGAGAGGACGTTTAATTTCTTCTAATTCAGAGAAATTCAACTTTGCCCATGTAAATGAGGATGCAGGAATTCCCACCACCCTCAGCTGTACCCAGGTATAGGTGAAGGTGAGTAGCAGACAAAGCAGGTGTTTTTTCTCTTTGAGGTCCAATGGAGAACTAGAGGGCATCYCCCAAAAATAAACTATCCCAGTGCTTGTCTGTGCAGAGCCATGGAGCCATTGACAGCAGAGCTTTGAACAGAATCACACAATACCCCAGCAGTCCCACCCTGGGCATCCCTGAGAGCAGTGTCCAAAGGCTCCTGSAGCTCTGGCACCATTCCCTGGGGAGCCTGGGCAGTGCCCAGCAGCCTCAGGGGGAAGAACCTTTCCCTGAGCTCCATCCCAAGCCCTGACACAGCTCCAGCCCTTGCTGGGTTCCTGCTCCCAGGCAGCAGAGGTTGATGCTGCTCCTCAGGAGGAAGCTGCAGACAGCTATGAGGGTTTTTCTTGGGTTGATTCTTGGTACTGACAAGAGCCAAGTGTTGAGGTGGCTCTGACCAACCTTTAATTACTGAATAAATGACTGTTGGAAGTTGTGTCACACCCAGATAAAGAGCTGCAGAGCCAACAGCCTGGCATGGAGCTCCTGCAGCACCTGCCCAGGCCCTTGGGCATGCTGGGACACGAAACCCTGCAGATTTGGGTGCTCTTTGCAGAGGAAGACTTGAATCAGTTTGAAGCACTTTAGTTTGGGGTTTAGCCATGACTTTCTCACCTGCTGGGCGCTATCTCAAAACTGGGTTGTCCAATGGTTTCACAACTGCTGCTGGATTAGTGCTGCTCTGTTATTTAGTACCTGCTGCACAGGTTTGACTCCTGGCTCTGAGCTTGGCAGTTCTGCTTTTGCTTTCACCCCACGAGAAGGTGCTGGCAGCCAAGGCAGTGTTGTGTGGTGAGGGAGGGAGGAAGGCTTTGGTTTAATCCGCGGCTCTGAGAGYGGCGCCGGCTCTGCAGGGCGTGTTGGAGGCCCTGGTGCCCCCAGAGCTGYCCAGAAGAGCTGAGCTGTGCCTTAAATAAGGTGGAGCTTCTGCTGCAGCCCCTAAACCTGCCCTGTGCTTTGTTTGCAGAAAGCTGTTCGTGGGTGGCCTGGACTGGAGCACAACACAAGGTGAGCAATGGGTGCTGCAGGCATTGGGCCATGCTGAAAACCCAGCCAGGAGCTTTGAACAGGCTGAGATGGGGCTGAGAGCCTCCTCCTCCTCTGCTAAGCAATAAAACTTCCTGCAGRCACAGCTCACATATGATTATATTTTTTTATATATTAATACTTTCAGGTTTATATTGTTTGGTGCAGAAGTTTTTGTCAGCTCATCAGACAAGCCTACTTATAATCACTTTCCCACTGTTTTCCATTTGTATGAGTGGAAATAAACTGTTGTCTGCCATTTGTTTACAGGAAGTAAGATGTGATCATTTTCAAAAGATGAGTTTGAAGTTGTTTTTCCATGTTTGCTGATCTGTTGTCTCATCATTGCAAACACAGGCTGGTGTTGTTAATATCTGGTTCTTTTTAATACTTGCTTTTTTTCCTTTAACAGAAACCCTTCGTAGCTACTTCTCCCAGTATGGAGAAGTTGTAGACTGTGTAATAATGAAAGACAAAACAACAAATCAATCTCGAGGATTTGGATTTGTCAAATTTAAAGATCCCAACTGTGTGGGAACAGTGCTGGCCAGCAGACCTCATACGTTAGATGGCCGAAATGTAAGTTGATTTTATGTTGTTATTTTTRTTATGTTGTTATTCAAAGTTTAAATTCTGGCTCCTCATTTGCAGAGTGTCAGAAYTAACCTGGTTGTTGCTTTAAATGATTTCTTGTGAGGCAGCTCTGACTCCATGGCTTGTGTTGCTTTGAGCTCTGAGGAGCTGCATGGCAGCAGGGCTGGGTTCAGCTGCCACAAATGTAACTTCTAGAGCAAAATTCTGCCTGCTGAGGTCTGACCAAAGTGGAATTTGTTGCAGATTGAYCCAAAGCCATGCACACCTCGGGGGATGCAGCCAGAGCGGACACGGCCGAAGGAGGGATGGGTAAGGAAACATCCCTGTGTGTCCTGCCTCAGTTCTCTTGGATTCCTTTGGGTTATATCCTTGTTTTAAAAGCAGAAGTTTGGATGCACAACTCAAGTGTCAGTTTAATTTCTAAAAAAATGTCTTGAATTTAGATTTCCATGGGCAGGCCCTGTACAGAGCAGTGTCAGTTTGGGTGTGGTGTTCCCCAAGCTCTTAGTGATGCTTTTAGTGGAGCTCTTCTGACTTCAGAGCAGTGTCTGGAAGGGCACTGGCAGGGCTGATGCTGTTCCAGCCCTCTCCACACCCTGCAGCTTCACCAGATTTSAGTGTAAAATGAGTCAGTGGCCTCAGAACACAGKCCCTGRRTTCCTGGTCCTCTGAGGAACAGGGARCACTGAGRTTTCAAGGCTGCAGCTCTCCCCTCAGCCTGCCAGRGCCCACTGTTCATGGCTCAGTGTAAAATGCTAGAAGCAGCCACCCTTACTGTCCTTCTGACTGAGTTTTCTCCTCCTTGGTTTAGCAGAAAGGATCCAGGAGCGATAACAATAAATCCAATAAGATTTTTGTTGGTGGGATTCCTCATAACTGTGGCGAGACAGAGCTCAGGGAATACTTCAAGAAGTTCGGAGTGGTGAGTCCTGGGGGGGAAGATTCCTCCCCTCCCTGCTGCCTCCTCTCACATTTCCTCAGGCTGTCAAAATTAGGGGTAATTTGGACAAATTGCTGCAGGGGCACCTGAAGCATTTGGTGAGAAACTGTAGTGAACATTCATCATCTGGAAATGTCCCTTGGCAGAACCTGCTGCTCGTGTGGAATTCACTTTGCTGCTTCTGTCTCCTCATGTTTAAGTCTACCTGATGCATTATTTTGTCCCTTCTTCCAAAAACTCCTGAGGTGGCTTAAGAATGAGTCTTTTTATTATTATTTCCACCCCCCTTTCTCTTGATAACTTTCAGCTGGGCAATTAAAAGTGTCTGCTGATTGTTTTTTGGGTACAGTGAATCTCTCAATGGGCTGAATTTGAAGATCTTGGTATTTGACTGTGTGTACAGACAGGTTAAATTTGGGTCTCCTGCCATTATTTTGGGAGCAGTAGCTGCTTTCAGACCATCTGGAATCTCAGCTCTGGTGTCCCTAGAACCTCCATTCTGAGACAGACTGCTCCTTGTGCAGCTTCTTCAATTCACTCTGTAACCTTGGACTGRAATGACTGTATCTTCTGTAGTATTTTAATTTAGTTTTTATTTAGTTTTAATTCCCATTTATCCCAGCTCTCACTGCCCATTTAATATGATAAACGACTGAATTAAATAATTCAGCTGTGAATAAGTTTGAGGAAGTTAAAGATTGCCTGAGTTAAGGACTATGCTGGTAAAAATTAATTTGATTGGCATTTAGTGTAGTTATTTTTCAATAACCTTTTCCTGCCATTTCTTAGTGGCAGCAAAGGATTTATTGAGAAACAAATCCTTAAATTTCTCAAGAGTTAAACCAGTGTTTAGAATTCCATTAAGATAATCTATTTAAAACCACAAAAAGCAACAGCTAACAAGTGTTTCTTTAGCTTGAAAGGCTGCAGTAGACTAATAATAAAAACAGGGAGCACGTTCCACAGCTGTGGGATGTAGTTTCTAAAGGCTCTTCCTCACAGACTTGGCTTTCCAGCTGTGCCCTGGATGCTGGGGAGATACAGGGTATGTCCTGCAGATGTAGAAGGCAACAGCCACAACTGTAAGTGCCCTTCAAAGTAAGTAGTAGCACTTTGCTCATAGTATAGAAATCAGAAAAACCTTCCTGGAGTTGTAAGCAGTCCCCTTGGAGCAGTGGAGTCTCACAAATGTTTTTTGTGGCCACGAGAGTGAAGAGCCCAAGGCAGGCACTGATTGTTTTTTTTAGCTTTGGTAATTGCTGGGTCATTAAGGCTCAGGGTGGAGAGGATGCAAATGGACCAGGGGAGGGACAAATCTGGCACTGMTTGTCCCATGGCTTAATCCCCCTGTGGATCCCCCAGCTGGGAGCATCCAGTAGGATGTGCTCAAGTGAGAGCAGCAGCTCAAACCCAGATGTTTTCTAGCTGGAAGTGAAGATAGAATTGTGTCAGATTTTAAACTCATTTTTACTCACGAGTAAAAATACCCTRGGATTGTATTAAAGATGCAATTCTACAAAATCACACCCATTTTGTGACCACTTCTTGCATCTGAGAGGTTGCAGAKCAGTTCCCTTCAGCTGCTTTAATGTTGACATAAACATTACACCTCAGGTTTTGTTTAAATTGTAGCTCACTGTGGTGCTCATTCTGAGAATAATCCTGAAGCCCTTGAACAGCTTGCAATTTCCATTTTTTCTTTTTTTAGGTTCAAATCACACTGATACTGCTCATCCAGAACTTAGAGGGGTTTTGTAAAGCTGTTTATGCATTTGTTTACTGGTGCTCTGGGCCTCTCTGGTGCTCCAGTAATTCAATCAGAGGAACCCTGCAYGTTCCTAGAGGTGCCTGCAGCTCAAGCTGCTTTTCATGAAAGTGAAAACAGTTAAAAATGAGCAAAATCATGTTTTCTAAAGCTCCTCTGATGAGTTGTTGGAAAATAAACCTTTGGGGTGTGTAACAGACCACAGAGTGGGTACAAACCATGCAAACCCTCCATGTTAAATTAAAATGTTAAATGTGATGAGATAATGGAGATGAACTCAGGCTTTCTGCACTCCCAGGAAGAGCAACACTCCCTGCTTTTTGTGCTGTTGCTGGGATGATGGCTGCACTTGGATTGTGCTGTGTGGGTAGAGAGCAGGAACCAGGCAGTGGTGACTGTTCCAGCCCTCCCCTGGCAGCACAGGGAGTAGAATTTCCCTTCTCTCTTCCAGGTCACTGAAGTTGTAATGATCTATGACGCAGAGAAACAGAGGCCCCGAGGTAAAGGCTGATCTAGTTTGTCCTTGAAATTTCTTCATACTCTCCTATAGTCAGATGGCAAACTATTTCACACCATCAGAAAAGGTAGATTTTTTTTTTCCCCCTATGTTGCCTCAGGAAAAAGAATAATTCACTGGGCAAACATCACTTCTAAACTCTTCATCTCCAGCTTCACTTGGGTCTGTGCATTTCAACTCAGATGTTTCATGCTCATTGATGGGATGGGGCTTTTTTTTTTTTTATAGTTGAATGAAATTTGATTCTCCAGCCACTCCTGTGGCTTAAGGGACTTTTGAGGGGGGAAAAAATCAGCAGATTTTCCTCCTGTTCCACATGAAAGGTACGTTGGGTCTGCAAGTGCATGTGGGGTGCTCCAGCCAGAGCACGAGACAGGACAGAGTCCATCCATCACCTGCTTTTTGTTTTGGTTCAATGGCTTCACCTCAAACCAAAGAAAAACTTCTTCAAATAATTCTGAAATACATATATATGTATATTTTTAATTGGGATATACAATCCCTATATACCAATTAGCTTTTTAAAGAGGGGAGGGGARAAAAAATCCCCAAAAACCTGAAAGATTCATTAGATACTGAACCAAGCTGGGAACCTTTGGTCAAAATATGAAGCAAGTTCCATGTCACCCACCTCCCTTTGCATCCACCATCTGTTTGCCAAGGAAGAGGCAATATTTTGGCACATGAAGCTTAGCTGTGCTCCCACCCTGTAGCATGTTGGACATGCTAGAGAATAGTTTGCCATCTGAACTTTTTCATTTCTCTTCTGCCTCATTATTAAGAAATATATCCTTCACTTCATATTTATTAAGCTGTTAAGTCTTAGTTTTATTTTTAATTTAGACATACATCCTTAGTGACATATTTAAGTGTTTCATAGTAAAGTATGGTAATGTTAAGTAAGTTCTTTTTTTTTGTTTCTTTTCTCTCTGTGAATTGTTTGACTGTGATTAACGATATCTCTTTAGATTTCTTCTCTCTAGGTGATAATTTATCACAGAGGTACAGGCCAGTTCCACAGTCAGAGGAGGGACGGGCTTTGTCTTTTATTGGAGTGTAAACGAAGTTTCAATATATTTGTTTTTTTTTTATTTCCTTGCTTTAGCTCTCCTACTCTTCTTCCAACAGATAGCTTTGATTTAAGCAGCACATAAACCCATCTGTTTCTGGTTTTGGGTAGAGGGCACAAAGGCACTGCCATCCAAATGTGATATGGGGCTGAAGTTCTGAAATATTGCAGTAATTACTGTGCCATCTCTATCTTTGCAATATTTAATCCCAGCCTTGCAGCCTCTGTGCTAAAGGTGCTTAAACATCGTGCCTGGGCTGGATTAATCCTGTCTCAATTAATGGCTTCTCTGCTTCAAGCTCTACTAAAAACAAAACAGGCMAAGGAGGGCTTGGGGTGCAGAGCACAGGTGCCAGGTGGGGGCAGGGTCTTGTCTCCACCCACAGAAATCTTCCTCCCCTAATTCAGCAGACTTCTTAAGCACTTCTTGAATCCTCTCTCTCTCTGCCTTTGGTTTCTGTGCTGTTGCAGGCKTTTTTTAGTGTGCTGACTAACAGTCATCTCCCAGAATGGCCTTGGCAGTCCCTGGGGGGGGTGCTAGGAAAAATTCCTCGAGTTTGCATTGGGTGCTCCTGGTTGTGCATCCCAGAACACATCTCCCCTTGCCTCCTCTCAGTGCTCTGTGTTCTCTTGCTGCTCTGTCCCCTTTATCCTTTTCATGACTGTTGATAAAACCCCAGGRGCCAATTCAGAATTTTCTGAATTTTGCCTTTTCCAATTCACCACCCTTCCTTTGGAAGTGCACGTTGGCTTGCTGGTGGGAGGAGGGAAAATGATCCCTGTTCCTACTCCCTGGAGCATCCATTTACCTCCAGCTCCTCAGGAGGCACCAAATTCTCAGGTGATGTCCTTGAGGGGCTGACTGGGGTCAGGTATCCACTTGATCTTTGCTTCCTCCTGCTCCTGCCAGCTCTGCCTCATCCAAACTCTTCGCAGAGCCCCAGGCACAGCAGCCATGTCACCTCTCTGAAGGAACAGAGTGGCTTTGGGGCAGTCTCAGCTTCTCCTGTTCCTGTTCTTGGCCAAGCCAACAGCTGGGAAGGGATTTCCAGGTTCTTGCTGTGTCTGTTCTCCTCTTCCCTTGGCTGCAGACCAGCCCTGTCACTCTCATCTGGAGCTCTTGGRTTGCTGCTGGATGCAGTTCATTTCTCCAGCCTTTACAGAGTCCTGTCCTTCCAACACTGAGGCTGCAGGTGGTGGTTTTCATCACCTCTGCTCAAACCTCACCTTGCAGCTTTGCTGTGTTACTCTGATTTCTTCACTCTTCCTTATCTTGTGCTGTCTGACTCTTCYAAATCCCCTTTTCAAAATTTATTTACTGCTTTCCTCAGTGACCTCTTGCTCTCCCTGTTCCACCCCTCCAACCCCATCCCACAGATCTCTCCCCTCCTTCAGGAATCAAATCTAACAACAACCTTCACATCCAGATGGAATCCATTGTTTTTCTTCCCTGTCATTTTAGACAAAGGCTGGAATACTAAACGTGATTTMAATACAAACACTTTTCCTTTGGCTCCAACCCTCGGATTTCTGGTTAACTCAGACAAATATATTGTGATGAAATGCTGCTCTCAGCTTGGAGGCTGCTTTCATCACAGCTCCACAAAACTTCGTTTATACTGCCAGTCTCTTGTGTGTGGGAAATGCCAAGTTTTTTTTCCTTTTTATTTTCAGTTTATTTTAGTGATGTCTTTTGCTCTTGTTGCTGACAGCAGAATTTGACCTGCTGGAATCTATTTTGGCCTGTATCTTTGTGTATTTTTATATATATATATATATATAAACTTTCTCTACACTAGGCCTCTTTGGGCTTACCCAACRCTGTTGGATAAGCGTGGAGAGACATTCCTGTGCTAGATCCTGTATTCTGTAACGCTTTAGAGCAAGATTTGGCTGCTGTCAGCACTAGCTGCAAAGCAAAAAGCAAACCAAGGGGGAAATCTTGGGTTTCAGAAAAGCAGAACTGCATCCATGTTCCATAAACGCTTCCCGCGCCGCACCTCGCGTTTCTTTTCTGATTTTATACTGCTCTCCCCCCTTTCCCCTCCAAAGAATGGCACAATTCCTGTACTGCATGTGTCCCTCCCTGCCCTGGGTTGTCCCCACCAGCAGCCAGTGGGTGATGGCATGAAGCAGCAGCCTGTCCTGGGGGATTAACCAACTTATTTTGCCACTCTCTCGGCTGTGTCAGCAGCTACAACCTACAGTGCAGTGGTTCTCAGTGATCTCCAAAAAAAAAAAAAAGGAGCTTTGCCTCCTTTCCTCAGAGTTTTCTCCAAGCATCACAAGCTGCTGGATCCCAGCAGCCAGGGCTGTGGGCAGGTGGAAGGGAATGAGCCACCCATCAGGGGAAAAAAGGACTGGGAAGTTGTGTGGATTTTCAAAAGGAAACCAACAGGGAGTACAAGAAATCAAACGTACTCAGGATGTGGCAGCACCACCACGTTCTGTGTGAGCATCACCTCGCTGTGTTGGGAAGGAGTAACACCTGTTCCCTGCTTTTTCTCCAAGGTGTGGAAAACTTGAGAACCTCTGATGTAGGTTGTTAGTTTCTGAAGCTTCTCATTCATCCATGGAGTGGTAAAATTCCTCATGCTTTTAACAGCTACATTTCCAAACTAACTTTCTTACTTTCCACGGAAAATACTCCCTAGCTGGAAGCTGGGGCTGAGGGATGGGAGGAAGTTGCTTTGCAGCTTTGGGGAACAGGGATACACTCTAGGTTTTCCTTGGGAAACTAGGCTGAATCAAAGGGAGGAGCAGCAAAGTTGCTTGCCTTCAATCTGCTGTCCCACAAGTATTTTGATTGTAGCAGTTTTTTTCCATTTTCCTGGTAGGTGGATGAGGAATAAAATCAAATTAACGAGCTCAGTTCGAAGCTGCATGCGTGCAATCGAGACTGAGGCACTAAAGCCTCTCCCCAGGAAGTATCCATTGCAATTTCCTCAAGAGTTTTTTTTTTGCCAATTGAACACAAATGTCGTTATCTGAAACCCCTGCTTGAACCCTTGGTCTGCCCCTAATACTGTTCATCATCCTGTTTTGTGTCACAACACCCTGCTACCTTGATTCACTCTTCGTCGTTGGCTAGGTTTTGGATTTATTACTTTCGAGGACGAACAATCAGTGGACCAGGCTGTCAACATGCATTTTCACGACATCATGGGCAAAAAAGTGTGTAGTTGTAGTTTTATTTTACCTTAAGAAAGAACCAAGTCTTGGGCAACGAGTGATTTCACTGGGGAACGCAGCTGAATTGTTGGTGGGAGAGTGAAGCAGTCCAAATTCAAGGCTTTATCCATGGAGGTGGGGAAAGTCTGAGTTTGCTGGAGGAGGGGGGTTTTAGGGTGGGGACAGCCTGGGGAAGGGAGGGTTTGGAAGCCTGAGGATTCAGGCTGTGGGCTGTGCTTGGGGTGAGGCCTTGTGTGTACAGACCTGGGGGCTGCTCTGGCTGAGCAGTGGGATCATCACCACTGGGATGAACTGGTGCTCACTGCCTCTGCTCTGAGCTCTGCTGTGGTGCAAGGAGAGAAATCAGTGATTTCCAGCTGTTGGAAAAGCAGAATCCCAGTGAAATCTGAGTTGTTCAAGGCTTGGTTTAAGATACCACTCCTTCAGATGTGTACTCGATGCTCAAATCTCGAGGTGGTGTCAGACAATCTGCTTTCTATCATCTCAAACTTGAAAAGAAAAAGGGAGATTAAAAACAAAACATCCTGAAGGATTGGTTTTTTAAAAAATTGGGTCACTTACTGTGAAACTTTGATACCAACCCACGTACTCTATATAGTATTTAACCACAATGCAGTTAAGTGACCTCTGGTTGTTTCATCTTCATACTGTGTTGTCAGCAAATGGGGCTTGGRTAGGGAGGGATTTTTTAGGCTCCTTTGATGTTACTCAGCAAGGAACATGCTTTTACCTGTGGGAAAAAAAAAAACCAAAACCAAACCTAAAAGCAAAATAAATGGTTGCAGGACACCCAAGTTTCAGAGAGAGAGAAAAGTGTAATTTAAAGGAAAATGAGCCACAGGAAATTCTGATAAATTGAAGTCCTTGCACAGCTTTAAGGTAAATCCAGATTTTAAACTGAATGTTAAAACTGCTAAACTGTRAGTGAGGAGGTTCAGAGAGACACAAAAGATTCTCACATTCCTTAAATTATTACTTTTTTAATTTTAATTATCTTGAAAGTCTTTGATGTGCTGATATTTCCTAAGCCTTTCCTCAGCTAGCAGGAAACACACTCTGCATATCAGTGCAGTTGTGGTTCATTTTGCAGGGTAATARTGCCTTTAATTCCTGGGAGCTTGTTTTGGGGTGGAGGGCTGGSTGCTTTCCTGCTGATGGGAACAAAGGAATGTGGGATTCAGAACATGCAGGTCTGGTGAGCAGGTGCAATAAATCACACAGGGCTGTGTAAGGATCACCTTTATCCCCCCAACATTCCCTGATCTGCCCTTGSAATTGCTTTAGCAAGCCCCTAAAGTGGGAGCTGATCCAAATGGGAACAAAGGATAAACATCCACAGGGTGCAGGGAGAGAGGATGGAGAGCCCAGAGTGAGCCTGCAGGTGTCACCTCAGTGCTGCTGGCTTTGGGACACAGCCCTGGGACTCAGAGTGCTCAGTGTTCCCCAATAAACCCAATTCCAAACTGAAATCATCCATWTTTGCCCTTTTTCCTCCCCCTTTCAGTGAGCAAAAAAAGCAGGATTCAGGGGTTTTGAGCTCAGAGTAATAGAGCTGCCTCAGTTCTTGGGGTAACCTGGGCTCTGGGCAGGTGTGAAATTTGAACCTCCCAATTGCACAGGGAATTTTCAGTCCTCACTTTGGCTTCCAAGTGTGCACTGAAAAATTAATGGGATTCTTCCACAAGGATTAATGAGCTCCAGATCCCCTGCTCTCTCCTTCACTCCCTAATCATGCCTGCTGTAAAAATGGTATTTCTGTCTTTTTGGTAATTAAAAAGGTATTGCAGAAATGAATCCATATGTTGTTGAAAGGAAGGGGGGGGAAATTAAAATTGCAAGAAGGCCTCTGCTTTTGTAAGCAATAACTGAATTCCCCCAAGGCAAATGTGTTAAGACTCATTAATTTGAGCCCTTTGAAAAATTCCCTTGGTTCTTCTCTGGAAGGGCCTTGAGCTGACAGAGATKTGGTTACTGTCATGTCTCATGTCCTTGGGGCATTGGCAGGGGGGGTGTGGGGGGCTTTGTCCTTGCCTTGTGCCTGTTTCCTGTTTGTTCTCCAACATGAATGGCTTTTAAGACATGGCAGGAAGAATTCTGAATACTTTATTTTCCATACTACTCAGGCCCATTGATGATTGAGAATTATTTTCTTTGTACTCTGGCACCCATTAAAATTAATAATGTGAAAAAAAAAAAAAAAAGCCTCGAATTCAGTGAGTGCTGAGAGGGTTTCATTAAATCAGAACTGGATTTTTTTTTTTTTTTTTGAGAGGTTTATGTTGAATGTGCAGCTTATTTTAAGTAGGTCAAATGCACTTATTCCATGGCTGGGAACACTGGGACATTTTATCTTGGAATGAAATAAGTTAAGCACTGTGGTTACTCATTTTTAGAACAGGAGGGGTTTTGTCACTGACTTAACACAGTATGAAGATTTGCTTCTTATTGACTCAACTGTCCATTTTTATTACTTGCATGTTTGTTTACTTTTTTGTTAGATGTAATGTAAGATTCTCTTATCACATCCATTCCCTCTGACATTGTTTGAGTTAACTGAGATTCTTTAAGCGTTAGCCTGGGGAAGGTAAGTCTTTATCTTCCATTAGACATTTAAATAAAATCTTAAGTTAAAAAAAAAAAGACAATAATAAAAAAAACCAAAACAAAACAAAAAAATGTGTGTTTCTCAGGTATGAGCAGAGCTGAAATTGCAGTTAGCTGGGGTGGGTTAAACTGTCACTTCCAAATGAACCCCAAACATGTTTGGTTAAAGCATTAGTACCCTTTTTCAGAGCAGCCTCTTCACTCAAAATTCTGGTTTTTTTTTAACTGAAAACATCATCTTCATAYCTCCTGCCTTGAACATGAAATCAGTCTGTCATTAATGTCCCAGATTGTGCTGTTTGAAGTGCAGAGCTGCTGTAAGAGGGTACTGCTGTTTTAAGGTGAAAGCCAACGAGACCGAAGCGATTCGTAGACACTTTTCTCCTCAATCCCTCGACAGTAGGACTCGTAATTCCTTACCATCACCTACACTGTACCTGAGAAACATTGTAAATTACTGGCCTTAAGTTTTAATTCTTAAGTACTTAGACATAAGTCATAAGATGCTAAGTGTAGCCTTAAGTGTTACCTGCGGGTGTGTGTGAGGGGCCGGGGGGCGCGGGGCCGCCCCTGCCCTGCTGAGCTCTGCCTCTCTTTGTCCAGGTGGAGGTGAAACGTGCTGAGCCTCGGGACAGCAAGAGCCAGACTCCAGGGCCACCAGGGGCCAGCCAGTGGGGGAGCAGGATCATGCCAAGTGCTGCCAATGGCTGGGCAGGGCAGCCCCCTCCGACCTGGCAGCAGGGATACGGCCCCCAAGGTACCGCCCTCACCTCTCTGCCCTTCCCAGCAAGCTGCACTAACATCTGCTGGCCTGGGTGTTATTCCCAGGTTTATCTCYCTGAGAATATTTCCACCCCTCCCAGCCCTTCCTGAGGTTTCTTCACTGTTTTTCCCAAAATTCTCGTTGGCAGTGCCAGGTGTGGCAGGTGTCCCAGGTGTGCTCCCTTTGGAGCTGTCCCACCCCTCATGGAATCCCCCAGTTGTGGAGTGAGTTCTGCACAACACCTGAATGGCAAATTGGGTTGAAATATGGCTTTTCAAGCATGAGTTTCAAAGGAAAATCTGAAAGGGATGAAGGGAAAATGGATGGCCTTGCCTTTGAATTTGATTGCTTAATGTAGCTTGGGAAAGCAGCAGGCAGCTGTGGTGCAGGGAGCACTCAGGGCACAGCAGGAGCCCTGCAGGGCTCAGGAGCAGCCTGGGTTTGATGGCTGCAAACCCCCCCCAAGATTCCAGAGGCAGGATAAACACACTGAGTTCATCCAAAGACAATTTTGATAGCTTCTGGAGAAATGCAGAGGGATAATTGAGTTGCTGTGACTTGCTTGATGTTCACCTGGGGGGCTGCAGGGAGTGTGGCTGCTCCATCCCTGCTCCAGTGGATGGAAGTGCAGCACAGGGATTGCTCCTTTCCCCACGGTGYTGATTAACTTTGAAAGCTGCAGCTGAGGGTTGACATAATGCACAGATGTGCTAATCTGCAAACTGAGGAACTCCCATGATTTTCCAGGCAGTGATTAGTAGGGAAAATGATAKCTGATCTCCTGGAAAGATGAATGTCAGACAGGAGCACATTTATCCTTCAATCTCAGCACTGCACAGGGGATGGGAGAGGCTTTTTTTAATGCTTCAAAACCTGCAGAAATACCTGGTAATAAATTAAGAATCCCTTGGATGTGTACTCTGCTGAGGTTCTCCAGGGTTTTTTCTCTGTGGTACTGTAGTTTCTTGCASTTGCTATGTGGCAGCTCTCAAATCCTCCATCTGATTTGGGTTTGGGAGCTGCTGCCTTTCCTGAGTGGCATTTGCTGAATGATTCAGAGCCATTCCCAGAATTGCACATTCACAAATAGYCCCACAGTGTTGCTTGGGCCATAAAAATAGCTCTGGGAGGGACATGGGGAGGATACCCAGGCTATCCCAGAGCCACATCTGTCCTCTTGCATCATCCCTGCTCCAGAGTGTGCAGCTCCCCTGATGTCTGAGGCTCTTTCTTTGTTCTGTTGTAGGGATGTGGGTGCCAGCTGGACAGGCAATTGGTAAGTACATTAAATTGGGACCAATTCTGAAAGGCAAAAATCCTCCTGAGCACGGGCACAGCCTCTCTGAGCACTCACAGTGATTTGTGGCTTTCTGTAGGATTTAACCTACATTTAAAAGCTTGATTGAATTTGTCCTGGAGGGACAGAGGGGAAGACAGTGGATTCTTAGCAGCTCAGTAATGGGAGCTGACACACATCCTGCTGTTGCAGCCACATTCATTTGTTACCAAGGGATTACATGCTAAACTGCAATTATTTACAGTGGGGATACTTGGAGGACAAATATTTCCCARAGTGAGGATTCAGAGAAGGCTGAACCTGCATTTGAAATCTTACCCCATCTAGAGGAGGCTGACTCCAGCAGCAGCTTCTTGGTCATTCACCTGCTTCAGTTTTTTTTGGGTTTCTCTTCCTTTTGCAGGTGGATATGGACCCCCTCCTCCAGGCAGAGGAGCTCCTCCCCCACCACCACCATTTACCTCATACATAGTCTCCACACCTCCTGGGGGATTCCCTCCTCCACAAGGATTTCCACAGGGCTATGGCACCCCTCCACCATTCAGTAAGTGACTCCCAGGAGCTGGAGCACATCCAGCTCCAAATTCAGCTTTTCCTCATGGTTTGCTGGGCTTGGATTCCCCCCTGTGGTTCACCTATCCTTAATTGTTTTTCCCAGATTATATATTCTGAGCTATAATTATCTATAGCATTTTTTTTAATATTTTATTCTTGGATAGAGTAATTATTTCTATTCTCTAGTTTAAATCTGTGTGGCTAAGTAAATTTAGCACCTTTGTTAGGACTTCTGAGAGAAAACTTAAAGCTCACTGCTGGTTTCCTGGGCCAAACACAGGCAGGGTTTTTTGGAGGAGCTTAAGGAATTAAGGTCATAACTGGGGCTGGAAGTACAAATAGGATTTTAGCACCTACCTCTCAGGCCACCTTTTCAAAAGTCTGTCACAAACTTGGTTTAAAGAAGAAGGTGGAAAATAGCACCCAGTTACCTTGAGATACTTTTTCCTCCTAAAATCTTGGATACTACAGCTTCCTCCTCATGTCTGTGAGCACAGAGTTTGGTCCCCAGTTCTGCTTTATCCCTTTCTCTGTGCTGGCTGCTGCAGCCTCTGCCTTTGGAGGGGGACATTTCTCCCCCCTGTGCAAGGGGAGTTGTGAGATCTTTGAGCCATGGGGGTCACCAACATGCCAAGGTGAATCTCTGTGCAGCCACTGGCCACACTGGGGGTTTAATACCCTTAGAAACATTGCTTTTAAATTATATTATCTCTAAAGCCAAGCAGGGTGTTGATGTCCACCTCTTGTGTCCTTSCAGGTTTTGGTTATGGTGCTCCACCTCCTCCACCTGACCAGTTTGCCCCTCCTGGAGTCCCCCCTCCACCTGCCACTCCAGGGGCAGCACCACTCGCTTTTCCTCCACCACCACCACCATCTCAGGCAACTCAGGACATGAGCAAACCCCCCACTGCTCAGCCAGAATTCCCTTACAGTCAGTTTGGTGAGTAAACTGCTGGAATTTATCCCCTTTCCCTTCAGTCCTGGGTGCAGGGTGTTGGACACAGTTTGCTGCAGGCATTTCTGGATGGGAATGCTCCCAGCAGCTCAAGCCATCCTTAAATCATGCAATATTCTAGCCAGAGGGAATTTTCTTMGCTCTAAAGTGTTGCTTTTGTGCTGTAAAATAACCTTCAGGGATCTGAATTCATGCACTGCCAGCGTGAATTCCTGGTTTCCACTCTCCCCAAACCTGTAGCTAAAACTTTCCACTCCAAGAGCTTCACAGAGCTTGTTAAATATTTTCATTTGTGTCTCCAGACCTTGGAGAACAGACWTGAAGAGTAAGAGCAGCATGGAAAGACAGGCAGTGCACGTGTAAGGATCCAAAGTGGTGCCTTTYCCTCCCTTTYCCCATCCCTTCCCCATTTCTCCCAAGGTGCAGCTCACTGCAAAGCTTTGTTGTGCTCTGTAGGTAACTCTGAGGTAGAAGGCACTGAGCTAACAAGTTTTAAACCAGGCAGGCAGTGCTGCAAAAAAAGCAAATTCTTTTTAAAATTGCTCGACAAGTGCCTGAGGAAAATTTCTGCTGCTGCTCCCTGAGGGAGCTCAGAGGGAATTCTCATTCTCATCTTGCTCTTCCCAGCCCTGCTTTTCAGCAGTGCTCTCCAAATATCTCTGCAGAGATCTCTCCAAAGAGCTCTCTGTGTTAATGTTGTTTTTAAGGGRTTGTAATTGGTCAGTTTTTACTTCTGAAGGGAATTTTTCATGCAGCAGCCCTGTGGGTTCAGGCTGTTCTCTGCTGGAACATGTTCTCCGTGTGGTAGTGCTGCCTCAAGTTCCTGCTAGGAGATGAAAACTTCACAAAATTTATTTAAATAGATAATATCCAAAGTTCCAGYAATGCAAAGCAGCCTCTGAAGGAAGATGAGCCTTTGAGATGTGTTTGTGAAGCAGCATGTTCTCMTGTTGATGAGTTTGAAAYGTTTTTTCATTTCTTTCTTACAAACAGTTGATTTCTTAGATACTTTTATTTTTACCCTTGTGACTTGAAGAAGYTTTTCTTGTTCTGCCAGAACTTGGCTCTTTGCAGGCTCTTTTTGGAGTGGGTTGGACCCTTCTAAATMAAGCACAAATCCCTGCACAGCCAGGGAGGAGCCAGAGTTTGTGAGGGGTTGGAAGTTTAGGGAGGATCTGATGGAAAAGGACTCTTCATCTGGAGCTGAAGTGACAGGACAAGGGGAATGGCTTTGATCTGGAAAAGAATAGGTTAAGACTGGATATTAGGGGAAAACTTCTTCACTGTGGGGGTGGTGAGACCCTGGCACAGGTTTCCAGAGAAGCTGTGGCTGCCCCATTCCTGGAAGTGTCCCTGATTTGCATATATTTACATAAATGTGTAAAGCTTTTGGGCTTTAAAGAGCCACAGAGTTCCCTAATGAGTGTCAGGCACTGTAAGGTTTGTGCTGGGCAGTGTCCTAAATCCTGCAGGGGTGAGTGTCAGCACTAACACTCACCCTGCAAAATCAAATTAATTAATTACATTAGTGTAAAACAATTAAAAATTCATTACCTCCGTGCAGGATGCTCTTGAGGCTGGTCCTTGCAGTCCCTCAGTTCTCACTGGGATGGGTTTGTCAGCTCCAGACCCTCCAGGCCACACCCCAGAGCTTTGTCTGCACTCCCAAGGYCAGGCTGAGCAGGAGGAGGAGCCTCAGGCAGCTCCTGGGAAAATTCCCTGCTGGGAATGTTGGAGAGGCTGAGATGGGGCTCAGATGTTGGGCTTTTGTGTCAGAAACCCCTCAGTGAGCTGTGCCTGCCCCTGCTCMCTCCCACAGCCTGGCCAGGCTTCATCCTGCTGATCAATCCAGGCTCAGCTTTGGAGCCAGACCCTCAAACCACACAACTGGCACAGCCCTGGGGAGCAGAGGGGCAGGAGCTGAGCCAGGGATGGCAGCAGGGAAAGCAGAGAGTCCTGAGGGGCTGCAGCACACCCAGGGAAAGCAGAGAGTCCTGAGGGGCAGGACCAGACCCAGGGAAAGCAGAGAGTCCTGAGGGGCTGCAGCACACCCAGGGAAAGCAGAGAGTGCTGAGGGGCAGGACCAGACCCAGGGAAATCAGAGAGTCCTGAGGGGTAGGACCAGACCCAGGGAAAGCCCAGAGTCCTGAGGGGCTGTGCAGGTGTGTGCTGTGGGTTCCCTTCACCATAAACCAGCTGAGCCCTGTGCTTTGCACTGCTGTGTGCAGGCACAGCAACTCCAGGGCTGTGCTTTTTCTCTCCCAGCCTCACCCCTTGGCAAACAAYCCCCTTGTAGTTCTGGGCACCTGCTTTATCTGTGTGTGAACAAATGCCAGGAGGAGCATTTAGAGCTGCCAGAGCCTGAGCTCGCTGTGTTTTAGTGCTCATTAGTGCCAGCAAGTCCTGAGGGACAGGCAGAGCTTGGAATTGAACTGCTGAAGATGTGCTAAGAGACTTTGTTTGGGATTAAGAGAGTTAAACCTGCTCTTAGCCTGCACAGAGAGAGGCAGCACTGCAGAAATGCTCTTGGTAATTAGGAGCCTTAATAGCATCTTTCAGARCAGGGGCTGGCACTGATGCCAGGATTAAGAGTCATATTTAATTATGAGCATTTGAATTAAATTTCTCAATTCCTCAGTCATCTCAATTCACGTCTAGTTGTAAATTTTGTGTTGGGAGCAGGAATTCCAGCCAGTCTTTTCTCTTGGAAAGAAAACCCCTGTTTTTCTCGCTGTCCCTAAATTCTGCTCACTCCAGAGTGGTCTGTGCTGCAGGTCCCAATATTGATGTGTGTTTTGAAAGGCAATTTTAGGATTGTTCAGTGCAGGAAGACATTTGAGTGTGCRAAGCCAAAACCTGATAACCTCAATGTGGGAGCTTTCAGAGAAAACTTCCTGCCTCCATCTCTCACCTGTGCTGGATCTGACAAAAAAAAACCCCACCCAAACTCTGCTCCCAGGCACCCTCAGAGCTGKGAGCAGATGGTTGAACTGCCAGCCTGGCTGGGATTACCCCTGTTCCCTTCTGCTTTTTTGCATTTCCTCTGCGAGGAAGGAAAAATCCCTGCAGCACCCCAGAGCCGCTGCTCCTTGTTCTGAGACATTSACACCCGCGGCTGCTCCTGCAAGCTCACCCTGTTGCCTTTCCCTTCTCCCCCAGGGTATGGACAAGACTTGAGTGGGTTTGGACAAGGTTTCTCTGACCCCAGCCAGCAGCCCCCTCCCTACGGAGGCCCCTCGGTGCAGCCCTCCAGCGGCCCCCCGGCCGGGGGCAGCGGCTTCGGCCGGGGACAGAACCACAACGTGCAAGGATTCCACCCCTACCGGCGCTAGCCTGGGCTGCCAATCAGGGAGTGCTCGGCCACAGGGAGCTTCTGGGCCCAGCTCAACATCCCAGACTTCTGAACTTGTGACAATCACATTACTTGATGGAAGAAAAAAACAACAAAAAAAACAAACCTAACAACAATTTTTTTTTTCGTGGGGGTGGGTGGGGGCAGATGGCTTCTCTGAAGGCAGAGCTGTGGGTGTTTGGACTGCAGTTTTTAAAGATTTTTTTTTTCCTTTCTCTAACCCATCAGCACAAATAAAGAAAATGTCACTGGTTCAAATTACAGGGTTTTAAAAATGTCTTCAGCTTTAATTCAAAACTTCAGGTTTCTTTTTTTTGAAATTATTTTTCCTGAGCCTTTGTTTTACCGTATATTGTAAACTTTTATGTTTAAAAGAAAAAAAAAAATATATACATTTACAGATTGTGAAATTTTTAAGAGAAATTTTCTACTATGTATGCTGGCTTATTTTTTAATTTAAAACAGGGTTTCCGTGAGCGCTGTCGGGGGCGGGGGGGGAAGGAGCTGCAGCCCCTCCCTCCCTCCCCACGGCAGCGCTGGGGCGGAGGGTTCCGAAACTCTGGGAGTTGACAGAAACCTGCTGAGTGTATTTTTGCTGTTTGTTCTGGGGGGGCAGAGCTGGGCCAGGGCAGGAGCAGGAGCTGCGGGTGCCCGGAGGCGCTCGGGGAGTTCCAGCTCCAGCCTCGCCCTTCCCTCGCAGCCCGCGGGGGCTCCGGAGGCCTCCCGAGGTGTGGATGGATTTCCCTCAGGCTAAAAGGTTTTGGTGCGTTTGGCACTGAGCAGTGCTGAGCCCTGGTTTGAATAAAGACAAGAACCTTTGGATTAGAAACACCAGCCTGTCTCCATTTTTCTGGGGTTTTTTTTGGTTTGTTTTGTTTCTGTGAGTGGGGGTTTTCTGCAGAAGYGCCCTGGGAGTGCTCAGGGACAGCTTTGCTGGGGCTGTGTGGTGTCACCAGCTGTGCCCACACTGCTGGGTGGCACTGCTAGGAAGCCACTCCTGGATGGGATCTGACCTGGGGAAGGATCCTCCAAGCTGGATCAGATCCAGCCCAGTGAAGAGCTTTGATCCAGCCTGATGTGGTGGAGGGCTCAGACTTGGATTGACTCCAACCAGGTAAGGGATCCTCCAGCCTCGATTGGATCCCTCCTGGCAAAGGGGTCCCACCTGAATTAGATCCATCCCAGGGAATGGCTTTGATCCAGCTTTGTGTGGTGAAGGGCTTGGACTTGCAGTGGATCCAGTGAAGTAAAGGATTCTCCAGCCTGGATTGGATCCAGCCTGGTAAAGGGTCTGGTTTGATGTGCTGAAGGGCTCTGAGCTGGATCAGATCTGAGCTGTGAAGGGTTCAAACCTCAATCAGATCCTTCCTGGTGAAGGGCTCCAATGTGGATCAGATCTGAGCTGATGAAGGGTCAGATCCTAAAACCCTTGGCGTGGCCCTGTGTTGGGTCACACATGATGGTGGCAGTGACACAAATGCTCCTCTTCACCTCGAACCACTGCAGAAAATTGGGTAATTTATGGATTTATCAGCATCTTGAGTGGATGTCAGTGTCTGTAACTTTGCTTTGCATCTTCTGGAATGTCACCCCGGGGTCTGGCTCTGAAATGTGTGGGTAACCTGTGGGAAAGGATCTCCCTGAGGTGGAGGTGTCCCTTGGCTCAAGGGCAGCCTCAAATCCTGCCCATAGATCCTTCTCCCGGGGCTGTGTCTGTGCTCATTAGCCCTGTCTGGTGTAATTAATCACTGTTAATGAGGTGGGRCTGGGGATGTGTCTGTGCTGTGGAGGTCGCTGGGTCTCTCCTGGCAGGACTGGCATCAGTTCAGATGTTGTATTTTGTGTGGATCTGGTTCTGCTCGCTGTAAATCCTCCGGGTTCAAATCCTCGTGGTTCTGCTCTGTTACATCCACGAGCTCAAAATTCCTGCTGGAACAGGAGCTGCTCCAGCGATGTTTGTGCAGGAGTCACTGCTGAGACCAACTCAACTCCCTCAGGAGTGACAAACACCGTGGAAATGGCACAGCACCACCCTGGAGCCTCGGGGACACCCAGAGGAGCACACCCACCACCTTCACCCTCCTCTGGGATAAAAGCATTTGGATCCCGTCTGCGCAGAACCAGCTCTTCCAGGCCCGTGTGGGCCGAGAGATCTGGAACCTCCTGCCGGGAGCCAAACCGGACCGAGCCGTGCCCAACGAGCCGGGTCTGCCCTGCCAGGAGCCAAACCGGACCGAGCCGTGCCCAACGAGCCGGGTCTGCCCTGCCGGGGGCCAAACCGGACCGAGCCGTGCCCAACGAGCCGGGTCTGCCCTGCCGGGAGCCAAACCGGACCGAGCCGTGCCAAACGAGCCGGGTCTGCCCTGCCCTGCCCGGCGTGCCCTCAGCTCCGCCCGCAGCCCGAGCCGCAGAGCTGCTGCCTCCCGTGGGACGGTGAAACTCCACGGCTGAAAGAGGAACGTGGCTTCCAAACAAAGGTGCGGGATGCTCCGAGCTGGCCCCGCGTGGCCGCGATGTCCCGGTTGTCCTTGTGGCGCTGCCATCCAGGTGACTGTGACCTGTCACTGCTGAATCCCACCTGGGGCCGGTGTAAGGAGCGGTTTCATTGGAACCTGAGCTTTCCCTGGATGACGAGGGGCAGGTTCAGAGGGAGAAGAGGAAGCTCCGTCCCTCGCAGGTGTCCCCGCGGTGTCCCCGCCGTGTCCCCACGCTGAGGTGCGGCCCCTTTAAGGGCAGTGAGGGCGGAAGCGCAGCTCGGGTGCGGCTTCTCCGCCCGTCCCGCCCGYGCCGCTCTCGCGAGATCCGCAGCTTCCGGCGCGGGCCCGGCCTTTCCGAGCAGCCGCGGCCAAGATGGTGGGTGTGGGGGAGGCCCCGCCGGCGCCATCGGGCTCCATCCGCCGCCATCCGCGCCCCATCCGCGCCTCACCCGCCGCGGCGGCGCTTCCCGGGGCTCCGGGCTTCCCTGCGGGACGGGGAATGGGCTTCCCCGGGGCGCTGCGGGGGCCGTGGGTGCCCCGTCC
This sequence comes from Alauda arvensis, assembly GCA_902810485.1. Lineage (NCBI taxonomy): Eukaryota > Metazoa > Chordata > Aves > Passeriformes > Alaudidae > Alauda > Alauda arvensis. The sequence continues at coordinate 157,832 of CADDXX010000925.1, read as the reverse complement.
GGACGGGGCCCAGCGCGGCGGGAGCGGGGCTGAGGGCAGGGAGCTCGCTGGGGCCGCGGCCTTCCCGTGTGCGGGGCGGGGATCGCGGCACAGGCCGGCCTTGAATCCCCTGATCCCCCTGGCCTGACCCCCCTGTCCCGCTGCAGGCGGAGGTGGAGCAGAAGAAGAAGCGAACCTTCCGCAAATTCACCTACCGCGGGGTGGACCTGGACCAGCTGCTCGACATGTCCTAGTAAGGGCTGCGGACCCCCGGGCTGGGCTCTGGGGGGTCGGGGAGCTGTTCCTGCCCCATGCCCAGGTTGTGTTCAAACAGCGGCAATAACGGGGGGTTTGGGTGTTCAGCAGCCGCTTCGCGTTCTGATTAAAGTCCCTCAGTGGGTGACACGGTCAGTGTGGGGTCCCTGCTCCAGGCTCAGTTTGGGTCTCCTGGGGCTGTGTTTGGGGTCGCTGGGCTGTCCCTAGGCAGGGTTCGGGGTCTCTGGGCTGTCCCAAGGTTGTGTTTGGGGGACTCTGGTCTGTCCCCAGTCAGTGTTTGGGGGTCCCTGGGCTGTCCCCAGGCTGGGTTTGTGGTTCCGGGCTGTCCCCAGGCTGGATATGGAGGTCTCTGGGCTGTCCCCAGGCTGGGTTTGTTGTCTCTGGGATCTCTCCAGGCTATATTTGGGGGTCCCTGGCCTGTCCGCAGTCAGTGTTTGGGGTCCCTGGGCTGTCTCCAGACTGTGTTTGGGGGTCTGTGGGCTGTCCCCAGTCAGTGTTTAAGGTCCCGGGGTGTCCCCAGGCTGGGTTTGGTGTCCCTGGCCTGTCCCTAGTCAGTATTTGGGGTCTCCGAGCTGTCCCCTGGCTGTGTTTGGGGTCTGTGCTCTGTCCCCAGTCAGTGTTGGGTGTCCCTGGCCTGTCCCTACTCAGTGTTTGGGGTCCCAGGCTATCCCTAGTCAGTGTTTGGAGTCCCGGGCTGTCCCCAGTCAGTGTTTGGTGTCCCTGCTCTGTCCCTGACTCCGTGCCCGCTCGCAGCGAGCAGCTGATGCAGCTGTACAGCGCCCGGCAGCGGCGGCGCCTGAACCGCGGCCTGCGCCGCAAGCAGCACTCGCTGCTCAAGCGGCTGCGCAAGGCCAAGAAGGAGGCGCCGCCCATGGAGAAGCCCGAGGTGGTGAAGACGCACCTGAGGGACATGATCATCCTGCCCGAGATGGTGGGCAGCATGGTGGGCGTCTACAACGGCAAGACCTTCAACCAGGTGGAGATCAAGGTGAGCTGGGGCCCTGCCAGGTGGCTCTCACACCGAGCTCGTCTGGAGTTCACTTCTAACTCTGTTTGTAAATCCTGCTCATTCCCTGTGTCTGGGAGGGGTCCAGGCTTCTCCTTGGAGTGGGGTTGGCTCAGAAGGACACCTGGAGGTGCCATCCTGGGGGTTTCAGGCTCCTCCTTGGAGCAGGGCTGGCTCAGAGGGACACCTGGAGGTGCCATCCCAGGGAGGGGCAGCTCCCAGAGGGGTCTCAGTGTGGCTCTGAAGCTCTGGAGTGACCCATGTGCTCAGCCCTGGCTCCCATCCTGCCTKCACCAGGATGAAACAGATCCTTGAGCTTCCCCAGGAATGGAATTACCCACGGGRTGGTGTCACTTGATATCACCAGTGGGATTAAATGCCATTTCTTGCTCYTGGCTGGCATTAAATCCCACCTGGAAGGGCACACGTGCCCCTGTGGCTGCTGTGTCACCTTYCCCGGGAGGGGCAGAGCTGGGGGAGCCCAGGAGGAGGAGCTTGGCTGGAATAACCCAGCTGTGCCAGGCTCCTGGGGATGGCAGGGGGCTGTCCCTGTGCYCCCTGGCGCTGTCCCCAGCACGGCTCTCTCCCCTGCAGCCCGAGATGATCGGCCATTACCTGGGTGAATTCTCCATCACGTACAAACCGGTGAAGCACGGCCGGCCCGGCATCGGCGCCACCCACTCCTCCCGCTTCATCCCGCTCAAGTGAGCCCGTGTAAATAAAGAAATTCCACCTGGATCCGTGTCTCCTGCCTCTGTTTCCGTGGAGGGGGGCTGGGGTGTGCTGAACTCCACCGTGGTTGGATGTTTGCCTGAGTATTCCCAGGTTTTTTTGGCTCTTTCTGTCAGCACCTGCAGCAAATAAATTGTCTTCATGTGGGTTTAGTGAATGAATGAAGTTCCTTGCTCTGAGCTGGGAAGTGAGGAATGGTACTTGAATATTTGCAGGATTTCCAYGTATTTAACTTTGTTTGTTCATATTAAACACTGGGATTGTGGAACTGGGGGAAGGCAGGGGGGGTTCCCAGACCTCAGAACCAGCCTGAGTCCCAGGTGAAGCTGCCAGGGCTCAKCACGGGATGTCAAACCCCCAAACTTATATTCTCATCCTTAATTTGGGAACCCAAAGGATTGTGGTGACAGGGATCACAGAGGCATCAGATGGGGGTGAGCTGAGGGTTTGCAGCTCAGGCTGGGAGGGAGGGGTGTGTTTTGGGGGATGCTCTCAGGGATGGAGCTGRTGCTGGGRAGGAMGRTGAGTTGRTCCCAGGTGGATGATCCGGTTTGTCCCTGAACTGAGCCAAATGAACACAGAGCTCATCATCAGTGCCAAGTCCCGCGGTGAAACCATCGGTGGAGAGGAGCCATTGGTCCCCAGGATGGTCCTGGCTTGTCCGTGCTGCTGCCCGGGGTCCCTTGGGGATTCCTCAGGGTCCGTCGGGGCTCAGCTCCAGCTCTTAAATCTCACTCCCTCCACACCCCCCTCCTGTGGCCGATGGTGCCGGGGCCGTTTGTCCTTCAGGGCAGGCTCTGGGTCCCTTTTTGTCCAAGCAACGGTGACCTTGAGAGTCCTCAAGGTGGGGAGGTCTGGGGTCCCTGTCCTTATGGGATCACTGTCCTGGGGTCCCTGTCCTTCTGGGGTCCCTGTCCTGCCAGGGCCATTGTCCTGCCGGGGCCGTGCGGGGCCTCTCAGCCCCCTGGGGACACCCCAGTTGGCAGGTGGGTGGCAGTGACCTCGGTGGGTGACAGTGACCTCGGTGGGTGGCAGTGGCCTGAGCACACGGCAGAAGCCGCGGTCACGGGAGGGATCGGCCGCAGAGGGGGTGTTCGTGAGGGTCCCGCTCATCCCGGGGGCGACCCCGGGACTCGGCTCTGCCGCACCCCGAGGACGTGGGGACGGCACCGGGCGGCTCGCGGGGGACAGAATCGGTCGGGAGGGCCGGTTCTGTCTGTAGGGACCGGTCCGGTCTGGAGGGACCCGTTCGGTCTGAGGGGTCCGGTTCGGGCTGGAGGGACCCGTTCGGTTTGGAGGGACCCGTTCGGGCTGCAGGGACCGGTCGGGCCGGGAGCGGCAGGTGTGTCCCGGGACACGGGGACGGGGCAGATCCCGGCCTTTTTGCGGAGGCTGGAAAAGAGGCGGATGGAGGGGAACGGAGCCCTCCCCGGGGGTCCCGTCTCCCCCCGCCCGGCCCAGCCCGGGGGGGCCGCGGGGAGCCCCCGGTGCCGCCCTCTAACGGCGGCGGCGCCGCTGGAAAATCCCGACCGAGCGGGAGCGGGGGGGGCGGGGGCGGGATGCGGCTGCTCGGGGCCGCGCCGGAGCCTCGCCCAGCTCCGCTCCGCACCGCCCCGCACCGCTCCGCACCGCCGGGGATGAGGTACGGCCGCACCTGCCCCCCGCACCCCCGAGCCCCCCGGGCGGATCCCCCGCCGGGGATGGGGGGCAGCGGGGAGGGGCTGCGCGGCGGGGCCGGGGGGGATCGGGGTGCGGTGTCGGTTTGAGGGGGGGTTGGATGCACCGGGGGGGCTCCGATCTGCGCCCCCTCCCCGCTGCGGGGATGCCCCCGGCCCTGGCTGCGCCTCGTCCTGCGGCGGGCGCGGCTCCGTCCCGCGGGAGCGGGGGGATAGGGGAGATATCGGGGGGCAGGAGGGTGCAGGGCGGATCGGGGGGTTCAGGGCGAATCGGGAGGGTCGGGCAGCGTTTTTCCCCCGCATCCTGCGGGGACAAAGGCCGGACAATGCCGGGGCTCGGCGGGGAACCCGCGGGAGGGGGGGGATGAGGGAGCAGCACCCCCCCGTCCCCATTCTCACCTTCATCCCCATCCCATCCCCATCCCCATCCTGCGGGCGAGGCGGGGGGTTCGTTCCTGGGGCGACAGCAGCTCCCCCCGCCGCGATGCGAGCTCGGTCCCCGCAGCCCCCTCCTCCCGACTCCCCCAGCGCCGCTGGGCCGGGGATTGCGGCTGAGCCCTGAAACCTCACCCAAACCCGCGCCCCAAATCCGCCTCCCAAACCGATCCCTGGAAAACCTCGGCCTCTAAACCAGCTCGTCATCCCCACCCGGGGGGCGCCCCGAGGGCCCCAGTGCCGTGTCCCCCTGCAGGGGTGTCCCCAGTCACCCCGGATGGGGGTGGGGAGGCGGCTGCTGGCCCGAGCACGTCCCACCCCCGCCGGCTCCCAATGCAGGGGGGCCCTGCATTGTGGGGGGGCTCTGCTGGGGACCCCCACATCCATCCCCCAGGCCCCTGTGTGTGTGTGCAGGTGCCGTGCGGGGGCTGCGGGCTCGGTGCTGTGCGAGGGGAGGCTGCTGCATCCCGAGTCCCCGWGTCCCTGCAGGGTCCAGATGGGGGCCGGGGGGGCCTGTGCTCCCCGGGGGGGGTTTGCTGTGGTCAGGGGTCCCCGGGGCCGGGTCGATCAGCTCGGCTTGGTGACAACAGCGCTGTTTGTTTAACGTCCCCGGGGGCTCCGGGAGCCGCAGCCGGCCGGGGGCTCAGCTGCGGCTTTGGCTGCGCTCGGATGATGGCGGCGCTCCCCGTCCCCAGCCTCATCCCCGGGGCTGGAGCGAGCCGAGGGGAGCTTGGGGTACCCGCAGGGCTCCCCRGGCCCTGCCCTGCTGTGCCCAGGCCAGGGTGGCATCACAGGGCTGGGCAGCGGCCGGTGGGCAAAACACTGCAGTGCTGAACAATGCAGGGATGGCGGAGCGGTGGGCAGGGAGTGCTGCGGGCAGTGGGTGCTGTGAGCAGTGGGGTGGGCAGGGAGTGCTGTGGGCAGTGGGCGCTGTGAGCAGTGGGGTGGGCAGGGAGTGCTGTGGGCAGTGGGCACTGTGAGCAGTGGGCAGTAGGCAGTGGGCAGTGGGTACCCTGGGCAGTGGGTGCTGTGGGCAGTGGGGTGGGCAGTGGGTGCTGTGGGCAGTGGGCAC
>CADDXX010000925.1:126890-147042 GCA_902810485.1 Alauda arvensis | reverse complement strand
CTGCCGGAAGCACCGAGGGGATCGCAGGGAGGGCAGGAAAGTGGGGAGGGGGCTGGGAATGGGGGGCGAGGGCTCTGCAATGCAGCCCCCCACCCACACCTCCCCCCTCCCCTGCAGCTCTGCGGGAAGACCCCGGGCATGGAGGGGGACCTGGAGCCCCCGACCCACCCCGAGGAGGGCGGCAACACCAAGGTGAGAGCGAGGGGCAGCGGCCGGAGCGGGGCTGAGCCCGGGCGGGGCCGAGCCTGAGCCGGTGTGTGCTCCCCTCGCAGGTGGAGGTGGTGTTCTGGCTGCTCTCCATGCTGGCCACCCGCGACAAGGAGGACATGTCCCGCACGCTGCTGGCCATGTCCAGCTCGCAGGAGAGCTGCCAGGCCATGCGCAAGTCGGGCTGCCTGCCCCTGCTCATCCAGATCCTGCACGACTCGGACGGGGAGCCGGGGCCCCCCGAGAGCCCCACGGGGGCCAAGGACGCCCGCATGAGAGCCAACGCCGCCCTGCACAACATCGTCTTCTCGCAGCCCGACGAGGGCCAGGCCAAGAAGGAGATGCGGGTGCTGCACGTGCTGGAGCAGATCCGCTCCTACTCGGAGACGTGCTGGGACTGGCTGCAAATGCAGAGCCGGGACGGGGGACGGGGCCCCGAGGGCGCCGGTAGGGACTGGGAGGGACTGGGAGGGGCTGGGAGGGGCAGGGAGGGGCTGGGAGGGACTGGGAGCGCGGTGTGTGACACAGAGGGGACCGACCCTCGTCCCCCCGCAGTGCCGGTGCCCATCGAGCCGCAGATCTGCCAGGCCACCTGTGCCATCATGAAGCTGTCSTTCGACGAGGAGTACCGGCGGGCCATGAACGAGCTGGGTGAGCGCGGGCAGGGGGCTCCTCCCCCAGCGGAGGGGGTGCTGGAGGAAGGGGGGACCCCGAACGAGCCGTGCCCCGTCCCACAGGTGGGCTGCAGGCCGTGGCCGAGCTGCTGCAGGTGGATTACGAGATGCACAAGATGACCAACGACCCCCTGAACCTGGCGCTGCGACGCTACGCGGGCATGGCCCTGACCAACCTCACCTTCGGCGACGTGGTCAACAAGGTGAGGGGGGAGGGGGTTTGGGGGGTGGTCAGCAGGGTCTGGGGGTCACAGGGTGACCCTGTCCGTCCTCATCCTCCCCACAGGCCACGCTGTGCTCCCGCCGGGGCTGCATGGAGGCCATCGTGGCTCAGCTGGGCTCCGACAGCGAGGAGCTGCACCAGGTGGGTGCTGCTGGGGCTCCCCCCGGGGTGGGGGACAGGTRAGGGGRYGGTCCCSGMGCCCCCTCACCCTGCTCCGCCCCTCCAGGTGGTCTCCAGCATCCTGAGGAACCTGTCCTGGCGCGCTGACATCAACAGCAAGAAGGTGCTGAGGGAGGTGGGCAGCGTGACGGGGCTGACGCGCTGCGCCCTGCACGCCGGCAAGGTGAGCCGGGGGGGTGACAGCGGGCACAGAATGGCCAGACAGACCTGACAGGGCTCTGGGTCCTCCAGGGGAGGGTGACAGCGGGCACAGGGTGACTGGACAGGGCTGACAGGAGCTGTGTGACCTCCTGGGGCAGGTCACAGCAGGCACAGGGTGACCACACAGACCTGACAGGGCTATGTCCGCCCGAGGGTGGGTGACAGCAGGTACAGAATGGCCAGACAGGGTTGATGGGTCTGTGTGTCCCCCAGGGGTGGCTGACAGTGGGCACAGTGACCACACAGGGCTGACAGGAGTTGTTTGTCCCCTCTGGGGTGGGTGACAGTGGGCACAGTGGCCAGACAGACCTGACAGGGCTCTGAGTCCCCCCTGGGGCGGGTGACAGCGGGCACAGTGACAGGACAGGGCTGACAGGAGCCGTGTGTCCCCACTGGTGCAGGTGACAGCAGGCACAGGGTGAGGAGAGGGCTTACAGGAGCTGTGTGTCCCTCATGGGGTTGGTGACAGCGGGCACAGTGACAGGACAGGGCTGACAGGAGCTGTTTGTCCCCTCCCGGGGCAGGAGTCGACGCTGAAGAGCGTCCTGAGCGCGCTGTGGAACCTCTCGGCGCACAGCACGGAGAACAAGGCGGCCATCTGCGGCGTGGAGGGGGCCCTGGGCTTCCTGGTCAGCACCCTCACCTACAAGTGCCAGAGCAACTCCCTGGCCATCATCGAGAGCGGCGGGGGCATCCTCAGGAACGTCTCCAGCCTCGTCGCCACACGGGAGGATTACAGGTGAGGGGCACACCTGAGGGACCCAGGGCACACCTGAGGGACCCGGGGCACACCTGAGGGACCCAGGGCACCACGGACACCAGGGATGGCACTGGGGGACGCTGTGGCTGGGGATAGGATAGGAATGGGGGACCCCGGGCTCCAGGGACCCCAGGATGACATTAGGGGATGATATGGCTGCAGGTACAGGGGGGATGGATATGGGGGACCTTGGACCCCAGGGATGGTGTTGGGGGATGCCATGGCTGTGGATAGGATAGGAATGGGGGACCCCGGGCTCCAGGGACCCCAGGATGACATTAGGGGATGATATGGCTGCAGGTACAGGGGGGATGGAGATGGGGGACCTTGGACACATGGATGGTGTTGGGGGATGCTGTGGCTGTCGGTAGGATAGGAATGGGGGACCCCGGGCTCCAGGGACCCCAGGATGACATTAGGGGATGATATGGCTGCAGGTACAGGGGGGATGGATATGGGGGACCTTGGACCCCAGGGATGGTGTTGGGGGATGCCATAGCTGTGGGTAGGATGGGAATGGGGGACCCCAGGCTCCAGGGACCCCAGGGATGGCATTGGAAGGATGATACGGCTGCAGGTACAGGGGGGATGGAGATGGGGGACCTTGGACACATGGATGGTGTTGGGGGATGCTGTGGCTGGGGGCACTGCAGACTCCAGGGAAAGCACTGTGGGGACGTCCTGGCTGGGCAGGGCTGGGGTCACCTTGCACCCCTGAAACGGAGCAGGGAGGGGTCCAGGACCACCCTGACAGCCCGGGGGGGGATCCCCTGTGTCCCGCAGGCAGGTGCTCCGGGACCACAACTGCCTGCAGACGCTGCTGCAGCACCTGCGCTCGCACAGCCTGACCATCGTCAGCAACGCCTGCGGCACCCTCTGGAACCTGTCCGCCCGCAGCCCCCGYGACCAGGAGCTGCTGTGGGACCTGGGCGCCGTCAGCATGCTCCGCAACCTCATCCACTCCAAGCACAAGATGATCGCCATGGGCAGCGCGGCCGCGCTGCGCAACCTCCTCACCAACCGGCCGCCCAAGTACAAGGACGCGGCCGTGGTGTCGCCGGGCTCCTGCATGCCCTCGCTCTACATGCGCAAGCAGAAGGCGCTGGAGGCCGAGCTGGACGCCAAGCACCTGGCCGAGACCTTCGACAGCATGGAGAAGCAGAGCCTGAAGGGGCAGAGCGCCAAGAAGCCGGCGCGGCACATGGAGAGCCTGGTGAAGGACTACGCCTCCGACTCGGGCTGCTTCGACGACGACGAGGTGCCCAACGTCTCCACCGGCGTGGAGACCGCCAGCGCCTCCGTGCTCTCCATGTTCCTCAACTCGTCCTTCCTGCAGGGCCAGGCGCTGCCGCGGGYGTTGGSGCAGCGGCGCTGCCCGGAGCCGGAGAAGGACGGCAGCRGCCGGGCCGAGCCCAGGAAGGCGCCGCTGCCCGAGGACGACGTCTCGCTGGCGGCCGAGAAGCTGGCCAACAAGATCTCCAGCACGGTGGCCAAGATCGACAAGCTGGTGGAGGACATCTCCACCATGCACAACTCGTCGGACGACAGCTTCAGCCTCAGCTCCGAGGATCACGGCCTGGACTGGCAGTACGGCCCCGAGGACGGGCACGAAGCAAGGGCACAGTCCTGCTCGCCCTGCCGGCTCTCGGACACCGGCGGCTTGGCCAAGAGGGAGAGCCTGGGCCGGGCTCACACCCTGCTGAGGCTGAAGACGGCTTACACCAGCCTGTCCACCGACAGCCTCAACAGCGGCAGCACCAGCGACGGCTACTGCACCAAGGAGCACATGAAGCCCTGCCCCAGGGCCGCCTTCCTGGACTATCGKGACGAGCTGCAGCGCATCCAGAAGAGGCCCAGCCGGCTCGACCTCAAGAGCATCCTGAGCAAACCCGAGCCCCCCGCACGGGAGCCGCCTGAGCCGGACAAACCCGAGCAGCAAACSCTGCCCGAACGGGCCAAGAAGGTGGTGACTTTCCCCAGCCCCAAGGTGCCCGAGAAGGAGACGGAGTGGAAGAAGGAGGTGGGCGCCAAGCCCCCCAGCGACCCCCACGTTCGCACCATCAAGCTCTCCCCGTCCTACCAGCACGTCCCCGTGCTTGAGAGCCTGGCCAAGAGCGGCACGGCCGCCGGCCACCAGYCCTCGCTGCTGGGCAGGAAGCAAGCCTGGCTGCCCCCGGCGCTGCTGCAGGCGGCCGAGCCCCTGAGCAAGATCCCCGAGAAGCTGCCGGCCCAGCCGCCGGCCTCGGCGGAGCAGGAGTCGGTGCAGAAGTACTCGGTGGAGGACACCCCGATCTGCTTCTCCCGCTGCAGCTCGCTGTCYTCCCTCTCCTCGGCGGACAACGTGCTGGACGGGCAGAGCCACAGCGAGAACGACCTGGACAGCGACTCCTCCCTGGAGATCCTGGAGATGGAGGAAGGCGACGCGGAAGGGGAGGAGGGGAGGCACGAGAAGGACAAGGCGGCGGATCCGGGCCCCACCACGCCGGCGGGGATCTCCCAGCCCATCAGCATCCCCTTCCCGAAGCGCGACAAGGTTTTCCTGCGGGAGGCCTCGCCCTCTCGCCAGGAGGACCTGACGCCCTCCAGCTCCTCGGAGAATTACATCCAGGAGACGCCGCTGGTGATGAGCCGCTGCAGCTCCGTCAGCTCCCTGGGCAGCTTCGAGAGCCCCTCGATCGCCAGCTCCATCCAGAGCGACCCCTGCAGCGAGATGATCAGCGGCACCATCAGCCCCAGCGAGCTGCCCGACAGCCCCGGGCAGACCATGCCCCCCAGCCGCAGCAAGACCCCCCTGTTCGAGCTGGGCCGCCAGCCGGAGAAGGAGACCAGCCAGTTCAACATCCAGTGGGAGAACAACGTCAAGAAGTTCATGGAGATCACCGACTTCAAGGARCGCTTCCAGCTGCCCCAGGACCTGGACTCCATGGTTTACTTCACGGTGGAGAAACCCAACGAGAACTTCTCGTGCGCCTCCAGCCTGAGCGCCCTGCCCCTGCACGAGCACTACGTGCAGAAGGACGTGGAGCTCAAGCTCATCCCCACCTTCCCGGAGAAGAACAGCCTCAACTTCGCGGCTCACGAGAAGCGGGAGGAGCGGCGGGACGAGCGGCTCCTGGAGGGCCGSCGGAGGGCGGAGCGCCCCGAGCCCCCCGACGACGACGACATCGAGATCCTCAAGGAGTGCATCAGCTCGGCCATGCCCTCCCGCTTCCGCAAGGTCAAGACCTCGCTGCTGTCGGGCCAGGTGCTGCACCCGCASACCAAGAAGCCGCTGCACGTCCCCGTGTACATGCTGGTGCCGGCCCACGCCCACGCCGGCGTGCCCAAGCACCTGCGGGCCAGCGCCCGAGATCTCTTCAAGGACGACGACTCCTTCACCGACTCTGCCGACGGCACCCCCGGCAACTTCTCCAGCGCCGCCTCGCTCAGCGACGAGACCCTGCGGTACCCGGCGGGCGAGGAGGCCGAGCAGGGCCGGCCCGAGCGGCGCCGGGAGCCCGGCACCATCCCGGCCCGCAGGGCRGCCTCGGGCAGCTCGGCCCCCGCCCGCCTCGGCTCGGCCGCCAAGGGCAAAGCGGGGCCGGGCCGAGGAGAGGGGAAGCGCTCCCAGACCCTCCCGAAGGGCTCGGGCAGCCTGGAGCTGGGGGCGGGCAGGGCCAGCGGTGCCCCCGGCAGGAAGGAGGACGCTCTGGAGGACGGCGTGATGTTCCAGTCGCTGTGCCACACCACGCCGACGGAGGAAGCCGTCTACTGCTTCTACGATCCGGATTTGGACGGGGTGGTGCCCGAGGCGGGCAGGGACGGCTCCGGCAGCAGAGCCCAGCCCGGCCGGGCAGCGCGCAGGGAGCGCTGGGGAAGCTCCGTGCCCCACAAGGAGCCCGAGCCCGCTCCCCGTGCGGCCAAGAACAACCTGATCGCCGACGAGACTCCTCCGTGCTACTCGCTGAGCTCCTCCATGAGCTCCCTGAGCGACGCCAACCTCTCGGAGGCCGAGGAGCGGGGCCAGCCCTGCGGCAAAGCCGCCTGGCCGCGCTCCGCTGCGGCGGGGCAGGCGCAGGGGGGCTCGCCCAGCTCCCCCAGCCTCAACTCGGAGGATGATCTGCTGCAGAAATGCATCGGCTCGGCCATGCCCAAGCGCCGGCGGCCCGCCGCTCGCCGCAGGCCGGTGGAGAGGAAGCAGAAGCCTCCGGGAGCCGGAGGGAGGGAGCGGAAAGCCGAGACCTCCAGGCATCACCCCGAGGAGGACGCSGGCTCCGACCGCGGCTCCGACCTGGACAGCGTGGAGTGGCAAGCCATCCAGGAGGGAGCCAACTCCATCGTCACCTGGCTGCACCAGGCGGCCGCCTCCCTGTCCCGGGAGCCTTCCTCCGAGTCCGACTCCATCCTGTCCTTCATGTCGGGGCTCTCGGTGGGCTCCACGCTGCAGCTCTCCCTGGGCCGCCAGGACAAGCAGCGGCCCGGCAGCGCTTCCAGCCGGGAGCCGGCCAGGAGGGAGCGCAGCAAGGGCCGCCCGGAGCGCAAGGACGCGGCCGGTGCCCGYCCCGCCGCCCGCGCCGCCTCCCGGGCCGAGCGGAGCCCGGCGCCCGCCAAGCCCGTGCCCAACCTGCCCGTGGTGTTCCGCGGCAGGACCGTCATCTACATGCCCAGCCTGGCCAAAGACGCCCCCAGCCCGAGGGCCACGCCCAAGAAGAGCCCCGCGGCCAAGCCCGAGGCGCCGCCGGCCAAGAACCTCTCGCTGAGCCAGCAGCGCTCCCGGAGCCTGCACCGCCTGGGCAAAGCGCCCGAGAGCGGCGAGCTGGCGCTGCCCAAGAGGAGCACGACCCCGCCCGCCCGCATCGGCAAAGGTCCCCCCTCCTCGGGCTCCTCCCGCACCTCCACGCCCTCCCAGCACGGCCCCAAGAAGCTGCCGTCGCCCTCGCAGGCCACCAAACCGGGCGGGGGCAAGGCCAGCGGCTCCTCCTCCCCGCCGGGACCCCCGGCCAGAGCCGCGGCCCCCAAATCCCCGGCTCCCAAGCAGTCCAAGACGCAGAAATCGCCCGTGCGCATCCCGTTCATGCAGAAGCCCAGCAGGAAGGTGCTGCCGGGCCGGGGGGCCATGCCGGTGCTGGAGGAGCAGGTCGATGGCTCCAAGGCTCGGCCCGGGGGGCCGGGGGGCAGCCGCCTCAACCTGGTGCGGATGTCATCGGCCCGCTCCAGCGGCAGCGACTCGGACCGCTCCGGCTTCCTGCGCCAGCTCACCTTCATCAAGGAATCCTCGAGCCTGCTGCTGCGGCACCGCTCCGACCTGGCCCCGGCTCCGCCCGCCTCCTCGCTGCCYCGCCGGGGCTCCCCCCAGCGCAGCCGGGCCGCGCTCCCGGCCGTGTTCCTCTGCTCCTCCCGCTGCGACGAGCTCAAAGCGGCCAAAGCGGGCRGCCCCGGGCAGCGGCCGCTCATCCCCAGAGCCCAGCCCGGCGCCAGAGCCGCGGCCGGGGTGAAGCCGCCTCGCCGGACCAGCTCGGAGAGCCCGTCCCGGCTGCCGGTGAAGAGCAGCGCTCCCGCCGCCGAGCCCTTCAAGCGCTACTCGTCTTCTCCCAACATCAGCGTGGCTCGGCGTGCGGCCAGCCCGTCCTCCGTGCGCTCCGAGGCGGCGGCGGCGGCGCGGCGGCGGCAGAACAMCGAGGCGGCTCCCGGGGGCCCTCCGGGGAAGCCGCCGGTGGTGGTGATGAAGGGCACGTGGCGGAGGATCCGCGACGAGGACATCCCGCACATCCTCAAGAGCACGCTGCCCTCCTCCGCGCTGCCGCTGGCGGCCTCCGGCGACGAGGAGCAGCCCCCCGGCAGCCCCGGGACCCCCGGTACGCCCAGGAAGACCAGCGACGCCGTGGTGCAGACCGAGGACTTCGCCACCTCCAAGACCAACTCCAGCACCTCTCCCACGCTGGAGASCCGCGAGGGACCCCCGCACCCCCRCGCCACCGGCGACGGCGAAGCCCCSGCGCCCTCCAAGGCCGCCCTGCCCATCTCGTTCGGCCACGAGGCGCCCGCCGGGACCTTCCCCGGCAGCCGGCACGGCTCCCCCAGCAARGCCGCCCGCGTCACCCCCTTCAACTACGTGCCCAGCCCCATGGCGGTGACGGCGGCGGCGGACAAGGCGGTGGAGAAAATCCAGGCTTGATGGTGCCCCCAGTGAGGGTGCTGCGACCCCACGGGAGCTGGGCAGGACCGTGCTGGGGACACGCGTGGGGRTGTGGGACAGCTGGGRGATCAGTGAGCAGCCCCAAAACAGCCGCGGGGGTCTCGCTGTGCTGCTGGAGCATCACAATTCCCAGCGGCAAGGACTGGACAGAACTGGGAATATTCTGGGTTTGACACCCCAAGCTTGGGGGGGTTCTCAAGGACCATCTGCTCGCACTGATGGACATCCAGGGACAAGCTGAGGTGGGGCCGTGTCCCCATCTCACCCAGGGGCTGCAGCAGAGCCTGATCCCACACCCCTGGGAGCTGACACATCCAGCACCGGGAAAACCCCGCACGCTCCGGGCTYGTCTGGCACCGACTCCGGCTCTGCCAAGGATCGCAGCTCGTTTATTAACAGGGGAAAGSASGCAGGGGAGAGGCTTTGGAGGGGGAGGTGGGGACCAGGACCCCCGTTTGCACTGTCGGGTGTCCTGTGCCGGTCCCAGGTGTGGTGGCAGGTGGGAATGGTGCAGGAGGAGCGGGGCAGGGCTCCTGGAGTGGCCGAGGTCCCGATGGGCTCATCCCAGGGGCTGCTCACAGGGCGCTGTCACCAGCCTGGGGGGCTGCTCTGCGAGGGGACAGCGAGCTGAGCTGGCACCGGGATGCCCAACCCCCAGGAAAGGGTCTGGGSTCCCTCACCCACAGCCCCCCAGCCTCCCACCCCCAGGGTGGGCTCGCAGCCAGGATCCCGGGGTGTCCTTGGGGATGTGGAGACGAATCCACCCAGGACTGGATTACGCCCACGAACATGGGGTCTGCCAGCCCCAAACCCCCGGGGACACCCCCGCTCCTGCTGCCAGCCGAGATTGGGCTGTGTGGGAAGTGCCTCGGCCCCCGGGAGTGCGATGGGTGCAGAGGGACCCCCGATCCCGGTGGTCCCAGACCCCTCGGATCCCTCCCAGCCCTACACCCTCACTCCCTGCTTTGGTGACCTTTGTGCCCCCCCATCCCGGTGCCACGTGGGGCTGCAGGGACAGACACGGGGACATCAGGGACATTGCAGGGGACACACCCAGGACCGTGGGGACACAGCGAAGGGCTCTGCGTTGTYGCACTGGGGACACGCGGCGGGGCCAGGGGGACACCAGGGGATACGCAGGGGGTCCCCAGGGATGTGCACACTTGGGGTCGTGGGGACGGGCACACCCCGGTGCCCACTGGAGCCCCCCTGCCCTGGCAGCGGCCAGCACGGAGGGACCAGCGGCCGGGGGTGAAGGAAAGGAGGAAAATCCCAGGAGCGGCGCTCCCGAGGGCTCTGAGGGAGGGCAGGGGTGGCGGGAGGGGTCCGACCCACCGCCCTCCCCATCCTCCCCCGACAATCCCGCTCGCTGTATCTATGTACTAAGGATGTTATTTTACCAGACTCTGGGCAGTATTCCCAATTAAAAGCCAACCTGTGTAAATAGGCAGGGCCGTGTCCCGCGTGTTCGAGCCGGCCGGATCCGCAGCCCCTCCGCAGCGTTTTCTGGATCCATTTCTTGTACTTCACGGTCGAGGTGAGCACCGGCGGCTTGAAAGGGTCGGTGGCGTTCTTGCTGCTGAAGGACATCACTCCGGCCACCTCCGGCCGCTTCCCGCACACCAGCGGGCYCCCGGAGTCACCCTGAGGGGTGACAGGGACCCTCACCCAGGGGACAGGGACATTGACCTCACCTGCTCAGGCTGAGCATCCTCCCCCGGAGCCGGGCTGGGGGTGGGCAGAGCTTTGTAGCCCTTAGACCCCCCAAAATCTCACCTTGGCGGGGGCCGAGCCGCGCTSCAGCCCCTGCACGCAGATCATGGCGGGGCCGATGCCGCCGCTCCAGAAGCGGCTGTTGTTGCACATCCGCGCGTCCATCACYGTCACGTYCAGCTCCCGCAGGGTGGGCGACAGSCTCCCGTCCCCCTCCGTGAGCCCCCAGCCCGCCAGGCTGCACCGAGCCCCCGGYGCCGGCTCCCGCCGCGGCAGCGGGATCAGCCGCCGGGTCCTGCTCGGGGTCACCTTCCCGGCCAGCTGCGGGCGGGGGGCGGCCTCAGACCCCTCCCCATGGGCTGGCAGGGAGCCCCCAAACACCGCGGGTGGGGAGGGTCAAAGGGGAGCACCCCAGTGCTGTGGGTGGGGGGACCCCCAATACCGCAGGTGAGGGGTGGAGAGGAGGGAGCACCCCCAATGCCGCAGGTGAGGGACTGAGGACGAGCCCCCCAACGCCACGGGTCGAAGGGGGACACCCCAGTGGCGTGCGTGGATGGTTGATGGGGACCACCCCAATGCGGTGGGTGTGGGGCTGGGAGGGACCCCCAATACCGCAGGTGAGGGGTCAGAGGAGGGAGCACCCCAATGCCGCAGGTGAGGGGTCAGAGGAGGGAGCACCCCAATGCCGCAGGTGAGGGGTCGAGAGGGAGCACCCCAATGCCGCAGGTGAGGGTCTGAGGACGAGCCCCCCAACGCCACGGGAAGCTCGAAGGGGGGCACCGAGCCGGCGCAGCGCCCATGGGAGAGGGCAGATGACACCCAGGTGTGAAATGACACCCAGGTGTGAAATCTCTTGCGGGCGAGAAGCGGAAACGCCAGCGAGCGGCGGCTGCGAGCGCAGCTGCACCGGCACCGAGCGAACACCCCCGCCCCTTCCCCGCGGCGCTTCCCGGCACCGCCGCGCCCCGGAGCCTTCCCCGAGCCCCACCTGCAGCAGCATCAGGTCRTTCTCCATCGTSTCTGGGTCGTAGCCGGGGTGGGGACAGACAGCCCGGATGGGGAAGCTCCGCGCGTCCGCCTCGCGATGCTGCCAGTTGTGCAGCCCCACCACCAGCGTCCCCTTGCTCCACGTCCTGCCCCTGTCCCGGAGCGCTGTCAGCCCGGTGCCGCTGCACCCGGAGCCCCGTCCCTTCCCCGGGCAGGGACAGAGCCGTCCCGGACTCACCTCGGGGGCTGGCAGTGCGCTGCACCCGGAGCCCCGTCCCTCCCCCGGGCAGGGACAGAGCCGTCCCGGACTCACGCTGTCAGCCCGGTACCGCTGCACCCGGAGCCCCGTCCCTCCCCCGGGGCAGGACAGAGCCGTGCCGGACTCACCTCGGGGGCTGGCAGTGCGCGGCCGTCAGCGCCCAGCGCCGCTGCAGCAGCGCTGCCCCGCAGGAATGAACCCCCCCGAACTGCAGGGACACCATGTAGGGCCGCGAGTGGCGCCTGGCCTCGCGTCCCCCGATGATCCACGGCTGCAGCCAGCTCCTGTCCCCTCCAGCACCCGCCACCACCCCGAGCAGCGGCTCCGAGGTCACCCCGGACCCGCGGCCGCGGTGCTCGGCCCGAGGGAGGGGCGGCAGCAGCAGCAGCAGCAGCGGCCCCAGGCAGCCCCTCGCCCCCATCCCRCCCGCTCCGCGKCTCCCGGCGCTGCTCCCGAGCTGGAGGAGCCCCAGCGCAGTGTGACAGCAGAGCGGCGGGCAGGAAGGAGCGGATCTCGCTCAGAGGGGCAGGAAGGGGAAGAAGCACCCACAAGGTAACACCTGTAGGTGCCAGAAACAAGGCGGCACCTTCAGCTCCCCAAAAATGGGGGGGTTGGTGAGATTTATGACAGATTTCTGACAGCTCACGGCGCTGGGTGACCCATTCCCACCACCTTTATTAGGAAAATTTTCACACCGCGGGGCTCTGCTGTCCCTCAGGGCGTCCCCTCGGGCGGGACCTCAGGCTGGCCACGAGCCGCTGGAAGAAGAACTCGTTCTGGTATTCCAGCGGCACCAGGTGCTGCAGGAACGGCGGCACCTGGGCTCGGGTGACCCCCACRCACACGGGGACCACCTTGGGGCCGCGCTGGTGGATGTTGCAGAGCAGGTTCCACTGGGACACGCGCTGGCACCAGCGGTCACCCACGGACTTGGCCGAGAGCAGCAGGATGGCCACGCGGCTGGCCTGGATGGCCTCCACGGCCGACACGATGACCGAGGTGCCGGCCACTTGGTCCTGGTGCTCGGTGAAGCCCCGGAACCCCTCCTGCCTCAGGCGCTCCGCGATGCCGGAGGCGAYGTGGTCGTCCTCGGGGAAGTACCAGAGGGAAAAGTCGTAGGGGGCAGAGGATGTGCCACCCACGGGGGACATGGCAGCGGTGCAGGGGCAGCAGGAGGAGCGCCTGGAGGGTCCCAGTGTTCCCTGGGAAAAGCTCACTGCGCTGGCACAGCCCTGGCAAATCCGGATTGTCCCGAGGAAAACGCTTTTGGGAAGGTGAACCCACAGCAGGGGCGTGTCCCGAGGCGCCCACCGGGCTCCCTCAGAACGCCTTCTGCCTCATCTCGGCGATGCCGCGATCCAGCGCCTCCCCGACCCTCAGCAGCTCCCGGCGGCGCTCCCGCAGCTGCTCCCGGGACTGCTGCAGCCGCTGGTTCATCCCCACGTACGAGCGGATCTGGCGGTAGAGCCGCTCCTGCTCCTCGGCCGCGGGCTCGGGGCAGCCTGGCGGGCACGGCGGGGGCTCAATGGGGATGGGGAGGGGTCCCCACGTTCCCCCCTTTCCCCTTTTCCCCGGCGCGGGCTCACCTGGAGCGGGGCCGGGCTCCGGGGGGGGCTCGGCGGGGAGCACGAACACGGGGTCGGTGGGSTCGGTGCCCCGCACGTCGGCCAGGACCTGCTCGGCGCTGGGGGGCTCAGGGCGGGTGGGCAGCACCCGCTTGGCCTTGGCGCT
Organism: Alauda arvensis; assembly: GCA_902810485.1. Classification (NCBI taxonomy): domain Eukaryota; kingdom Metazoa; phylum Chordata; class Aves; order Passeriformes; family Alaudidae; genus Alauda; species Alauda arvensis. The sequence goes on along the minus strand of CADDXX010000925.1, from coordinate 133,932 downwards.
CATGCCGGGGGAGGCTCATGTGGGACGGGCTGGGGAGGGGGCAGGGTGAGGCCGGACAGACAGACAGACAGACAGACAGACAGACGGACAGCCTGCCTTTTCTATCCCCCCCTGTGCTGCCCCTTTGGACAGACAGACGGACCCTCCGCAGCAGGCAGAGCTCTTTCAGTGTCCCCCCCGGATGGACAAACAGAACCCAGTCCTCCTTCCCCTCCGGACAGACAGACAGACACCTGCCCCCTTCCCCCTCCTCCCTCCGCTCCGGACAGACAGACAGACAGACACCTGCCCCCCTTCCCCACCCAACCAGACACACAGATCTCCTGCGCTGCCCCCTCCGCCGGACAGACAGACTCCCGTCCTCCCAGACGGACAGACTCCCCTCCACCCCTGCCCTTTGGACGGACAGACAGACAGACGGACAGAGCCCCAGCCCCGCCCAGACAAACCGGGGGATCCCCCCCGCCCCCAGGACACACAGACAGACCCCCCCAATCCCCCCCACAGGACAGACCGACCCCCCGGTACCGCGGACGGACCGACAGACGGAGCCCCCGTTCCGGCCGGACTTCCGCCACGCCTCCGCACACGTCATCAACCAGCCACGCCCCCTGAGGCTCCGCCCCCCGGTTCTCTTAAAGGCGCCGCGCGGTGTCACGGGGCGGGAGCGGCGCTCGGTGGGCACCGGGGTTTATTGGGGGACCGGGGGAACAACGGACACGGGTGGGAGAAACTCGGGATCCGAGTACCGGGCTGGCCGGTACCGTGAGCACCGGTGCCGGTACCGGCGTCTGTATGAGGGATTTCGGTGCCAGAACGGAGGATGCCGGTACCAGCACCGGGAGCGCGGTGCCGGTACCGGCGTCTGTAGTGCCGGTATGGGGGGACTTCGGTGCCAGAACGAGGGTTGCCGGTACCAGTGCTGGGAGCGTGGTGCCGGTACTGGGGCCGCTGGTGCCGGTACTGGTCCCAGTACCGGGGCTGCAGTGCCGGTACCAGAGAAGCCGATGCCTCTCTTACTTCGCCTTCTGTACTAACTCCGCCAGGTTCAGGGCTGGTTTGAAGCCTGCGGAGGCACGGGTGGAGTCAGTGCCCGTTCCCGGGGCAGTGGCCGGTGTCCTGGGGCACTGCCCGGCCCCGGTCACCGTCCGGTTCCCTCAGTCACCGGAGGTGACAGCCGGCCCTGCCCTCCCCGGTCACCGTCCGGTTCCCTCAGTCACCGGGGGTGACAGCCGGCCCTGCCCTCCCCGGTCACCGTCCCGTTCCCTCCCTGTCCCGCGGAGCACCGGGGGTGACAGCCGGCCCTGCCCTCCCCGCACCCCGGAGGGGAGCCCCAGGTCGGCAGCAGCGCTAAGGGGCACGGGGACGGACACACGGACAGACACAGGACGGACACAGGACGGACACACGGCCGGACACACGGCCGGACACACGGACGGGCTCTGGCTACGGAGAAGCGGCAGGGAAGAAGCTCCTGCTCTACCCACGCCGCGGGAGAAGGGGCCGGTTGTGCCGGTGCCTGCGGGAGCAGAGCGGCTCGGGCGGTGCCGCAATGAACACGAGCCCCGGTGGGCTCCCGGTCCCGGCCCCGGTACCGGCCCCGTCCCCGCGCGGCGGCCGCGGCTCGTTACATACGGGCAGGCTGGGCTGCGGGGCCACCCCGGCCGCCAGCCGGGCTCTGCTCTTGGCCAGAGTCTGCAGGACTGGAGCGGGCAGCGCAGAGAGGAGAGAGAGGTTAGAGAGGGGACCGGGGCCTCCCGCGGGGTCACGCAGAAATTGTCTCTCGCTGGTGACCGAACCGAGCTGCCCACGCCCCTCTGCGCTGGAACACCTGGAGGCGGAGCAGGATGGAGGGACAGGGGGACCCGCGTTACCTTCTCGGGTGACAGTGGAGGCCGCGTCCAGGGCCTTGGTGCCGATGTCACCCATCATGTTGTCCACGGCCTGGTGGTGCTTGAGGAAGAAGGGCCGGATGACGCTGTGGTAGATGAGCTGCGAGCCGTTCCAGGGCACCGGGGCCATGCACCACACCAGGAACAGGCACTGCGGGGACAGCGGCGGCTCAGCGGGGTCTGACAGCAGCGCCCGAGGCTGGAGCTGAGCTGGGGGCAGCCCCAGCACCGCCCCGCTCCGGGGCAGAGCCCACCGCGCTCAGCTCCTCCCGGCTCGGCCCTTACCTTCCCGGCGTAGTAGAAGGGGAACCAGTAGAGGAAAAGGTCGGAGAAGAACTCGGCGACGCTGAAGACGCCGTAGACCACCCAGTAGGTGAGCCACATGGTGTCATCCTCCTTGCTGTTGCTCTCGATGGCTTTGATGCTGCGGGCGGGACAGGGGAAGGAAGGGACGCTGAAATCCTGGGATGAGCTCCACCTTCCCAAATCCTCCAAAGCCTGGAGGGAAGCTGCCCGCTGCCTGCTCTGGGCTGGCGCGGTCCCAGCCTTCCCAGGAAGGTCTCAAGAGCTTCCCAGCCGTGATTTCTTCTTCAGCGAGCAGGGAGCCCCTCAGCGAAGGGCGGGGGATGCTGTCCAGGTGTGGGACAGGTACTTACGAGACGTAGGCGGGGTACACGAAGCCGATGAGGTTGCAGAGCAGGGAAGCGCCATAGCCGAACATGAGGTAGAGCCCCAGGAAAGCCACGGAACCTGCACAGGGGCACAGGGGGACGCTCTGGGGGTCACCAGRGGCAGACCCCGCTCGCTCTCCTCAGCGGGATTCTCATCCCCGGGTGCCGGGGGGGGGGATAATGACCACCCCCAATTAACGTGCTCGATGTAATGAGGCACGTGGCGGAGCCCTCCCCTCCCCGAGGCACCCGTGACCTGCTCCTGTCACCGTCCATCCCCTCCCCTGGCTCGGAGGGGACTTTACCACCCCGACCTGGCGGCACTTTCGCCCCTTGGAGCGSGGCCAGGGCGGCAGGAACCGGAGACGCTGACAAACACCGTCCGCGGTCCAAAGTCAAGGCTCCGCTCGTCTCCCCCGCGCTCGGAGCCCGGAGCCGCCGAGCATTCCCAGACCTCCCGCTCAAGGACGAGCCCGGCTCCCGGATCAGGAGCCCGGGATCGCGGCTCCTCCCGCGGGCGCTCCCCGCCGGCACCGGGGAAGGGTTGTTGGCTCCCCTGGGAGCGGCAATCCGAGCCCGCTTCCCCTGCTGCTCAATTAGATCGTTCAATTAAAAGCCAGCCTGSAGCCTGCCCAGAGCTAGAGGGAGGCTGGATCGGCGGAGCTGCCAGAGAGGGTGGCTGGGGAAGGTGGGACAGGGGGGTTTTTTTTGGGTGGAAACCCTGCTCACAGCGGGGCTCAGAGGGCAGGGAAACCTCGGGGATACACGGGATGGAGCAGCCCGGCAGCTTCTCCCCAGCGCTGCAACAAACTCCTCCATCAGCAGCGAGAAAGCTGCGAATTAACCTGTCTGTGGTGGTGAATTAAAAGCCCTTGCTGGGGCTCGGAGGGCGGATTATCCCMGCTCTGCTCGCTGCAGCATTCCTGGGCTGAGCCGCTGCCCCGATCCGGGGCACCCAGAGCTTTCCTGGGAAGACGGGCAGGAGCAACGCGGCTTTGGAGCGATCCCAAAGCTCCCTCCGAGGAGGGCACGCAGCTCCAGGCAGTGCTGGGTTTCACTCCCCAAGAGCCTTAGGAGGGATTTCGCAGGATTTTAACCCCCCAGAGAAATTTATGTAACAGCAAAAAAACCCAGGGAAAGGCTTCGCTGRGGGAGMGGTTGGAGGTGGTGCTGCCCAGAGGTTGCTCCAAACCCCAGCCCACGGCTCCCAACACAACTCAGGGATTGCTCCAGAGCCATGGGAGGGAGAAATGGGGAGTTTTTAGTTCAGCAACAACTTCTCCTTCCCGGGGCAGGGATCCAGAATGCAGAACCATCACTTTTTTGGTGCTTTTTTGGTGCTTTTTTGGTGCTTTTTGGTGGCAGAACCCTTGTTCTACCCAATAAATCCATCACGGCTGAGACTGATCAGATCCCTGGGATTGTTTTGGTTGGAAAACGCCTGAGTGGCACCAGAGCCMAACACAACCTGCACAGCAGCACGAGCTCCTTCACGGGCACCAGCCCTGCCGCAGGTGAAACCACACCTGGAGGCCAAAGGCCTGGAGGGACACAGCGAACAGGGAAGCCCCGAGCTCCCCTGSGAGGTTTGRGATGAAATCTCGRATTGGAGCRCACACACGAGGCCACTTCAAGTTGGCAGAGAGGGCACAGGGCCGAGGGTCAGGGAGAGGGGGCATGGCATGCCAGGGGGAGGATCCGGCTGGTTCCTCATTAATGAACAACWGGGATCCGGTTAAAGGCCGGATCCCCACGCTCCCATCGGCGGGACACGGGGACGAGCTCCCATCCTCAGTCTGACCCTCCACGATCTGGGGATCACCCAGAATGGGGACCCCCCCTCTGCCAGGGCCAGGGGTCTCGAGGGTCTCTCTGACACCTCTGACACTCAGACCCTGCGAGCTCCGGGATTTCGGGATTTTGTGCCTGCGGGAGGCGAGGGCAGCGCGGTGACAGCGACGCCGCCCCCGGTACCCCCGGCACCCCCAGCCCCCTCCCAGCACGGCCCCGCTCCGCACCCCCAAACCACGGCCACCCTTCCTGCCCTCCCCGCGCCCCCGTGCTGAGCCCAGCGCCACGGCGAGCAGCTGAAAGGCACCCCAGGAGACGGGGGAAAAGGGGACAGAACGGTACAACCGGGGAGGCCCCGCTGTACCGGTCGCACCTGAGGCCAGGTAGAGCCGTTGGACGCCGGTACGGGCTTCCAGCTGGCCCAGCAGGTCGCCGATCGGGCCGGGGCTGTGGAGGAAGCGCTCCAAGCGCTGCTGCACGGAGCCCATGGCGGTGGCGGAGGCGGCGGTGATGCCGAGGGTGAGGAAGCGGCGGCGGCCCCGGAGCGGCCCCGGCCCGACCCCGCACGGCCCCGGGCACAGCGGCGGGGGGCGTGACCGGGGGCGTGGCCACGGGCAGAGAGGGCGGGACCACACGGCGGGGCGGGGCCAATAGGGAGGAGGGGCGGGGTTAAGGCTGGGCGCGGCCAATAAGGAGGAGGGGAGGGGATGGCGGCGGGCCAATGAGGGGAGGTCGTGGGGAGGGGGGCGGGGCCGACGCCGTTGCCATGGCAGCGGGCTCATGGCGGCTCGGCCCAGGCCCGGCCCGGCGCTGCCGCCGCTCCCGGTGCTGTTCCCGGCGTTGTTCTCGGTGCTGTTGGCCCTGCTCGTGGCCGCCGCCGCCGCCTCTCCGGGCCCCGCCAAGCCCCGCGTGTTCCTGAGCAGCTGGGCCGTGCGGGTGGCGGCGGGGCTGCGGGACGCGCGGGCCCTGGCCCGGCGGCACGGGCTGCTCTACCTGGGCCAGGTGCGGCCTGGGCGGGGAGAGACGGGCCCGGCCCAGCCCAGCCCACCCTGGCCCGACCTTCTCGGTCGTACCCGCCCTGTGCCACCACTGTTTGTCCCCTCCACTTGTCCCATGGGCAGGGAACGTCCCCCACTGGGTCAAAGCTCCGAGCCCCGTCCGAGCTGGCCTCGAACACTTCCTGGGAATGTGGGAATCCCGTCCCTCACCCTCAGAGCAMACAGCCCCTGAGCACGCAGGGGTGAGCCCAGGGGGACAATCCCCCTCCTCAGAGCTCCATTCTGTCCCCAAGCGACGCTTTCTGCTTGTCCTGCGCTACAGCTCACGTTCAATTCACCCTGCTGACCTCCACACCCTCACTGGGCTGGCACCGGTGTTCCCTTAGCAAAGCTGCCAGCAGCTCTCTGTGCCCGCAGGTGATGGAGGGAGAGCCCTTTCACCACTTCAGCCACCGCGGCACCCGGCGCAGAGCCCTGTGCAGGCACTGGGGGTGGCACATGCGGCTCAGCCGGGACCCCCAGGTAGGCAGGGAGGGCACGGGGGGCCGGGGGCTGGCCCTGCCCGGCACCCACCGGCGCTGCCCCCCGCCCAGGTGCTGTGGTTTGAGCAGCAGACGGYGAAGAGGCGCTCCAAGAGAGGCCCCGGCGTGGTGCCCACGGACCCCTGGTTCCCCAAGCAGTGGTACATGGTGAGAGAGGGCTGCTCCCCCTCCGGACCCTCACCCAAATCAGGGGATGGGAGGGAGCACCGTGGGGAATCCAGTGCCACCTCCCTGCCCAGCACCATCCCRGGGTTGTTCTGGATTGTTCTGGAGGACTCCACAGCCTCTCTGCTCTCTGTTTGGGGCTGGGGCACCACGCAATGAAGGAATTTTTCCTCCTGTGCGAGGGGAATTCTTGGGATCAGCCCCTCCTGTTCCTCTGTGCCATTTCTGGGCTCTGCCCTCAGTGCAGACAGGGCTGAGGGCCCCTCTCAAGGCTGAACAGCCACAGCTCCCTCAGCTTTTCTTTGTCTGATCCCTTCCTCAACTTTGTGACCCTCCACTGGCCCCACTCCAGGATCTCCACATCCTGAGCAGCCCAGAGCTGCACACAGCACCCCAAAAACGCCCCCCAGTGCTGAGCAGAGGGGCAGGATCCCTCCCTGACCTCTGGCAGTGCCCTTCCCAAGACATAAACCGAGCTAATGCCGGCAGTGCTGAGGCAGCACGAGTCCTCCAAGGATTTACCACCCAATTTAATCTGTTTTCCAGAACAACGACGTCCATCCTGACCTCAACATCCTGACGGCCTGGAGCAGAGGCTACACGGGGCTGGGGGTGGTGCTGACTGTGCTGGATGATGGGCTGGAGAAGGATCATCCCGACCTGGCTGCCAACTACGTAATTATGGAGGGGGTTTGCAGGGAGCAGCTCCTGCAGGGAGGGTGGGAGTCAATGCCCTCATCCCCGGGGTTTTGTAGCGGGAGCTCGGCCCCTCCAGGGTTGGATCCAAGGTTTGGAGGCTCCCGCAGTGAAATCTCGCACGGAGGAAATGTTGGAACTTGTCCCACGCAGGGGAGCCCCCGGAATAGGTGTAATTACAGCAAGCTGCAAAGCCAGTAAAGCTGGTAAAGCCTCCACGGGGAAGGAAAGGCAGCTCTGGGGGTTGATAACGGCAGTGTTTTCCGTGGGTTGTGGTTCCTCTGTCC
>CADDXX010000925.1:114612-126125 GCA_902810485.1 Alauda arvensis | reverse complement strand
CACGAAGGGGCCCCGCTGTCCCCTCCCCGGGGCTGGCAGGCGGTGGCAGCTCCGGGCTGGGTGCCAGGCGCCTGTGCCGAGCTGTCACAGCCCTGCCCGAGCCCTTGGGCTCACGCCTCGCTCTGTAACAGGACCCGCTGGCGAGTTACGACTTCAACAGCAACGACCCCGACCCGCAGCCCCGATACAGCGACAGCGACCAGAACTGGTGGGTTCTGCCCAGCTCCCCCCACACCGGGGGGGTTCATCCCTCGAGGGGCTGGGGCTGTCCCGGGCCCCCMGCCCCTCACTGGGTCACCGTGTCCCCCCCAGGCATGGGACACGCTGTGCGGGGGAGGTGGCGGCGGTGGCCAACAACGGCATCTGCGGCGCAGGCGTCGCTTACAACGCCAAAATCGGAGGTGAGAGGAGGCTCCCGAGGGAGGGGAGYTGGAAATCGGCTCCAGCCCCGAGTGGGGATGCAGGAGGGGCTGCTCTGGGGTTCGCAGGGCGCTGCAGGGTGACCCCACATCAGCCTCGGTGCTCAGCCCAACACCCAGCAGGGCAGGCTCAGGCTCCGCTGGGGAAGTGAGAGTGGCAAAAGGGGGTTAAAAAGCCGGGAGCGCTCCCCSGGCTTAATTACCAAAGGCTTAACGAGGAGCTTTGGGCGCCAGCTCATGGCAGCGGCGCGGGGGCCTGATCTCCTTAGGGCTGGGTCATGTGAAAGCGGCTGGGAGCTGTTGGGGGGCCTGGCAAGGGGTCCCCAGGCTCTGCCCTGGCTGTGACACGCGTGTGGCTCCTGTCCCCTCCCCTCCCCGGGCGCCACCGCGGCCCCTCCCGGCTCSTGTCCCTCCCTCCCGCAGGGGTGCGGATGCTGGACGGCTCCATCACGGACATCGTGGAGGCTCAGGCGCTGAGCCTGCAGCCGCACTACATCCACATCTACAGCGCCAGCTGGGGCCCCGAGGATGACGGCAGGACCGTGGATGGGCCCGGAGCTCTGGCTGCTGCCGCTTTCCACAGAGGGGTCGTCAAAGTAAGCCCAGCCCCGACCTCGGGGAGCACGGGGATGCAATGAGACCCTGCCCATCCCTCTCTGCTCTTCAACAGGGACGGGGTGGGCTCGGCTCCATCTTCATCTGGGCCTCGGGCAACGGCGGCACCAACTATGACAACTGCAACTGTGATGGGTACACCAACAGCATCTACACGGTGTCGGTGGGCAGCGTGCTGGGGGACGGGCAGCGGCCCCGCTACAGCGAGAGCTGCGCCGCCATCCTCACCACCACCTACAGCAGCAGGACCAGCAGCAAAGTGCAGATCGTGAGTGCCACAGCAGCAGCAGCAGCTCCGGGGCATACAGAGCACAGGAGTCTGGGATGGTCCCGCTCCTCCTCAGCTTGGAGCCSGTGCAGAGCTAAAAGAGCTCCGAGGAGAATTGGCTGAAGGTAGCCAGGTGTTTTTGGAAAGCCCTGAGACTGCTCCTGTCCCCCCCAGGTGACCACGGACCTGCACCACCGCTGCACCGACAAACACACCGGCACCTCCGCCTCGGCCCCGCTGGCCGCAGGGATGGTGGCCCTGGCTCTGGAGGCCAAGTAGGTGACACMGGGACACAGGGACACTCCCCGGGGGTGGGAAAGGGGAGGCACAGCAGGAAGGTTGGGGTGCCTTCCCCCAGGGCTGTGGGAGAGCAGAAGACTCCTCTGGAGCTCTCTGCTCCCATTTTGGCACTGAAGGAGGTGGTGGGGGGATCAGCTTGGGCCCACACAGTTGCTCTACCCACCCCAAAAGAGCCAAATCTCCCCYTAAAAGCTCTGTGCCCACATCCTCGTTGCTTCCAGCCCAGCCCTGACCTGGCGTGACCTGCAGCACCTCATCATCAGAGCCTCCAAACCCGCCCACCTGCAGGCAGAGGACTGGGCCCAGAACGGCGTYGGGCGCAGGGGTGAGTGCAGGGCTCAGCCCCCTCCAACACCTCCCAGCAGCCCCCCCGTGCCCTGGTGGCACCGAGGGGCTCACGGGCCCCTCTCTKGGTGCCACCTGTGTCCCAGTGAGCCACTACTACGGCTACGGGCTGCTGGACGCGGGGCTGCTGGTGCAGGCGGCCACCACGTGGGCAGGGACCCGGCCCCAGCAGAAATGCTCAGTCCAGGCCATTCAGGTGCCCAGGTAAGGGGCAGCGAGCCCAGGTGCTGCCTGCCACGAGGGCAGGGTGGCCGTGGCAGGGGAGGGAAGGGCCTGACCCGCAGCTCGTCCTCGGYAGGGACATCGGCTCCAGGCTCAGCATCTCCACGGACGCCTCCTCCTGCTCCCACAGCATCCGCTCCCTGGAGCACGTGCAGGTGCAGCTGTCCCTGAGCTACAGCCGCAGGGGGGACCTGCTGGTGGCCCTGAGCAGCCCCATGGGGACCACGTCCACGCTGGTGACAGTGCGGTGAGGACAGGGGGGGAATCCCGGGGCTCCCTCGTGGCTCAGGAGACTCCCAAAAAGGGGCTCAGAGCCCCTCTGGATCCCTCAGAGCAAGAACAGGGTGACCCTTCAGGTCACACACGGCCCCTGCAGGCCCCCGGGCTGGCAGTGCCAGCTCTGCTCTCCTCCTGCAGCCCCTACGACACCAGCCAGGACGGCTACAAGGACTGGACCTTCATGTCCACTCATTTCTGGGATGAGAACCCCAAGGGCRTCTGGACCCTCCTGCTGGAGAACAAGGGCGATGACCGCAACACAGGTGGGTGTCCCGTGGAGATGAAACCCCATTTTTATTTGGGTCACCCTCTGTTTGGTCGTTCTTCCTTCCCCCACTTGGAGGGGCAATTTGTTGGCCCTCCTTTTTCCCCAGGACCCCGTGGTGGCTTTGAGGGTCTTTGAGGGTCTCCCTGGCCAGCACGGGGCTGAGAGCAGGACACAATCCCAAAGTTTCCAGCCCCACACCCCTGACCTGGCAGCCCCCTGTCCCCTCCTGTCCCCAGGGCAGCTGAGCAGCTTCACCCTGCACCTGTACGGCACCGATGAGGACATGCCAGCCCGGCGCTCCGCCGCCACCGCCACCGACGAGTGCGTGAGGAGGGACGAGAAGGGAGCGTGCCAGGGTGAGCCGGGCTCTGTGGGGACAGYGACAACGCCCCGAGGTCCCCCAGGGTCTCACGCCAGCCTCTCTCTCCGCAGACTGYGGCAGCTCCCTGTACACCCACCACGGCTCCTGCCTGTCCTACTGCCCCCCGCGCTCCTACGGCCGCGCCCGCGGTGCCACCCCCGGGGACACCGCCCGCGTGTGCGCCAGCTGCCACCCGTCCTGCTACACCTGCCAGGGCTCCTCGGCCAACAACTGCACGTCCTGTCCCTCCGGCCGCACCTTCCAGGACAGCAGCCACAGCTGTCCCCGCCCCGCCGAGGGCCCGCCCGGCCCGCTGGGGCTGCGCAGGCACCTGGCGCTTGTCACCGTGCTGGCCTGCGGCAGCCTGCTGCTGGCGGGGGTGCTGTACCCCACCTACCGCCTGGTGCTGCGGGCTGGCGGGGGACCCCCGTGCTGTCCCCGGGCCAGGAGAGCGGAGTGACACCGGCCTGGTGCTGGCGGGGGTGGCTGTACCCCACCTACCTCATCACGGTGCTCCCGTGCTGTCCCCAGGCCAGCAGGGCGGAGTGACACCGGCCTGGGCTGCAGGGACAGCCCGGGACACGGCTGGGATGGCGCCTGGCTCCCGAAATAAACGGGTTGTTGCTTTTCCAGCCGCTTTCTCCAAGGGTGGTTCCCATTCCCGGCAGCGCCCGGGATGGTCCCACCCCGTGTCCAGCTGTGCGAGGGGACAGCGGTGGCGGCTCCTCCCACAGCCCCGGGGACAGAGCCGTTCCCGCAGAGCCCCGTGCCCTTTCCCAGGCGCAAGGGACGAGATGTGTGTGACGTGTCCCCAAACAGCTGCGGCCACCAGCCCGTGTGGCTTCCGGCAGMGCCGAGGCAGCAGAGGGAGCCCAGAGCTCTCCAAAGCCCCCAGCTCCTGTTCAGCAGCGCCTTCGGGCCTCAAAAAGGGGGTCCCTGCCTCAAAAAGGGGGTCCCAGGGTGGCTGCACCCCCGGCCACTCTGTCCCACGGGGCAGCTGTGTCCCAGCATGTGGCACCGGGCAGGGATGGGACAGGGGGTGCTGCCAGCTGGGACCCTGTGACAGCTCCCAGGACACCGAGGAGGTGGCTTGTGTCCCCTCCCTTGCCCGGCTGTGCCATCCCCAGCACAGCGTGGGTGCTCAGCTGATAAATTTTGGGAATTAACGCAGAGCCAGACCTTTCTCCAAGCTTGTAATGACCCGTGAAAACCTTGGCTGGACCTTACAGAGCAGGGAGAGGAGGGAGCCACGATGGAGCCTCATCTCCAAAAGCAGGGGCTGTCCTTGGGGCACCCCAGGGCGAGCTGGGATCCCTGCAAACACCGAGGGAGAGTCCTGGGACAAGAATCCAGCCCAGTTCTGCAGGATGAGGAGCTGGATGCTCCAGAGCTTCCCCACGGCCTCTCCAGATGTTTTATCCCCCTCCTGCTCCTCCAAGCCGGCCTAATCCTCCTCTGGGCGCAGCTGGCGGGGCTGGAACCGCCTCTGGATCTGGGGGCGCACGTCCTCCTGCACAGGGAGACACGGGGTGGGGACGTGCCCGGAGCTCCTGTCCCCACCCCTGTCCCCATGCCCACGCCCCACCTCGCGGCCCAGCCGGCCCAGCACGGGGAGGAGGCGCAGCAGCTCCTCATCCTCAGGGTCCCCAGACCACGGTGGCACCTGGATCCAGTTGGCAGCCTGGGGAGGGGGCACAGGGAGAGGGGTTGGATCATCACAGTCAGGGTGTTCCTGGGGAACCGGGATACGGGAATTCCCGCCGGGAGCACCGCCCCTACCTGCGCAGGGAAGCCCTGCATGCTGTGGTCCAGGGCCACCGTCTTGGCCAGGTCCCTGCCCAGGCACGTCAGGTCCTTCCAGTAGCAGCCCTGGGAGCAGATGCAATCCGACTGGGAGAGGCAGTGCCTGGCAGGAGGGGGGACACAGAGCCGTGGGGACCCTGCCCTGTCACACAGGGGGTCCCCAGCAGGGCCACCACCATCACCTGATCAGCTTCTTCTTGGGGTCCAGCACCTCCAGGAGCTTCTTGGCGTAGTCCTTCTTGGCAGTGGTGTAGATGAGGATCTGGCAGAGATGGGGGGAGGTCCCTGCATGGGCTGCTCAAATCCCCCCAGCCCCCTCAGGGGTCCCCCCACACACCCCGGGGGCTCTGGGTACCTCGTAGGTCTTGGAAAGGCTCTCCAGGAACTCCTGCACGTGTGGCCGCAGCTTCACGTGGACCTGGGAGGGAGCAGCAGCTTGGAAAAGCACCAGGATCCCCATCCTGACMCCGAGGGGAGCCCCAAGGGGGTCCAGGACCCCTCAGCAATGGGATTTCAGAGCCCCTTCAGCTCCCAGGGGCCACAAGGGGTGGCAGTGAGGAGCCACATCACCCACGGCCCCAAATCTCAGCCCCCACTCCCCCCCCCCGAGGCACCCACCTCGTAGGAGTCTGCCTGGAAGTCCATGGTGAAGGTGGCCGTGGCATCCTGCTGGCCCCGGGCCAGGAGGGAGGAGTAGAGCAGGATCCCGTCCTGGGGACAGGAGCAGGGTCAGCCCCCCCAAAACCCACCCCCAGCTCACCGAGGACAGGAGCAGGGTGAGCCCCCAGCCCCAGGCGCTGCAGAGCCCCCCCAAACCCACCCCCAGCTCACCAGCTCCAGCACCAGGGTGTGCTGTAACTTGCTCCGGATCTTCCTCCCAGGGGTGGCAGCCCCAGGGCTCGGCCTGGAGAGGGAAGGCAGAGGCTCAGCGGTGCTGGGGTGGGGGGGCTGTTGGACCCCCCCTATATTTTTGGGGGGCTATGGGGACCCCCCCGTCACACTCACAGGCTGGGAGCCACGGGCACAGCMACCTCCTGATGCTCAAGCTCGGGGAGCCCCGAGAAGAAGGAGCCGGGGCAGGGCAGTGGTGGGGGTCCCTCTGTGGGGGCAGAGGGGTCCCGTCAGCACAGCCAGGGCAGCCCCCCCTGCCCCGCACCGGGATTTCCCCGCGCTCACCGCCGTCCCCGGGGCCGGGACCCTCCTCGGGTCCCCTCCGGACCAGCCTCCCCTTGCCGGGCGTGCTGGGGGAGCCGGGGACCCTCGCCCACCCCCGCGGGACGCGCTCCCCCTGCTCGCCCTCTCTCTGCCGGCTCTTGGCCCGGCCCCGAGCCGCGGCCCCGGGGGTCGAGAGCCCCCCGGCCTCCCTGAGGGGTTTCTTCCTGCGTGGGGTGGCCCCCAGACCCGCCATGGCTCGGAGCCTGCCGCGGATGAACCGCCCCCACCCCAGCAGCCCCAAATTCACAGCGGGGCGGGAGGGAGCGTCTTTATAGGGTGGAGGGACCTGTCCAGCCCCAAAGCACCTGGACTCAATCAGGCTTTACCGGCACCGGCTGGGGCTCGGTTCTGGGCTCCCCAGCTGCTCCCAGGGCTCGTCTGCGGCTCGTGGTGGCGTCACCCGATGTGACAAGGACCTTYCTGCGCCGCTCGGGGCACCCCAGGSCCATCGGGACCCCAGTTTGGGGACAGTCCCCAGCCCCCCGAGCTGGCAGGTCTGAGTTCCCCCTGGCACCAGCCCCAAATCCGCACCCTTTGGGAGCCCCCCGGGGTGGCCCCGGTCACATCCTGTCCCCAGCGGGGCCCCGCGGTGGCCGCCACCAGCCCCGGGCTTGGGTTACGGGCGGGGGGAGGCTCCGGCCCGGGGAGGGGGGACCCGCTCGGCTCCGCCGGAAGGGAGATAAGCGCGAGGTCCCCGACCCCGGCGGGAAGGGCCTGGCACGCGGCCACGGCGACAGCGACACGGCGGTGGCAGCCGCTGCTGGGGCTCGGCAAGGGGACAACCAGGGGACCCCTGGAGGGACAGGGAAGGGACCCCCTGCTCATGGGGACACGGAGGGGACCCCTGGAGGGACAGGGAGGGGACCCCCTGAAGCAGAGGGACACCGAGGAACGCCCCGCGCCCATGGGGACACAGAGGGAACCTCCTGAGCCAGAGGCACACGGAGGTGACACCCTGAAGTGGAGGGACACGGAGGTGACACCCAGCTCACACAGAGGGGACCCTCTGCTCATGAGGACAAAAAGAGGGGACCCCCTGAAACGRGAGGACCCCCTGGGCCACCGCCAGCCAGGAAAGCACACGCGGCGAGAGAGGGGAATAAACAATTTATTTTTCTGAAAAAAAAACCAAAACAAAAACCCAATAAATTACCACCCCCTCCGCTGCTGGGCAGGGGGGCTTGGGAAGGGCTCGGTGCCCCTGCGGGAGCTCCCCCATCACCCTGGGGTCCCTGGGGGTCCCTGGGGGTCCCTGGGGGAGGCGGCCCCGGGCCGGGGCTCAGGGCGGCCGGGGCTGGGGGCAGTGCCGGGCCGCCTCCCGCACCAGCCGCTCCTCGCGGGGCGTCCAGGGCCGGGCGTAGCCGCCGGGCTCCAGCAGGATGCGGTTCAGGGTGTGCTCGTGGTTGACGTGGCGCCGAGCCATCAGCAGGTACTCGGCCCCCGGGCGGAGCGGGGGGCACCCGCAGGTGYTGGGCACCCACAGGTACTCGCGGGACACGAGCGGAGAGCGGTGCCGGTACCGAGCCCTCACCTCCACCTCGTAGCGCGTCTCCTGCCCCACCAAGCGCCGAGCCACGATGAGCCCGTGGAACACTGCGGGGAGGGAGGGTGGGGCGCGCTGAGAGCCTTTCCTGTCCCCTGAGAGCCTTTCCTGTCCCCTGAGAGCCTTTCCTGTCCCCTGAGGAGGCGCCCTGAGGACTTTCCACACCTGTGGGATCGCCTCTGGCATCGCCCTAAATCCCTTCCCATCCCCAGCATCGCCCTGAACCAACAGCAGCCCGAGGCCCTTCCTGTCCCAGCATCRCYCTRAGCCWSTTCCYRTCCCTGGAATTGYYCCTGGSATCACCSTGAGCSYKTTCCTRTCCCTGGAATTGYYCCTGRYRTCACCCTGAGCYCTTTCCTGKCCCTGGAAYTGCCCCTGGYRTCACYCTGAGCCTGTTCCTGTCCCTGGAATTSCCMCTGGCATCACCCTGAGCCTGTTCCTGTCCCTGGAATTGYYCCTGRYRTCACCCTGAGCCCTTTCCCACCCCTGGCATTGTCCTGGCAGTGCCCCGAGACCCTTCCCATCCCCAATATCAGCCCAAATCCTTTCCCATCCCTGGCACCACGCTGAGCTCTTTCCCACCCCCTGGCATTGTCCTGGTGTCACGCTGAGCCCCTTCCTGTCCCCAAMACCACCCCCTTCCTGTCCCAGCAGCACTCAAAGCCCTTTCCCATCCCTGGCATCGTCCCTGGCACCACCCCAAGCCCCTTCCCATCCCTCTCCTCATCCCTGSCATCGTTCTGAGCCCCCTCCCATCCCCTCCGCCATCACCCCGAGCCCGTTCCCGTCCCCCGGTGTCACCCTGAGCTCCTTCCCACTCCTGCCACTGTCCCTGCCATGTCCTCAGGGACCTCGGCCCTGTCCCCACCCCGGCCTCCCCCCGAGCCCCTGCGGGCCCGGCGCTCACCGAAGTCGCTGTTGCAGAAGTGCCGGATGCGCTGGGAGCGCCCCTTGGCCGGGCGGCAGCGCCCGCAGCGCCCTGCGGGGACCGAGAGGCGGCAATGAAACCTCAGAGGGGACCCCTGACCCCCCAAAACCCCCGCGGGCAGCTTTGGGAGGGGATCTTGCAGGCCCACACCCCAGAGAGGTCACACGGGGCTCCTGAGAGCCCTGGTGAGGGGTTTTAGGGTCATTTGTAGGATCCCCTTCTTATTGCCCACCCCGGGCAGCCCAGGGTGCTCCCAGCAGGGGCGTGGGGGGCTGTGGGGACCCCAAGGAGGAACCCGTGGGGACCCCCGAGGAGGAATCTGTAGGGATCCCCGAGAAGAACCTTTGGGGACCCCAAAGGAGGAGCCTGTAGGGACCCCCGAGCAGGAACCCGTGGGACCCCCGAGGAGAAATCTGTGGGGACCCCCAAGAAGAACCTGTGGGGATCCCCAAGGAGCAGCCTGTGGGAACCCCGAGGAGGAGCCCCTGGGGACCCCCGAGGCGGTACCTGCGGCAGCCCCGTCCTGGCTCCGGTTGGGGGAGCTCCTCGGCGGTGGCTCCGTGGCAAAGCCCGCGGGGGCCGCGGTGAGCGGGGGCTCCGGGGGCTGCGGGGGTTCCGGGGGCTCCGGGGGCTCCGGGGGCGGGGGGCTGCCGGCTCCCCGGGGCTGGGGCTGCCGCAGGGGGCTCGTGTCCCCCCGGCCGAGCTGGGGGTGCCCGCGGGGCAGCCAGAACTGGTACTCGATGCCGGGGTTGGGCTCCTGCAGCAGCGCCTGGGGAGGGAGGGGGGACACGGGCGAGGCTGGGAGGAGCTGATGGGACCCGCGGGGTGGTGGCTGTCCCCAGCCCGGTGTCCCCCTGCCCTCACCATCACGTGCAGATCCTCGTGGGTGGGTCCGGGCCCCTCGAGGCTCTCGGAGCCGTCGGGGGCCCGGCTGTAGGTCAGGAGGGTYCCGGCCGCCTCGTAGGGCCCCGGCCAGGCGATGGCCCAGTCCCCGTTSAGGACGTAGCGCCCGTCACTCGCCATCAGCGCTGCGGGAGGGAGCGGCTGCGGCAAAGCCAGCCCCTCACAGCCCCCGGGACCCCCGCACCGGCCCCCGGGACCCCCGGCCGGGTCCCCAGCCGAGGCCTCTCCCGGTGTGGGAGGGCAGCGTGGGCCGGGGAGCGGCGCTCGGGGCTCCGGGAATCCGCGGCTCCTGCAGGATCCTGGCTCCGGGCCCGGAGCCTGGTGTGCAAAGCCGGCCCAGAGCCCCCCCAAACCCCGGCCGGGATGGGGGAAGGGGGCTSCGGCTGCATGGGAAAGGGGGCGGGGGTGGGGATGGAGGTCCCTGTCCTGGCGCTGCAGCGGCCGCTCTGGCCCCGCTCCAGCTCAGCCCTTCCCGAAACGCGCGGCCGCGGCCTCTGGAAAATTGCCCCGAGCGCTTGCGAGTTCAGTGACCCCGCGATGCTCAAAACAGCATCCGAGGGAGGGAGCGGCCCGGCACGGCATGGGACAAACAGGGGACAACAGCACGGCGGGACACGGCCACGCTGCCCTGCCCTGCCCTGCCCTGCCCTGTCCATCCCATCCCATCCCATCCCATCCCTGCCCATCCCTGCCCATCCCTGCCCTGCCCTGCCCTGCCCTGCCCGGCCCTGCCCTGCCCGCACACAGCTGGCACCAACCCGCCCCAACTGGGCTGGACTGGGCCGGACTGGGACTGACTGGGATGAGGCAGTTCGCGTCCTACCCAGGTAATTGCGGCTCTTGTCCGTCACCTTGATGCGGGTGGCCCCGGCCGGGATCTTGGTGACGTTCACGTATCCCAAATATCCTGGTGGGGGGAAAGAGTCAGGGCAGGGCCCGGGCAGGGCCCAGGGGACACCACGGGGGGACAGAGAGGGAGGGGACAGGGCACAGAGGGGACCCGGGCCTGGGGCATTCACCCAGCTGGGACAGTGGGGACATGAGGACACAGGGACTCTGAGTGCCACCAGCACCCCGGGGACATAACAGCCCCCTCCACCCACCCCTCTGCAATGAGTTAAATCCCCCAAGCCAAGGGGCTGCTCCCAATCCCTGTCCCTGCGTGTTGGGGACAGGGAAGGACCGGAGACAGCGGCCCCCGGGGTGGGGGACACGGAGAGGGGACAACGGGACCCAGGCGGCGCCTTGGGGACACGGGTGGGGACAGGAGGACAGGGGAGCCAAGAGCCAAAGCATTCACCCATGGAGGGGGCCGGGGCAATGGTTCATTCACCGGAGGAGGGGTCCGAGCCCTGGAAGAGCCGGTGCACCAGCACGCAGGAGCCGGAGCCGCAGTGGCCGCAGGCGTCGGGGCGWGAGCCCGAGCCCAGGATCCCGTCACAGCCCACGCTCTGCGGGGAGCGCAGACACCCCCTCAGCGCGGGGTCCCGGCAGTCCCGGGGGTCCCGGGGCTTCGGTTCCGGGGGGTCCCGGGGGTGTCACTCACCAGGCAGCGCCCGCCGACGCACAGGTCCGGGGAGCCGGGGCTGCAGCTGGTGCCGTCCAGCACCCGGCCGAAGCTGTAGTAGAAGTTGTGCCCCTCGGCCAGGCAGTTGAGGTCGCACAGGTTGGGAGCTGCCGGAGCAGGGTGGGAAGGGGTTGGGGGCGATGCCGTGAGCCCCCCGGTGAGGCCGGCACCGGCCCCGGGACTCACCTCCGTGGAAAGGCACCCAGCGGTAGCGGGCGGAGGAGCCCAGCACGGGCCGGTTGTTGTAGAGCGAGCACTGCATGGCCCGGAAGGGCACGGAGCCGGCGGGGCAGCCCTGCGGGAGCAGCGCCATGGAGCCGGGGGGCGGCCGGGGACACCGGGGACAGCCGCGAGGGTGTCCCGGCGCTCACCTGCAGCTGGCACAGGCGGTACTGCCGCGGCTCCCCCGCGCACGGCTGCTCCTCGCTGCTCCTGCGGTCACAGCGACAGCGCCGTGTCCCCCCCGTGTCCCCCACG
>CADDXX010000925.1:28694-42860 GCA_902810485.1 Alauda arvensis | reverse complement strand
GACTGACACAGAGAGACACGGACAGACAGACAGACAGAGAGACAGACAGAGTGACACGGACTGACTGACACAGAGAGACACGGACAGACAGACAGGGTGACACAGAGTGACAGACAGACAGAAAGAGTGACAGATACACACAGAGACAGACAGAGACTGACTGATAGACAGACAGACTGACTGACAGAGAGACACGGACAGACAGACACAGACAGACACAGAGGGACTGACAGACTGACAGACACACACACACACACAGCCAGACTGAGAGACAGACTGACAGACAGACACACAGATCCACACAGTGATACACACACAGACAGACAGACACACAGACACACAGACAGACAGACACATTCCTGTGCTCTGAGCTCAGCACTCCCAGCCCGCACATTCCCAGCTCCCAAACATTCCTGCAATTGTCTCACTGAGTGCTGCCCCAGCTGCCACTCCTTTGGTGCTTTCATTTCATTTTATTTTATTTTACTTTGATTATTCCGCCCTGACCAGCACAGCCCCAGCTTTGGCCTGCACAGCTGCCCAGATGTGCAGGGAGGAGAGAAATTTGGGCAGAGAAAAAACCTCCAGGCTCCTGTGCCTGTTGGGAGGGGACAAAATTGAGCAGGGAAAAAACTTTAATGTTATTTTGCCTTTTGGGAGGGGAGAAATTTGGGCAGGTAAAAAGCTTTTAGGTTCTTTTGCCTGGTGGGGCAAGAGAAATTTGGGTGAATAAAAAACTTTGGGGTTCCTGTGGCACATTAAAAAAAAACCTTTAGGCTCCTGTTTTATCTGGAAATCAGGGATTTTTGTGCTCCTGTTTTATCTGGAAATCAGGGAATTTTGTGCTCCTGCTTTATCTGGAAATCCTGGGATTTTTGGGGCCTGGAAGGGGTTTAAGGACACTTCCAGTTCTCTGGAATCCCCAAACTCCTGGGGTTGGGGCTGGGAGCTCTGCCTGGATCCATTCCCAGCCTGTGATGCCTTTCCCAGATGTGCTCCAGGATAAAAACATTCCAGTTCCTTTCTCCCAGGGGTTGGATTCTCCCTCTGTGGGAAAACTGAGCCCAAATTCCCCCAAAAGCTGGGAAAACAAAGAGGTGTCAATCCCTGAGGAGGGAAAATCAACATCCAGGAGGGGAGGAGCAAAGCCCCAGSAATTGCAGGTGTTTGGGGATGGAGTTTAAAGCATTTTCCCTGAAAGTTGCACTAAAAATGATGGGAAACTTTTCCTACAAAATTCCCCAGGCTCCCTGGGACAACCCAACCCCCAAAAATCCCAGGATTTCTGAGCTAATCCTGATTTTAACAGGATCAAGGACATTCCCTGTGCTGGCTTTTGGGCATTTGGGGAATGCTGAGCTTCCCAAAAATCCCTCAATCCAAACCCCAGCAGCATTTAGGGCATGGAAAAATGAGGGGTTTCATCCTGCAGACACTCTGAGCTCATGAATCCAAGGGCCAGGAGTGAGATGATATAAAAAATTATATTATATTGTATTTTATTGTTTTGTATTATATTATATTATATTAATTTATATTATATTTTCAAATATTATATTATTCTATATTATATTATGCTATATTATATATAAGCTACAATATAAGATATAATATGGATTATAGATTATATTAAAATATAAAATAAAATTCAGTACAATACAAAAATATAATTAATACAAGATAATAAATATAATAAAATACAATGTAATATAACACAACACAGTAAATATATTATTATAGCATTAATATAATATAATTTATATAGCATAATTAATACWATATAATTAATATAATTRATAKAATTTCCATGGCAGTGGGAGAATCCCTGCTGGGACATTTGGGGATTTGGGATTGGTTCCCAGCTCATTCTGCCCTGCTCCTCTCCAGGGACAAAAAACCTTTGGGATTGGGGCAGCAAAGYCTTGGRAAAGCTGGAACTGCTGTGGGATCCCCCAGTGATCACCCAAATTCCCCCTTTTCCAGTTTAAATCCCTTCCCTGTGTCCTGAAATTCCTCATCCCAAATCCCTCTGCAGCTCTCCTGGAGCTCTGGGAACAGCTCCAAGGTTTCTCTGGAGCTTCTCTTCTCCAGCCTGGCCTTGAATCCTCCCAGGCAGGAATTCCTTCCCCAAATCCACTCAAATCTCCCTTTTCCCAGTTTAAATCCATCCTGGAATTCCATCCCTGATCCCAAATCCCTCTGCAGCTCTCCTGAAGCCCCTTAAGGCTCTGGGAGCAGCTCCAAGGTTTCTCTGGAGCTTCTCCTCTCCAACTTTGGACACTTCCAGGGATGTGTTTCTCTGGGAATCCCATTCCCCCAGCACCCTCCCAGCCAGGAATTCCTTCCCAAATCCCACCCAAATTCCCCCTTTTCCCAGTTTAAATCCATCCCCTCTCTCCTGTCCCCCTCCAAACAACCCCTCCACCTCCCTGCCAAGCTCCCTCATGACCACGAGCTCTCTCCAACGCCTCTCTCCTCCCGCAATCCCCCCTSTTTCCCTGTTTTCCCGCAGATAAATGKCTATATTTAACCCGCAGGGCAGTTCCCTCACGTGCCTTTCACACAGGGCACGAAAATTCCCTTTTTTAGCCGGGCTGGCCCCTGCTGGCAGCGGCCCCAGCCCTGAGCTCAGCCCTGGAGCGGGGCCAGCGCAGCGTGACCCAAAGAAAAGGGACCTTCAGCTTCCTCCTGCCCTGCCCGGGGGCTGCACAGCCTCACATGATGCTGCAGTCACCGGCTTTGGCCAAAATACAGGGTTTTTATGGGAAAATCACCGTGGTCACAGGGCTCTGCTGGGGTTTGGTGGTGAAAAAAGGGCAGAGGAGTCAGCAGGGTCTGGATCCATGAGCTCAGCCCGCTTTGGATGGGGTTTGAGGGGGATTTAGGGTGGCTGAAAGAAAAGGACATTCAGCCTCCTCCTGCCCTGCCCGGGGGCTGCAGAGCCTCTCATGATCGGCTTTGCCCAAAAAGTTGAGTTTTTATGGGAAAATCACTGCGGTCACAGGGCTCTGATTGGGTTTGGTGGTGAAAAAAGGGCAGAGGGGTGACCAGGCTGTGAATCCACCGGCTTTGGGGTGGATTTAGGGTGACCCAAAGAAAAGGGACCTTCAGCCTCCTGCCCTGCCCGGGGCTGCAGAGCCTCACATGATGCTGCAGTCATTGCCTTTGCCCAAAATGTCGAGTTTTTATGGGAAAATCACCGCGGTCAAAGGGCACTGCTGGGGTTTGGTGGTGAAAAAAGGGCAGAGGAGTCACCAGGGTCTGCATCTACGGGCTCAGCCCGCTTTGGATGGGGTTTGGAGAGGATTTCGCGTGATTTTGTCACCGTTGTCACCCTCGGAGTGCGGCAGGAACGAAAACAAAGGCGGGGAGGGAAAGTCACGGGGCTGCGGGGATGGGTGGGGGAGGAAAAGCTGCGCTGGGGTTTCACTCATGTGACGGCTCTGCCCTGAAGGGCACGCACGTGTCCGGGAGCGGGAATGGGCCGGGAACGGGCCGGGAATGAGCTTTTGTAGGGAATGAGGATGGTGGAGCAGCTCCTGTCCCAGTTCCGGAAAGGGAATGAGCCGGGAATGAGCCAGACCCTGGTGGCAGGAGGGCTCTTTTGTAGGGAATGAGGATCCCAGAGCAGCTCCATGTCCCCAGTTCAGAATGGGAATGAGCCAGGAATGAGCTGGGAATGAGCCTGATCCCGATGCCAGCAGGACCCTTTTGTAGGGAATGAGGATCCCAGAGCAACTCCTGAATGGGAATGGGCTGGGAACGGGCCGGGAATGAGCTTTTGTAGGGAATGAGGATGGTGGAGCAGCTCCTGTCCCAATTCCAGAAAGGGAATTCCGGGTCCTGATGGCAGCAGGGCTCTTTTGTAGGGAATGAGGATCCCAGAGCAACTCCTGAAAGGGAATGGGCTGGGAACGGGCCGGGAATGAGCCAGACCCTGGTGGCAGGAGGGCTCTTTTGTAGGGAATGAGGATCCCAGAGCAGCCCCATGTCCCCATTCCAGAATGGGAATGAGCCGGGAATGAGCCGGGTCCTGATGGCAGCAGGGCTCTTTTGTAGGGAATGGGGATCCCAGAACAGCTCCTGAATGGGAATGGGCTGGGAACGGGCCGGGAATGAGCTTTTGTAGGGAATGAGGATGGTGGAGCAGCTCCTGGTCCCAGTTCCGGAAAGGGAATGAGCCGAGAATGTGTCGGGTCCTGATGCCAGCAGGGTCTTTTTGTAGGGAATTATGATCCCACGGCAGCTCCAGAATGGGAATGATCCAGACCCCAATACTGAAAGTTTGTAGGGAATTATGATCCCACAGCAGCTCCATGTCCCCATTCCGGAATGGGAATGAGCCAGACCCCGATGTCAGCAGGGCCTTTTTGTAGGGAATTATGATCCCACAGCAGCTCCATGTCCCCATTCCACACCCGCAGCTGGGTTCATCCCAAAGTTGTGCAGTTCAGGTTTTGGGGTTKTGCTTCCCAGCAGGGCTGAGGTTTCCTATTCCAGGTGAATTCCTGCCTTGGGGAAAACRTTCTCCCTTGGGGCTCTGAGGCTTCATTAGCCAAGGGAATTAATTAATTAATTGTGGGGCTGCTCCAGGGAAATCCAGCCAGGCCTGAGCTGCCTGGAAGGAAAAAGGGGGGAATTCCTGAGGAATTCCTTTGCTCCATCCCAAAGGGAGCTGGCAGTGACCTCACCTCCCATCCCTTTGGAAAAGCCCTTCCAAAGCCGAGCAGGTAACTGGGAGGAGCTTCCAGGGGGCTTTTCCTGCTGAAAAAATGGGGATTGAAAGCACAGGGAAAAATCCTCATCCACTGCCAATCTCCCCCACGAACCTGGAAAAGGGGATTTTTGTGCTTTGGACAGAGCAGAGCAGGTGCCAGTTGATGTTTCCAACTCTGGGAGTCAAAATGGGATGAAAATCCTTCTAAAACTTGGAATTTCAAAGCCTCTGAGGGGTTGCTGGGAGATGCTTGGACAGAGGATTCAGCACAGAAACCTGCAGTTTTGTTCTGAACTGGTTTTATCTCACACCCAGCACGAGGCAGGGGTTGGGAATTCTGCCTTGGAAAACTCCAGCAGCTCCAAACCCCCCTGGGATCGATGTTTTCTTKGTTTCTGCCTGGGGAAAGAGGCTGGAAACGCTCCCAGCTCCCATTCCCRGGAGGTTTCTCCATGGATCAGCAATTCCCTGTTTGCTCAGCACCAATCCAGCAGGGAATTCCTTATCTCCCTGTTTTCCACTGCTGGGATTCCATGCTTTTAGGTCAATATTTTTAACCACGACCTCCAGGTTGTTTTTAGGGGATTTTTTTTAATGTTTTCCTTTTGTGTTTGTGGTTTTTTTTCCGTGGCTGCTGCTGTTGTTTTTCCAAACCCTGCTGCCCTCGTGCAGGCACGGGAATGAAACCGGATCCCTGCGGGAAATCAGGGAGGGAGAATTCCCAAAGTTTTCCAGGGTTTTTGCACCTGGGGTTTGGCACTCAAAAATCATCCACAGGGAGGGAGAATTCCCAAAGTTTTCCAGGGATTTTTGCACCTGGGGTTTGGAACTCAGATCCCTGAGGCTGCAGAAAGAGGGAAGGACGGGGAGAATTCCCAGAGAAAATCTGGGAATTCTGCTCCAGGGGCTCCTGAGGGTGTGGGGTAACTGGTATGAGGTTAATGGGGAAACTAGTGTGGGGTTAATGGTGTAATTGGTGTGGGTTACTGGGGTAACTGGTGCTGGTTAATGGGGTAACTGGTGTGAGTTACTGGTGTGATTTAATGGGGTAACTGGTGTGAGTTAATGGTGTAGGTTAATGGGGAAACTGGTGTGGGGTTAAGGGGTTAATGGTGTGGGTTAGTGGGGTAACTGGTGTGGGGTTAATGGGGAAACTGGTGCTGGTTACTGGTGCTGGTTACTGGGGTAACTGGTGTGGGTTAGTGGGGTAACTGGTGTGGGGTTAATGGGGAAACTGGTGTGGGGTTAATGGGGTAACTGGTGTGAGTTAATGGGGTAACTGGTGTGGGTTACTGGGGTAACTGGTGTGATTTAATGGGGAAACTGGTGTGGGTTAATGGGGTAACTTGTGCTGGTTACTGGGGCAGCTGGTGTGGAGTTAATGGGGTAACTGGTGTGAGTTACTGGTGTGGGTTAATCAGGTAACTGGTGTGGGGTTACTGGGGTAACTGGTGCTGGTTAATGGGGTAACTGGTGTGAGTTACTGATGTTACTGGTGTTGGTTACTGGTAAAACTGGTTTTCATTACTGGTGTTACTGGTATGGGCTCAGCAGCTGGAGCTGTCCTGTCCCCCAGTGATCCCCAGTAACTCCCAGTGATCCCCAGTAACTCCCAGTGATTCCCAGTAACTCCCAGTGATTCCCAGTAACTCCCAGTAATTCCCCACAGGCTCTGCTTCCACACGGGGGAACGTTGGGATTTTTGGGAAATTGGGGATTTGGGCAGATGTTCTGCCCTTGCAGGTTTTGCCTTTTTTATTTTATTATTATTTTATTCGCTTTTTAATTGGGAGATCTAAAAACAAACTCAGGAATGTGCTGGGGTGACTCAGGGCACGGGGCTGGAATTGCCCTGCCCGGGAATCCCCACCCAGCTCCCGGGAAATCCGGGAATTCCGGGGAATTCCAGGGAATTCCAGCCCTGCAGGAGCTCCGGGAGCAGGGAGGGAAAGAGAAAGGGGAGAATTCCTTGGGGGGCTTCAGTTTTCCTTGGAAAAAGGGGGGGGATTTTTTGGGAATGCATCAGGGAGCCCTGGAAAAATGTGGGGAGTTCCTGGGAGGCTTCAGGAAAAAGAGGGAGAATTTCTTGGGAATGCTTCAGGCTTCCCTGGAAAAAAGGGGGGGATTTTTTGGAAATGCTTCAGGCAGCCCTGGAAAATGGAAAAAAGGGGAAAATTTCATGGGAATGCTTCAGGGAGCCCTGGAAAAATGTGGGGAGTTCCTGGGAGGGTTCAGGAAAAAAAAGGGGAAAATTTTTTGGGAATGCATCAGGCAGCCCTGGAAAAATGTGATGAGTTCCTGGGAGGTTTCAGTCTTCCCAGGAAACAAGGAATGAGTTCCTGGCAGGCTTCAGGCTTCCCTGGAAAAAAGGGAGGAATTTCTTGGGAATGCATCAGGSAGCCCTGGRAAAATGTGGTGAGTTCCTGGGAAGGCTCAGTTTTTTGGGAGTTTTTTTGGAGTTTCTTGGGAGTTTTGGAAGATATTTTGAGGGTTATTTTAGATTTTTTAGGGAGTTTCTTGGGAGCTTTTAGGAAGCTTTTAGGGATTTTTTTTAGGAGTTTCTTGGGAGTATTTTTGGGAGTTTTTTAGGAGCTTTTAGGGAGTTTTTTAGGAGTTTCTGGGGAGTTTTTTAGGAGCTTTTAGGGAGTTTTTAGGGAGTTTTCCCACCCTGCGATGGCTCCTGCTCCCACGCCACAGAAACGGCGAGGTCTGAAAGGAGGTGAAGGGAGGGAAAAAAAGGGGGGAAAACTCATAAAAGAATAGAAACTTGCTGCGGTCAGGGGAAAACTGAATGGCTCATTGAGCTGCTGCAGGAAGTGCGAGGGCAGAGCGGAGCCGCCTTTGTTCGTGCCCAGACGGGAGCGAGCGCCGCTGCTCCCCAAACCCCTGAGCTCATCCCCAGAGCAGGAGCCGGCTCCGGGATCTCAGTGCCGGCTGCTCCKGGCTCCTGGCCCCGCTCCAGGGCGGGCCCGCAATTCCCAAACAATGGAAGGGTTGGAGACCCTGGGGCTGCTCCATCCCTGAATTCCAGCAGGCTTGGAGACCCTCAGGCTGCTCCATCCCTGAAATCCCAATCCCAGTGGGTTTGGAGACCCTGGGGCTGCTCCCATCCCTGAATTCCAGGGGGTTCCTCGGGCTGCTCCATCTCTGAATTCCCAATCCTGGTGGGTTTGGGGACCCTTGGGCTGCTCCATCCCTGAATTCCCAATCCCAATGGGGTTTGGAGACCTTCAGGCTGCTCCATCCCTGAATTCTAGGGGGTTCCTGGGGCTGCTCCCATCCCTGAATTCCCAATCCCAGGGGGTTTGGAGACCCTCAGGCTGCTCCATCCCTGAATTCCCAATCCCAATGGGGTTTGGGGACCCTGGAGCTGCTCCCATTCCTGAAATCCCAATCCCGGCGGGTTTGGAAACCCTCAGGCTGCTCCATCCCTGAATTCCAGCGGGTTTGGAGACCCTGGGGCTGCTCCATCCCTGAAATCCCAGTCCTGGTGGATTTGGAGACCCTGGGGCTGCTCCATCCCTGAAATCCCAATCCCACTGGGGTTTGGAGACCTTCAGGCTGCTCCATCCCTGAATTCCAGGGGGTTCCTTGGGCTGCTCCATCTCTGAATTCCCAAACCCAGTGGGTTTGGAGACCCTCGGGCTGCTCCATCCTTGAATTCCAGGGAGTTTGGAGACCCTGGGGCTGCTCTATCCCTGAATTCCCAATCCCACTGGGGTTTGGAGACCTTCAGGCTGCTCCATCTCTGAATTCCATCAGGTTTGGAGACCCTGGGGCTGCTCTATCCCTGAAATCCCAGTCCTGGTGGGTTTGGAGACCCTGGGATCACCCAGACCCATCCCTGCCTTGTCCCTGGGATCACCCAGGGAAGAGTAGAAAAGATCCCGAGGGGTAAATGGGGTCCTGGAAGGGCAGAGAGGGTCYTGAGGGGTAGATGAAGTCCTGGAAGGGTAGAGAGGATAAATGAGGTCCTGGCAGGGTCAGTGTAACGCAGCCGTTGGAGGAGTGGCAGCTCGCAGCTATGAGAGGAATGGCAGGAATTCCCGCACGGCGCGGGCTCAGCGCATATTTCCGTGCTGCCGTCACCTCGCCGGGCGGGCAGGTGGCACCCGGGACAAACCCGGCCGGGAGCCGAGCCAGGGCCGGGGCCCGCAGGCCCCGACAGGCCCGGCCAAGCCGCCGGTTTCACCCTCGTGATCACCGGCACGGTGGGGAAAGGCGGGGAAAGGGCGGGGAAAAGGCTGGGATGGGTCTGGATGGACCCAGGGAAAAGCAGGGATGGGTCTGGGTGATCCAAAGGAAAAAGCAGGAAAGGTTTGAGTGATCCAAAGGAAAAGGCAGGGATGGGTTTGGGAGGTCCCAGAGAAAAGGCTGGGGTGGGTCTGGATGGACCCAGGGAAAAGACAGGGATGGGTCTGGGAAAGGCAGGGAAAGGTTTGGGTGATCCCGGGGAAAAGCAGGGATGGGTTTGGAAAAGGCAGGGATGGGTCTGGATGAACCCAGGGAGAAGGCTGGGATGGGTCTGAGTGATCCCAGGGAAAAGGCTGGGATGGGTTTGGGTGATCCAAAGGAAAAGGCAGGGATGGGTTTGGGTGATCCAAAGGAAAAGTCAGGGATGGATCTGGGTGATCCAAAGGAAAAAGCAGGAAAGGTTTGAGTGATCCAAAGGAAAAGGCAGGGATGGGTTCGGGAAAAGCAGGGATGGGTCTGGGTGATCCCCGGGAAAAGGCAGGAAAGGTTTGGATGATCCCAGGGAGAAGTCAGGGATGGATCTGGGTGATCCAAAGGAAAAGTCAGGGATGTGTCTGGGTGCCCCCGCCAGGACCCAGCAGTGCCGGGCAGAAATCCGTCAGTAAATGGATGAAAGGGCAGAGGCTGCTCGGGGCCAGCCCAGCTCCGTGATGGGAGAGGAGGAGGAGGAGGAGGAGGAGGCGGCGTCTGCTCGGGCACGGAGCCGCTGCTGAGTCACGGGCGGGCAGCGGCAGCGCTGCTGTCACCGCTCTGTCACCGCTCTGTCACCGCCCTGTCACCGCTCCGCCACCCCGCTGCTGCTGCGCGCGGCTGACTCAGCTCCGCGCCGCTTCTTTTTCCCCCAAAACACCCCAAAAAAGGGCGCTTTGGCAGCACCGGCAGCGGGCTCGGCGACAGAGCGGCTCCGTGGGACGCTGCCGTGACGTGCGGGACACCCCGAGGGTGGCACTGCCCCGCCGGGCCGCCTTTGTGGGCAATGCCAGCACAAAGCGTTTGAGATGCCTGGAAATTCAGGGATGGAGCCCTGGAGAGGTTTGTTCCTGCTGTGAGCAGCCTGGTTTTAATCCAGGATATCCAAAAGAGGTTTAAAACACCGAATCCTGATCATTCCAGGATTATCCTGGATTTTATCTCCCTAAAACAGGCAGGGGGGTTTGTGCCACCCCGGGATGTGTTGGCATCATTCCCAAACCTCTCACCTACACTCGGATTTCCCAGCCTCCCTCCCCGCTGTCCTTGACCAGCCCTGGATGATCCCTCGCTGCTCTTGCGTTCCCTGATGGTTTTTTTTTATCGATTCCCCGTGCTTGCAGCGTTTTCCAGCTGCTGGGAAATCTTCCCGTGAGCGTTCCCCGGGCTTGGGATCTGCCGCAGGAACAGGGAGAACAAACAGCCCCGGAGGGGCTCGGTGACCTCATCCCTGCTGGAACAGCTCCCGGGCACAGCGTGAGGAGCCATTCCCGAAAATCGGCGTGTCCCRGCAGGGGAGGAGGGAGGAGGAATAAATCCCCCCCTCTGTGGAAGGTTTCTTTGTGCAGAGCGAGGGCTGGGGGTGACTCAGCGAAAGCRGAGCCGCTGCTGAGTCACGGAGCASATCCAGGGAAGGGAAAATCAGCGCTGGCCCGGCTCCAGCAGCAGCACGAGGTGGGGCCAGGCCGAGCTGCGCAGGCTGTGCCCCCCTGGCAGGGAGGAATTCTGGCTCTCTGGGGGTTGTTTCTGCGTTTTGTGGAGGRTTTGCAGGAATCCTGGGTGTCGCCACTGGCCTGTGCTTCCTGCACACGTCACATCCCGGCCCTTTCCCAAACACTGGTTTCCTTCAAAAGTGGGCACAGGGATGATGGGGCTGGGTCCAAATCCAGGGCAGTGCTGGGTCCAAATCCAGGGCAGTGCTGGGTCTAAATCCAGGGAACTGCTGGGTCCAAATTCAGGGAACTGCTGGATCCACATCCAGAGCAGTACTGGGTCCAAATCCAGGGCAGAGCTGGGTCCAAATCCAGGGCAGAGCTGGGTCCAAATTCAGGACAGAGCTGGGTCCAAATTCAGGGAACTGCTGGGTCCAAATTCAGAGAACTCCTGAACCCAAATCCAGGGCATTGCTGGATCCACATCCAGGGAACTGCTGGGTCCTAATCAAGAGCAGAACTGGATCCAAATCCAGGGAACTCCTGAACCCAAATCCAGGGCAGAGCTGGATCCACATCGAGGGCAGTGCTGGTGTCACCTGGTGCCCATCACACACCTCACTCCTCTCCTGTGGCTCCTCTCCCAACCCCGTTCCCTCGGGGCAGTTTCCACACCCCTGTGAGTGCCAAGGGACATCTCCAGGGTTTGTTTTGGCTTTTCCAGCTCTGTGGATGTCTCTGGGTCAATGGCAGTTGTTAATGAGGTGCCTGGTTAATTGTTCACCYTGGGAGCAACCCCAGAGCGTGGCTGAGGAGCCTCACCCTGAGCAGGGCCTGCTGTGGGACTGGGAGGGACTGGGAAGGATCCAGGTCCCAATGTGGGATCTGAAGGGGGATCCAGGAAAAGAGGAAACTTGGCACTGGGAGCAATGTGGGTCCTGCTGGGGAATCTGGGACTGGGAGGGATTCAGGGAATCTGGGACTGGGAGGGATTCAGAGCCCCCTGTGGGATCTGGGACTGGGAACAATGGAGATCCCACAGTGGAACCAGTGGAGTTTGGAACTGGGAGTGACGCAGATCCCACTGTGGAATCTGGGACTGGGAAGAATTCAGGGAATCTGGGAGGGATTCAGAACCCCCTGTGGGATCTGGGAGTGGAAACAGTGGAGATCCCACACTGGAATCTGGGACTGGGAGGGATTCAGATCCCACTGTGGGGCTCAGCACCGACTGCTGCTTCTCTCAACTCCTGGGAGAGGGAGAAAGCACTGCTGGTAAGAGGCAAATGGATTGTCTGGGATGAGGCAAACAGGGATTGACTGGGATGAGGCAAACAGGGATTCACTGGGATGAGGGAAACAAGGATTCACTGGGAAACTGCAGAGCAGCTGCAACTCCAGGAAGCCACAAAACAAGCAGGAAAACATCTGGGCCTTGCCAAGGATCTTTAGGACACTCCTCCAACAATTTCTGCCTGCAGCAGGACCCTCTCCTTCCCTCAGCAGGATCCTCAGGATGCTGCAGGGCCAGGCACGGGGGTGGGAGCAGCTCCCAGCAGTTCCCTGAACTCTCCCTGGGCTGATTCATCGGCCTCGCTCCGTAAACAGGAAGCTGAGAAAGTACAGGCAGGTGATTCTGGGCTGCTGCAAACAAATTCCTTGGATTTCCCCCCACCCCTGCAGCTGCCTGCTAACTCTTGTCCAGGTGAACTTTGTTCTGGCAGCCTCTGCAGCAGGGAGGGCTCTGGAGTTCAGGGCAAGGGTTTGGAAGGAGCTGGACTTGGACACGTGGACACGGAGCTTTTTCCTGCTCCCAGGATCTGGGGTTGGGAGGGATTCAGGGATTGGGAAGGGATTCAGAKCCCCCTGTGGGATCTGGGAGTGGGAACAGTGGAGACCCCATAGTGGAACCTGGGACTGGGAGGGATTCAGGGAATCTGGGATTTGGAAGGGATTCAGATCCCCCTGTGGGATCTGGGACTGGGAACAGTGGAGATCCCACACTGGAATCTGGGACTGGGAGGGATTCAGATCCCACTGTGGGACTCAGCACCGACTGCTGCTTCTCTCAACTCCTGGGAGAGGGAGAAGGCACTGCTGGGAAGAGGCAAACAGGGATTGTCTGGGATGAGGGAATCAAGGATTCACTGGGATGAGGGAAACAGGGATTTAGGAGGAATAGACAAACAGGGATTCACCGGGATGAGGGAATCAGGGATTTACCAGGAAGAGACAAACAGGGATTCACCGGGATGCCAGGGAGCTGCAGCTGTGCTCTTTTGGAGCTCCTCAGAGCTGAGCAGCAGCTCCTTCCCCCAGGGCACTGCCGCCTTCCTCCAACCGTTTTCCACAGAACCAGACCTGATTTCACCCTGGCAGCTTCCCCGCTGTTGGCTTGCCTGAACTTCCAGGACGGGAGGGGCGGAGATTCCCAAACAACCCCGCTAATTCAGGGAATCCTCCGGTGGAGCTGAAGCGCCGCTTGTTTTCCCCCCTCCCCGCCCCATTCCCGAGCACTGCTCGGGGATTGAGGAGCCGASAACGCTCCAAGCAAAACAATCCCTGAGAGTGCCCTTGTGGTCTGGGCTAAACTCCCCAAATGTCTGMACACAGGCGAGACAGCGAGGGTTTGGGATGGGACAGGCGCTGCCAGCCCGGTCCCGCCGGGCACCCTCGGCTTTGAAGCCGCCAGCCCGGGGAGGAGATCGGGGCAGCCTTTAATTAAAGCACGGCASGGCTGCAGTGGGCGGCCGGCGGGAGCCGACGCCGTGTTTGCTTTGGCTCCTTCCCCTCCTGCGATGGTCTCCGGGGCTGCCGGGGTGGGTGGGAGCTGCCCCCGGTGCCCYGGGGCTGAGTCAGCGGCGGGGAGGTGACAGCTGCGACACCTCCGCGGGGGTGGCACCGAGGGAACGGGCTGGGGATGGTGTCTGGCCAAGGAGCTGCACCCAGGATAGGGGGGTATTTTGGGCTCGTGGACAAAATCCTTTAGATGCTGCTGTGAAACTGAGGGGAAAGGGGTTCAGGTCCTGTCAGGGCATTGTAGGGGTGCAGGGACACGGCCCCCTGGGGAGGTTGGACATGATCCCATGGGGATATTGGACACAAATCCCATGGGGAGGTTGGACATGGCCCCATGGGGAGGTTGGACATGATCCCATGGGGATATTGGACATGATCTCATGGGCAGAATGGACATGGCCCCATGGGGAGGTTGGATGTGATCCCATGGGGATGCTGGACATGGCCCCATGGGGAAATTGGACTTGACCCCACAGAGACAGGATCCTGTGGGCAGGATGAACATGATCCCATGGGAATGTTGGACATGATCCCATGGGCAGGATGGACATGGCCCCATGGGGATGCTGGACATGATCCCATGGGGAGGTTGAACATGATCCCATGAGCAGAATGCACAGAAATCCCATGGGCAGGTTGGATGTGATCCCATGGGCAGTTTGGACATGATCCCATGAGGAGGATGGACAGAAATCCCATGAACAGGATGGACATGATCCCATGGGGATGCTGGACACAACCCCAAAGGACCCTTAAATCCCTTCCCACCCATCC
>CADDXX010000925.1:4977-17110 GCA_902810485.1 Alauda arvensis | reverse complement strand
GCCCGTCCCGGGGCTCGGCACACCGGGACCGCCTCATCTCGGCCCCCGTGTCCCGCAGCTGCAGGGCCCGAGCGGTGCCCGAGCCCCCGGGGCCGGGGGGTGGCGGGAGGTGACCACGCCGTGCCTCAGTTTCCCTCGGCCGCCTCCTCCTGGGCCGTGTTTCCCACGCTGCCACCGGCCCAGGGCGCTGCTGGTGCTTTGTGCGTGTCCCCGCTGTCCCCTGCCCCTCTCGCTGTCCCCCTGTCCCCGCTGTCCCCTGCCCCTCTCGCTGTCCCCCCCGTGTCCCCCCGTGTCCGAGCAGCGGTGCCCACGCTCCCGCCCGGACTCCTCCGGGCCAGCAGGCGGCGCTGTCTCCGCCCGCTCTTCCCCGCCGCAAAGCCCCATGGGAAGTGCAGTCCTGGAGAGCCCGCCATGACACGCGGACTGCGTTACCCAGAAGGCTCCGCGCCCGAGGTGGGCGGAGCCTCGGGATGTGGGCGGGGCTTGGGGGCGTCGTGTTGGGCGCGGCGCCGCCAAACCGGGACGGGCACCGGAACCGGGACCGGCACCGAGGAGCTGGGGCTGGGCTGGAAAGGGCCCGGGGGTCACTGGGACCGGGCTGGGACCCGCCTGGGGCCGGGTGGGGGCAACCGAACCGGGACCGACCCGGGCTGGGACCGGGCGGGGTTAACCGGGACTGTGCTGGACCGGGACCCCGGGCGACCGGAGCGGACTGGACCGGACCGGGGGRCCCGGGCTCGGCGGGGACCGGGGATCTCCACGCTCCCGTCCTGCCGGTGTCCGCCCCTGTCCCGCCCTTCCCGTCCCGGTTTCTCAGGGGGTCTCCCCGTGGACCCCTCGGGCGGGGACCCCCAAATCCCCAGCGGGGAGGAGGAGGAGGAGGAGGAGGAGGAGGAGGAAGCTCGGCTGTGACGCTGATGGCTGGGGCAGGACCTGGGATGGCGGCGGGACGGGGGGGACCCACGGGGGTGAGGAGGGACTGGGGGACACCAGGGACCCCAGGAGGGTGCAGTGAGAGTGGGGGATCCCCTGGGGACAGAGGGGGACGGGGGGCGGTGTCCGTGGGGACCCCGTGGGGTTTGGGGACCCCCGGGGGTGGGAGGGGTGTGGGACACAAAGGGACCAGACGGGGACGGGCTGCGGGACAGCAGAGCTGCAGCTTCCCTGTCCTCCTGGCTGTATTGCCCGTCTGTCCCTCTGTCTGTCCCCGGGCTGTTCCCCTGTCTGTGACCGCGACTGTCCCCGTGTCTGTATTCCCTGTCTATTTTCTCTCTGTCCCTCTGTCCCCCCGGCTGTCCCCACGTCTGTATTCCCTATCTATCCCCCTGTCTGTCCCTCTGTCCCTCTGTCTGCCCCACCTTTCCAATAAATCAATTTGTGCCCCCCCCGTGTCTGTATTCCCTGTCTGTCCCCCTGTCTATCCCCACGTGTCCCTCTGTCTGTCCCTCTCTGTATTCCCCTGTCTATTCCCCTGTCTGTCCCTCTGTCTGTCCCCACCAATAAATGGCTTCCCAATAAATCCATTTGTGTCCCCCCGTGTCCCCCCCGCTCTGTGCCGTGTCCGGAGCCGGGCTGAGCCGATCTGAGCTGAGCCGAGCCGGGCTGAGCCGATCCCGGTGTTTGCTCAGGGAATTGGCGGCGGCCGCGGCCCGCGGGGGTCACCGGGGGTCCCCGCCCGGGCTCGCTGCTGACGTGCGTCMCCCCCGGCCGGGCTGGTGGCTCCTGTGTCCCCAGGGACGCCGTGTCCCCCGCTCCGGCCCGGTGAGGGCTTTGGGGGGACACAGGGACCTGCGTCATCTGGGCTAAGGGGGTATAAAGCTGAGTCTAAAACCGAGCCTGGCGCATCCCGGGGCCATGGAACCCGCTCGGCTCTGCCTGCTCTGCCTGCTGGGCTCCGGCCTCATCGCGCTCGGCTCCCCCGAGCCGGTACCGGAGCCCCGGCCCGGGCACAGCCGGGAGGAGCCGGAGCTGGTAAGGGGCTGCGGGAGGGGGGGGGTCCCCAGCACCCCTCGAGCGGTTTTTGGGGYATTTCGGGATGTTCCTGCTCCTCCCATCCCCTTTGGGGCCGGTTCTGGGGGGTCCCTGGGGAATTGGGGARGGGGAAAGCGGGACCCCTCCTCTCGTTTGCTGCTGCTGCTGGGGGGTCCTGGGGAGGCTCCTCGCAGCGGGGCCATCCCGCAGCACTCCGGGTTTGGGGAAATTTCGGTTGTTTGTCCCTTCCCTGWTCCATCCTGAGCTGCAGGGAGTGGGGGGCACCCTAAAAACAGACCCTGAACCCCCCCGATCCTGCTCCAGTCCCGATTCCCGACCCAGGATGGGGATGGGACAGGAGCCTGGGGGATCCGGAGCCCCTGGGTGTCCCGGGAAACTTGGGGTGACAGATCCGGAGTTCCTGGGTGCGGCGGGGAACTCGGGGTGTCCTGGGGGAGTCGGGGTGACCCAGATCCGGAGCTCCTGGACGTTGTCGGGGACTGGGGGTGACAGATCCGGGTGCCCTGGGGGACTCGCGGTGATCCGATCCGGAGCTCCCGGGTGTCCCGGGAATTGGGGGTGCCCCGGGAATTGGGGGTGTCCCGGGAACTCGGGGTGTCCCGGTGCCGCCCGTGCAGGTCGCGGTGCTCCGGGAGGCGCTGGCCGAGCTGGGGACGCGGGAGCCGCCGGCGCTGGAGAAGAGGCTGAGCTGGGTGCCCTGGGTACGGCGGGGCCGGGGGGGGGTTCAGGGAGACCCCAAGCCCCCCTTTTCGGGGGGTCCCGGCCCGGGGCTGACGCTGCCGTCCCGCAGTGCGAGCCCCGGGAGCCGTGCGCGGTGCGGCGCGGGGCGCGCATCGGGAAACTCTGCAGCTGCCCCCGCGGCACCTCCTGCAACCTCCTCATCCTCAAGTGCTCCTGAGCGAGCGGGGACACCGCGGGACACCGGGGACACCGCGGGACAGCAGCTGCCACCCGGGGGAGGGAGGAGGAGCCGCGGGTCCCCAGCCCCGTCCCCGCCCCGGGATGGACCCGCTCGGCACCCGCGGGGCTGGGGGTGTCCAGGGATGCATTAAACCATTGGATCCGCGCCTGCCGCCTGCTTTTTGGGGGGATTTTGAGGTTCCCAGCCCCCTCTGAGGAGGGGTTCGCATCCTGCTGTGGGATCGCGTCGGGATCTGAGGCTGGGGCGGGGATGAGGGCAGGGAGCGGGGATCTCATCCCGCTGTGGCGCCGCCTGAGGCTGTGCGAGACGGGAGGCAGGAACGGGAACGGGAATGGGCGGGGAGCTGAGTCTGCATCTTCCCGTGGTCACGGCACCGGCACCGGGGATTCCCGAGCCGCTGGAGGCGGATGGATGGAGGAGCCGCGGGCAGAGGGGGGATTGTACAGCCCGACCCCCCCGCATCCAGAATCCCGCACAGCACATCCATGACCCCAAATCCCCATCCCAAATCCCGCATCCCCACCCGGAATCCTGCATCCCACACCCCGAATCCTACATCCAGGATCCCGGATCCCCCATCCACGATCCCAAATCCCCATCCACTACCCCAAATCCCCATCCAGAATCCCGAACCCTTCATCCAGAATCCCGGATCCCCATCGAGAATCCCTAATCCTATATCCCCATCCTCGACCCCAAATCCCCATCCAGAATCCAGAATCCCGAACTCCTCATCCCAAATCCCGGATCCCCATCGAGAATCCCGCATCCCCACTCGGAATCCTGCATCCCACATCCCGAATCCCTCATCCAGAATCCCGGATCCCCATCGAGAATCCCTAATCCTATATCCGCATCCACGACCCCTAATCCCCATCCAGAATCCCTCATCCAGAATCCCGAATTCCTCATCCACGATCCCAAATCCCCATTTCGAATCCCTCGTTCAGAATCCCAAATCCCCACCCAGAGCCCCCCTAACTCCGCGGTCCCCACCGCGGCCCCACCCCGCGCGTTGCCCCTTTAAGACCCCTCCCTCCCACCTCCGCTCCGCCCACCCTCCTTCCTCCGCCTCCTCCCATTGGCTGGCGGTGACATCAGTGGGCGTGGCCCGGCGCGGCGGTGACGCATTGGGGGGCGTGGCCGGCGGGGCGGGCGGGGGTCGCCGAAGATGGCGGCGGCTCCGGGAGCGGCTCCGGCCCCTCCGGGCCCTGCTCCGGCCGCGGGGCCGCGCCGCTTCTCGCTGCTCGCCATCGTGGGCGGCGGCTGCCACCGGCCCGGCCTCAGGGCGGCGGCGCTGCAGCAGCTGGAGCGAGGTGAGACCGCGCGGTGCTGCGGGGGCTCCCCCGGGACCCGCCCCGTCCCCCGGGGATGCTCCGGGCGGTGCCGCCGCGCTGCGATCGGTCCCGTATCGGGGTGCCCCGTCCTGGGTCTGTCCCCTTTGGGTGTTCGGGGTTTGCGCCCCGAAATTCCCGGGATTTGCCCGATTTCCTGCCGCTCCCATCCCCCCCCGATCCCGGGATCTGCGCCCTCCCCGCCCCTCGAGCTCCGGGTTTGCCTTTATTAAAATCACAATATCTGCGCCTTTTTGCTGCCCCCAAATCCTCAGGGGTCGGAATCCTCGAGGTGTTTCTGCTCCCGAGATCTGCGGGATTKGCTCTGCCTGGGTTTGACCCCCCCAGGCCTGGATCTGCCTCTTCCCTGCACCCCTAAATCCCCTGGATCTGCGCCTTAAATCCACGGGATGTTTTCTCCATTAAATCCCCAGGATCTGCCCCCCTAAAATCCCAGGATCTGCCCCATTAAACTCCCAGGATTTGCCCCTTTCCCTGCCCCTCAACCCCCAGGATTTTCCCCATTAAATCCTCAGGATTTGCACTCCTAAATCCCAGGAGATTTGCACCCATAAACCCCCAGGATCAGCATCCCTAAATTCCCAGGATCTGCTCCATTAAACTCCCAGCATCTGCCCCTTTCCCTGCCCCTCAAGCCCCCGGGATCTTCCCCCCAACTCCTCCAGGATCTGCCTCCCTAAGCTCCCAGGATTTTCCCCATTAAATCCCCAGGATTTGCACCCCTAAACCCCCAGGATCAGCATCCCTAAACTCCCAGGATCTGCCCCTTTCCCTGCCCCTCAACCCCCCGGGATTTTCCCCCCAAACTCCCAGCTTTTGCCCCCTGAGGGTTCTCAGGATTTGCACTCCCAGATCCCCCTGATCTGTCCCCCGCATTCCCAGTTTTTGCCTCTCTTCCTGCCCCACGATTTTTTTAGGGCCCCCCTCCAGCCCCCAGCCCCCTCCCTGAGCCGTGCCCCGATTTTGGGGAGGGGGATCCCAGGCTGTGACATCGGAACATCCCAACGGGAACAAATCCCAAAACCCCCACGGGAGTTGGGGACATTCCCGGGGCTGTCCCCTCACCGTGGCACCGTCCCAAACCTCACCCAAACCTCACCCAAACCACCCCAAAACGGCCCCAAACCCTTGTGCAACCCCCGGGGCCGTTACCCCACCCCCASCCGTTACCGGCAGCACCCGGAGCCACCCAAAATTTTGGGAAAAACCTCCCAAAAATCCCTCCTGGGGAKTCCCCGAGGGCTGTCTGGGCGCTGCACCTGTCCCAGGTGCTGACAGGTAGCTCCAAATCTCGTTAATTCCTTAATGAGCACCTCGGAGGAGGTGTTGGCTGAGCTCTTCCCTGCCCCGGGGCGTCGGGATTTGGGATTTGGGATTTGGCAGAGCCGGAGCTGCCGCTGAGTCACGGCAGCAGGAGCTCACCTGGCAGGCAGGTGTGGGCTCAGGTGGGCTTGGGGACACCCCAAAAAACCCCTCAAGGGCTGGGTTTTATTGGGGATTTTATGGGGTCAGCCCTGTCTGATGCTGTGGGGGTTTTGGTGGGTTTTGAGCCCCCCARTCCCAAATTTTAATTTGGTTTTTTTTCCCCTCAGGGATCCGCTCCTGGGACATCGACCTCACCTCCTGCAACCTGGACGAGCAGCTGAAGCTCTTCGTGTCCAGGCACTCAGCCACCTTCTCCAGCATYGTGAAAGGTAAAAAACGGGGTRAAAAACTGAARAAAAAGGGGGGAAAGCGTTCCCAGAATCCAGGGATTGGTGGGAAATGGGGGAGTTGGTGATCAGGGACGCCCCCTCCCCGTTCCCTCCTGCCAGGTTTTGTGGGAACAGCCCTGGCTTTGTTCCCCTCCTTCCCCCACACATCCAAACCCCGTGATCTCCCAGATCCCCTGGATCTGCCCCCAAATTCCCAGGTTTTGCCTCTTTTCCTGCTCCACAATTTACCCCACATGTTTTAGGGACCCCCCTCCAGCCCCCACATCCCTTCTCCCAGGTTTTGTGGGAACAGCCCTGGCTTTGTTCCCTTTCCCCCCCACACATCCAAACCCCGTGATTTCCCCACGTGAGGAGCCTCTTCCTTCTCCCAGCCCGGGGCTGGGTGGGATTTTCCACGGAGGGGAGGAGATTTTTCCATGGGGGAGGTGGAGCTGGGGCTGCTCCGGTGCCTTCTGTCCCCTCCACCGGGTGTTTCCCTGCTGAGAGGGTGAAATGAACCCCCAAAACCCCACCCTGAGCTTTTTTGGGGAGGTTCCATCCCTTTCCCTGCCCTCCCCGTGGCAGGAAGGACACGGGAAATGTGTCCCCTGCCCCCCGTGGTGGCCGCTGCCCGTCCCTCATCCTGCGGAAACCCCGGGCACTGCCACCCCCAGGGGGACAAATCTGCCAGCCCTGTGTCCCCACAGGCCAGAGGACCCTGCACCACCGTGGGGACGTGCTGGAGACCCTGGTGCTGCTCAACCCTTCCGACAAATCCCTGTGCGATGAGGTGAGCTGGGAGTGCTGCGGGGTGGGGCCTGGCGGTGTCCCCACGGTGTCCCCACGGTGTCCCCACGGTGTCCCCTGTGGGGATCAGGCTCCTGCCTTGCAGGGCTGTCCCCTAAATGGGGTTTGATGAGCCCAGCTCAGCCCTTCCCTGGCAGAGAGACCCCTTAGGTGAGGCTTTTCACTGGTCACAGCTTCTCCCTCGATGCTCTGATGTCCCCAGGGAGATTCTCTCTAACCCATTGGTGTTTCCCCTCTGGTTCCACCCTCAATTTCCCCATAAATACCCCAGTGTCAGCCCAATTCTGGCAGAGCTGTTGTCCCTGGCTGTGGAGCTGGAAGGACCTGCCAGGTCCTGCCTTGCAGGGGTGTCCCCTAAATGGGATTTGCTGAGCCCAGCTCAGCCCTTCCCTGGCAGAGAGACCCCTCAGGTGAGGCTTCTCCCTGCTCTCTGATGTCCCCATGCAGATCCTTTGTTTTTCCCCTCTGGTGCCACCCCGCCTTTCCCAGTTCCTGCCCAGTTCAGAGGGAGCTGCCAGCCCTGGCCACCCTTGGCAGGACAGTGAAGCCACCCCCGTGCAATGGCCACAGGACTCTGCTGTCCCTGTGTCCCTGGGGCAGCCTGGGAGAACCCCACACAGGCAGAGCTGAAATCTCAGAGCTGAAATCTCAGAGCTAAATCTCACCTTGAGGAGGGGACCTGGTGGTTGGAGGAACAGCCCAGACCCCAGAGAAGTTGTCCCTTGTTCCCTCTCTCTCTCTGGGAAGGCTGTGACACCTCGGGTGAGACCCACAGACCCCCCATGTCCACCCACACCTGGCCACCCTTCACAGGGTGCTGGACACTAAAAAATCCCTGTGGAATCACCACAGGACTCTGCTGTCCCTGTGTCCCTGGGGCAGCCTGGGAGAACCCCACACAGGCAGAGCTGAAATCACAGAGCTGAAATCTCAGAGCTCAATCTCACCTTGAGGAGGTGACCCGGTGCCCAGAGCACTGCCCAGACCCCACAGAAGTTGTCCCTTGTCACACCTCTCTCTCTGGGAAGGCTGTGACACCTTGGGTGGGACCCACAGACCCCTCATGTCCACCCACACATGGCCACCCTTCACAGGACAATAAAACCTCCCCTGTGCAATGGCCACAGGACTCTGCTGTCCCTGTGTCCCTGGGTCAATCTGGGAGAGCCCCACAAAGGCAGAGCTGAAATCTCAGAGCTCAATCACAGCTCAATCACTTGTGACCCCATAGAAGTTGTCCCTTGTTCCCTCTCTCTCTGGGAATGCTGTGCCACCTCGGGTGTGACCCACAGACCCCTCACAGCCCGTCCCCCGTGTCCCCCTGTCCCCTCCCCAGCTGAGGAACCTCATCACGGACGTGTCTCAGCACAAGCTGCTGGTGTTTGCGGGGCCCTGCGTGGAGGACACCGGGGAGCTGATGCTGCAGACCGGCTGCTTCTCCCTGCGGGATTTCATCCAGATCTTCACCGACAAGGAGGTGTGGAGCCTCGGGGAGGAGGAGGGGGATGGAGCAGGGGAGGGGTTGGTGGGGTTTGTCTGAGCACGTCGCCGGTGTCTGGAGCTCGGAGCAGCCGGCGGCTCCTGGGGGAGGCTGGCACATCCTCCTCACTCCTCGCAGGGGGGTTCCTGTGGAGGGTGGGGCAAATCCTGGGGGTCTGCGGCAGGAAAAGGGGGCAAATCCTGGGGGCTTAGTGGGGCAGGTTCTGGGGGTCTGGGAGTGAAAATTCTGGGGGTTTAGTGGGGGTAGATGCTGGGGATTTGGGAGGATAAATCCTGGGAATTTAGGGGGTAAATCCTGGGAATTTGGTGTGGCAGATCCTGGGAGTGCAAATCCTGGGAATTTAGGGGTTAGATCCTGGGGGAATCTGGGAGGACAGATCCTTGGAATTTCTGGGGTAGATGCTGGGGATCTGGGAGTGCAAATCCTGGGGGTGTTAAGGGGAAGATCCTGGGGGGTTGAGGGGCAGGGAAAGGGGCAGATCCTGGGGATTTATGGGGCAGATCCTGGGGATTTATGGGGGCAGATCCTGGGAGTTTAGGGGGGCATATCCTGGGGATTTAGGGGAACAGATCCTCAGCTGCCAGGCCTGGGGGTCTCAGAGAAAGCCCCCACCTTGGGAGCCCCACATCCCCCCAGGACCCTGCCCAGCAGCAGAGGGGCCTGGCCCCCCAAAATCCCCCCAAAAAGCAGGCAGCAGCTGTGGATCCAATGGTTTAAGCTGTCCCTGGACCCGTCCCACCCCCATGTGGGACAGGGGGTGACCCCAGCGCCCCCCTCTCACCTGAAGCTGCCCCTCCCTGCAGGTGGGGGAGATCCTGAGCTCCGCAGACCCCTCGGCCAAGGCCAGGCTGACCATCAGCTGCCCCGACTTCGGCGAGTGGAGGGACTCGGGCCTGGAGCACCACAACCTGCAGGACTTCATCGAGCTGCGCTACAACCCSGGCTGCGTGCTGCCCGCGATGGAGGGCCTGGAGGAGTTCATGGAGTACCTGTCCGAGTCGCTGGAGCCCCAATCCCCCTTCGACCTCCTGGAGCCSCCCACCATGGTGGGCTTCCTGAAGCTCTCCAAGCCCTGCTGCTACATCTTCCCCGGCGGGAGAGGGGACTCGGCTTTCTTCGCCGTCAACGGCTTCAACGTGCTGGTCAACGGCGGCTCCAACCCYAAATCGTCCTTCTGGAAGCTGGTGAGGCACCTGGACCGCATCGACTCCATCCTGGTGACGCACGCGGGCACCGACAGCCTGCCGGGCATCAACAGCCTGCTGCAGAGGAAGCTGGCCGAGCTGGAGGAGGATCCRTCCCACGGCTCCCAGGGCGACTGGGCCAAGAACCTCATCTCGCCCGAGCTGGGCGTCGTCTTCCTCAACGCCTGCGAGAAGCTGCGGGAGGTGGAGGGCGGCTCGCGGGTGCTCAAGAGCTGCGACGAGGCGGCGCTGACGCTGCGYTACCTGGACAGGTTGGGCATCCAGCCGCAGCCGCTGTGCCGCGACGGGGGGCCCCGCGCCGAGCCCACCGTGCTCTTCCAGAAGATGGGCGTGGGCCGGCTSGACATGTACGTGCTGAACCCCGTGAAGGGCACCAAGGAGCTGGAGTTCCTGCTGCAGCACTGGGCAGGGGACGGGTTCCCCAAGGAGCAGGAGGCGCCGCTGCAGTGCCTGGCGTCGCTGTGCGTGCTGCTGGTGTGGCACCCCGCCAGCCGCTCCGAGAAGATCGTCCGCGTGCTGTTCCCCGGCTGCACGCCCCAGGCCAGGATCCTGGAAGGGCTGGAGAAGGTGAAGCACCTGGAGTTCCTCAGGCAGCCCGTGGTGACCAAGAACGACCTGAAGGGCGCGGGCGCGGAGAAGCCGCTGAAGCAGAGGAGGGCGGAGAGCAAGGAGAGCCTCAAGTCGGGCTCCAAGCTGAGCTTGGTGGAGGCGCCGGCGCCCAAGGAGAAGGCGCAGAAGGTGGAGAG
Organism: Alauda arvensis; assembly: GCA_902810485.1. NCBI lineage: Eukaryota > Metazoa > Chordata > Aves > Passeriformes > Alaudidae > Alauda > Alauda arvensis. The sequence continues at coordinate 6,888 of CADDXX010000925.1, read as the reverse complement.
GAAGGAGGTGAAAGCTGCRACCAAGGAGAAGCCAAAACCGCTGGGGGACGCGGCCAGGACGGGGTCRGAAGAGGAGAAAGCCAAGGATGGCCGAGCCAGGCTGGACTCGGCGGCYGAGAAGGCCAAGGGGGAGGCGAAGGCGAAGCCGAGCAAGGAGAAGGTGGCACCCAAGAAGGAGCCGGTGAGCAGGAAGGAGGAGAAGAAGCCACCCAAGAAGGACGAGGGGGCCGAGGCCAAGAAGGAGGTGAAGGTGGTGAAGAAGGAGGCGAAGGCCGAGACGCTGCGGAAGGACTCGAAGGACGCCAAGGCAGAGGCCAAGGCTCCGGCCAAGGCTGCGGCCAGGAAAACGCCAGGCCCGGAGAGCCGCAAAGCCCCGGCCAAGGCCGGCAGCGCCAAGAAGTCCCAGCTCAAGAAAGAACTGGAGAAACCCAAGGCTAAAACCGCCCAGAAGGAGCCGGGGRCGTCGGACGGCTCCAAATCCTCGTCCCCCGAGGAGATGCTGCCGGAGGCGGAGCGCGAGGCCGGCAGGAGGAGGAAGGAGGAATCCACGGACGAAGGCATCGCCACGGCCGACAGCGAGCTGGAGCCTTCCTCCCTGGAGAACGGCGGCACCCGGCGCCCGGGGGATCCCTCCTGCCTGGAGAACGGCCTGGARGAGCCCGAGAGCCCCCAGCGCCCGCGCTACCCCGAGGGCAGCCCCCTGCGCGCCGCCTGCCCCCCGTCCCCCGCCGCCAAGACGCCCAAGAGCGACCGCAGCGTCAACTTSGACCTGACGCCCACCGGGCTGCTCAACCACGGCCCCGAGGGCGGCGAGGATCCCTGCGGCAGCTCCGAGGAGAAGACGCTGGAGATGATGTCCCCGGCCAGCTCGGGGCCCGCCAGCGCCGGCCACACGCCCTTCCACCAGTCCCCGGTGGAGGAGGGCGCGGAGGGGCCGGGCAGCGCTGGCCGGCAGCAGCAGCAGCAGCAGCAGCAGCAGCAGCAGCAGCAGAACGCGTGGCCGGCGGCCGGAGCGGGCAGGGAGGGCTCGGACAAGCAGGCGGGCTGCCTGTCCCTCAGCCCCTTCAAGGACGACGTCCCCGACGTGTCGCCCACCATCACCACGCCCTCGCTGCCGGCCGAGGTGGGCTCCCCTCACTCCACCGAGGTGGACGAGTCGCTGTCGGTGTCCTTCGAGCAGGTGCTGCCGCCCGTGAGCGAGTCCCCTCCCGAGGCGCCCGGCGCCGAGCCCGAGGCCACCAAAGGGGGGCTGTCGCTGCCGCTGCGACCCTGCCACCAGCACCCCCCGCCCTGGGCCGACGGGGAGGCTGCGCCGCGGCCCGGCCGCCGCTCGGACTCTCCCCACGACGTGGACCTGTGCCTGGTGTCGCCCTGCGAGTTCGAGCACCCCAAATCCGAGCGCTCGCCCTCGGCCGCCGCCAGCCCCCGGGAGCCGTCGGACAGCGACCCCTCGCAGGAGCTGGCCCCGCCGCGGGGCCGCCCCGGGGACACCCCTCCCACGTCGGTCAGCGAGTCGCTGCCCACGCTGTCCGACTCGGACGTGGCTCCGGCCACCGAGGACTGTCCGTCCGTGCTGGCCGACGGGCTGGAGTCGGACGAGGACTCGGAGCGGCCGCCCCGCGGCGCGGCCAGGCCGTGCGACCCCCTGCCCGCCCCCCTGAAGGACCCGTGTCCCCTCCCCGCCCAGCCCGGCATCTGCATGGTGGACCCCGAGGCGCTGCCCGCCGGCCGCAAGGAGCCCCCCAAGGTGAAGAGGACCCCGTCCCGCGTGGGCTCGGCGCCCCCCAAAGCCGAGCCCCCGCGCGTCCCCGCCTCGGCCACCAAGGGCAGGCCCCCCTCCAGCGCCGCCGGGGACAAAGCCAAGCCACCCCTGGGGGACAAGAAGGGCTCGTCCAGCGGGACCCGCGGTGC
>CADDXX010000924.1:164182-192951 GCA_902810485.1 Alauda arvensis | reverse complement strand
TTCCAAGTGAGCAGCAGGGTTCAGTCAACCTTTGTTTCAAAAAGGCAATTCAGTAAATTGCACATTTTGGCTAAACTGTTTTTAGTGTACATGATGTCAGAGCTTAAATTTAGAAAGCTGCTCTATGGTATAAAAAGATGGTAGCTATCCCAAACAAGATAGAATGATGGCCCTTGTTGGCTTCATAATTGAAAAAATAATAATAATTTAAAAATCACATAGAAGCAACACATTGGGGAAAGAAAATTAGCAAGTAATTACTCACAAATGGCTCAGAGATTTAATTAGGAGTTTAGCTTCTCAGGTAAGTTTTAGTTGATTTGGCCAAAGCTTATGAGCACAACAGGAAGAAGGAAACACTTCTGCTGAGAATTTTCATCTGAATTAATTTAAAGGTAAAATGCAAAAAAGCCTTACTAATTTCAATTGCCCAAATAAAGTAAAACATATAGGAAACATTCAAGTCATATGAAGAACCAAAAAGAATCCATAATATGGGCTTAGATGTTATGGTAGCAATACTTCAGAAYKACACAAAAGAATGAATTATCAATGTAAATACAATAGATATAGACATGTACATTTTAATGCAGCTTAATATATATCCTGAGCCCTCTGAATCCATCTGTCAATGCTGTAAAAAGCATACGATTATACTAGAAATGTGAATGTCACTTAACAGRGATAAAACCCTATTGCAAATAAGCTCAGGCTATGACTTATATGCAACTCTGTCCTTACAGAAGTTCTTTTGCAGGGTACTCCAAAATTATTCAGTAGTTCCGCCTGAGAAATTGAAGTAAGACAGTGATTGATCTTACATGTTTACTTGAAGGCTAAAATTCCATAGGCTTCATAAGATTTTTTGCCAGGGATGTTTTGAAAATTTTTATGACTTCTACCAATGGCTTTCTGATAATATTGCCTATGGTAATATTTTTGAGTAGAGATCGAATCTTGGCCATGAAGTGATTAAAGAAATACTTTATATACCAAATTAAAAAACCCATTCTTAGCCAAGGACATTATTTTCTTTATRCCTGTCACTGAGTGAATTTTGGAAATGCTTCTGTACACAAAATGGTGTCAGGTTTTCATTTAAAGTTTATTGATTTGTGAAAGCTTGCATAAACTTGTACCTCACAGAGGTGTGAAAAACTGATGTAACGGCCATAGTTTGATGTTTTCTTCAGATTTCTGCTTTTAAAACAAGTAGTGCTGACAAAAGAAATGTTCTGAACAGATGTTTGTAACTGAAGTGACATTGGTATTACTGCAGTTTATAATACAGTAAGTCTTTGAACTTCTTAAARTATGTTATTCAGGAGCCAGTATTTATTGGCAACATTTATGTCCAACTTACAATAAGGGCCTTTATAGCACTGAATGTTTCAGTAAGTTCATAGTTCTGTAGTACATGGATAAGCCTTCTGAATTGAATGAATTCTGTGTTTGCTTTCTAATAATTTCTTCCTAATTAAATAAGCTGAGCAAACTGTGTGTAAGTATAACAAAAAAGATAAGACTTTTCTTCAGAAAAGGAACTGCTACCTGTTCTAAATCAAGGACAATTTTTGGAACCAATTTTTTTACTTTGATTGGTTGGTTGGTTGGTTGGTTGATGTTGGGGGGAGAGCTTTTGTTGGGAATATTTGTGCAGATCTTCAGAAAAACATTTAGTTCTTCAAGGTGTCATCAAGAAAAAACTATAGATAATTATACCAGCTTTTTCGCATTTTCACTGTCTGAACAAAAAGTGCAGTCCTGATGTCCCTGATGCACAGGTCCTTTCCTAAAAATTTACTATGTAGCAGAAAAGTAAATATGATCTAATGGATATATAAAGGATACATGGTCATCTTTCTCTGATGTTGCAAGGTGACTTRAGCTCAGACTGAGGAAGAGCTTAATGTGGATATTCCAAACTTTCAACTTCCAAACTTGTTTGAATTTACAAAGCTCAATTATGTGTCTGCAAACAGATCAGATCAGATGTTTATGTATTTTTCAGAGAACCATAAAATGGTTTGTGCTGAAAGGAACCTTAAAGATCATCTAGTTCCATCTCCTCTACCATGAACAAGGACAATTTCCACCATGCAGGTTGCTCAGAGCCTGATCCAACTTGGCCTTGAACACTTCCAGGGATTGGGCATCTACRTTTTCTCTGGGAAACCTGTTCCAGTGCCTCACCACTCTCATAGTAAAGAATTCCTTCCTAATGTCTAATCTAAACCTACTGTCTTTCAGTTTAAAGCCATTCCCCCTTGTCCTATTACTCTACACCCTTGTAAAATGTCTCTCTCCAGCCTTTCTTGTAGGCCCCCTTCAGCTCAAAGGCTTCTATGAGTTCTCTCTGGAGACTTCAGGCTGAGCAACCCCAGCACTCTCAAACTGTCTTCATAAGGGGTGCTCCAGCTCTCTAATCATCTCCATAGCCCTCTTGTGGACTTGCTTCAACACATCCATGACCTTCTCATGTATGAGGCACCACAGCTGGATGCAGCTACCAGAGTAGAGTAGAGGCACAGAATCCCCTCCCTCACCCTGCTGGCCACACTGCTTTGGACGCAGCTGGAGACACAATTGGCATTCGGGGCTGTGAGCACACATTGCCAAGTCAAGGTGAGGTTCTCATTCACCAGTACACTCAAGTTCTCCTCAGGATGTTCTCAATCTGTTCTCTGAACAGCCYGTATTTGTGCCTGGGATTACCCTGACCCAGCTGCAGCATCTTGCACTTGGCCTTGTTGAACTTTATAAAGCTGACACAAACCCACCTGTCAATCCTGATAAGGGCCTTGGTGAAGCCATGTTGGCTGTCACTATCCACCTCACTTTCTACATAGATTCAAGGAGGATCTGCTCCATGATCTTGTGAGGCACTGAGTTTAGACTGACTGGCCTGTAATTCCTTAGGTCTTCCTCATTTCCTRTTTCAAAAGTGCAAGTTATGCTTCCCATTATCCAGTCAATGGAAACTTCACCAGACTGCAAAGGCTTCTCAAATATACAGATAATGGCTTTKCCATTTCCTCTGCCAGTTCTTTTGGGATCCTCAGATGTATCTTATCAGGTCCCAAGGACTTGTACATCTCCAGGTTCCTTGGATGGGCTCAGAACTGATCCTCCCCTACAACAGATGGTCCTTCAATGTCCCAGTCCTTGGTTTTGCCTTCTGCAGCTTGGGTGGTGTGGCAGGAGCACTTTCTGGTGAAGACTGAGGCAAAAAAAGTTGTTGAGCACCTCAGCCTTCTCCCTCTTCTGGGTAACCAGATCTCCCATTTTCTTTTGAGAAGGCCTATATTCTCCCTAGTCTTTTTATCACCAGCATACCTATAGAACCTTTTATTTTTGTCCTTAATGTTCCAGACCAGATTTAATTCTATCAGAKCTTTAGCTTTCCTAGCCTGATCTCTTGCTATTTAGATAATCTCTCTGCATCCTGTTGGGCTACCTGTCCATGTTTCCAAATTTTAGAGTATTAAAGTGAAATTAGCATTGTTGTGCAGGGTAGGAAGTAGTGAGTAATGCTAAGGAAAGGAGACTATTTCAAACCTGGTCTTTTCCCYTGCTTTGGGTTTCTAATGACAGCCAGCATTAAACACCTCTGGACTGACAATCTGGATCTATGTGCTATGTTACATGTGACATACATGTGTCAAAACCAGCCAAACCTGTCAGGAGATGCCCAAATAAGAATGAGCCAGAGACCTGCTCTGAGACAGCTTTAACACAGCAACATCCAGCTCTGGCAGGATGACTGCATTCTTAACTTACAWATTTGCAGCATATATAAATGAAAATTCATCCCTATAAACCTCAGGAGTCTAGTCAGAAGCCTATTCACCCTTTGCTCCCTCTGTGAGGGTACTTTAGTAACTGCTCAAAAGGCAATTCAGGCCCTCACCAAGCTGACAGACTGAGAGCTCATCTCCACTTTAATGTGATGTTAGGAAGCTAAAATCCACATTTGTTCTTTAATGCCTACAGTTAGGTAGGATAGTTCCTCCAAGTGTCTAAAAACTTTCCTAACAAACGCTTTCGTGCGGATGTGATGAGTTACTTCCTCATACTTACGTAGAGTTTCAATATACAAGAACTCTCCTTCTGCTATCCCCTAAGCAGCCCCGGCACTGAAATTTCTGTTGCCTAATTTGCTAGGGTCTGGAAGAACTAAGTGAAATAGAAAAATKATGGATAATAAATCAGTCTCAAAACTGATCAATGGAAACCAAACCCACTCTAAATACAGCCATATCAAAATGAAAGAAAAACGTGTCCATATTTCTTTATTAGTCAGAAATGAGAGCAGCAGAAAAAATGTTATGCTTTGTATGTCTTCAGTTTAGACAGGTGTAGCTCTTGCTCCTAATAATCTCACTTCTGTTGGAACTTTCTTCCCAGGGTTCACAACATAATAGAGAACCCAGATTTAATAAAATATTTATAGAACTCTGTTAAAATAAGTAGCACTCTTTGCTCAGAAATTTCRGGTACTTTCTGTTCAGTTTCACTTCTGGTAAAGCTATTAGAGAAGAGTAGCCAGAAGAGTATCACCTCATTCCAGAGATGGGGTGGGAGCAGAGCTGGCGATGGGGAGTTGGAGGCCTCCCAGGGCAGCCTCCTGCCTTGGATCCAGAGAAGAGAAGGGGCCCTGGGAAGGTGTAAGATCATCCAGAGGACAGTGGCTGATGCAGAGCCTGCAGCAGGACCAAACAGCTGGGACTGGAGTTTCCCCCAGTCTCTTCCTCCGGACTCTGCTGAAGTAGYATATACTGAAAAGAGAGATGDCAGGCCAACATTGTTCATCATCAGTATTCTAAAAAGCTCGTCTGCTCTTTTCTTTTTTTTTTTTTTTACATTTTTTTGCACAGATTCAGTGAAAGGAATGCATATAGTACCATTTTTTTTCAGAGATTACCACAGAGGAAGAAAAATAAACAATAGGTATGCTATTTCTAACCCATGTAGTTGAATATATAAATTCAAGGTCTGAAGCCAATTAAAGATGAGATATATTTTCTATTTTGATTGTAATAATATTAAATATTTTCCCATTATAAGGTGAGTTAAATCCTATCAAAAAAWTTTACAAGAGATATATTATCTTTAAAATAAAGTTAATAAAATGATAGATAAAATAACTTCCTTGTTCCATGATACAGTCCCTAACACTGTAGTATTGATAAGTTGTACTAATAAATTTCAGGAAGCCCATAATAATAAAATTTGGGYGGTCACTATCCCAAAACACCGTGACAACAGTGTAGGGCAATCCCCTGTGTCGGCTTGTATATGTCCCTGAAAGGGTGAAAAGAAGCTGTGCAGTCATAGGATGTAGCAACACACAATTCCATGACAAAAGTAGAACTTGGGAGCCAAGAAACTGAATTATAGCTTCATGAAGACTTCAAAAACAGTTTGTATGACATTTCTCAAACCTACTGTACCTTTAAACCTAATSCAACCTCCAGTTAATGTAGAAACTGACATTTATTTTGCAAGGCCTTGGATAAGAGTCCAGCCTACAACTATTCCTRAGTGTTCACTTTAGTGACTACCTGTCCATTGCTTCATAAAAGGTACCAATTGAATTTCATGTCCTAGCAGAAGTTAAAAAAACTGATGTAAAATAAAAACTTGTCATTCTTTTGTGTATGTATTTAAGTATATTAATAGACAACAAGAAAAGTGTAATTATTTGCACATCAATCCTATAACTGCTTTTCCCACTTCCTCCTAGTCAATTTGCCATTCCCTGACAACTCAATTCATACAGACTGAAACACACACCACAGAGTGCTGACTCCTCTAGTAAATATTTCCTGTAAGCCAATGGGATCAGCACATCTCAAATGAAATCAAATCCAAAAGCATTCCTGGTCAGTTGTTTCWGATAAAATTATTAAAAAGACATTTAATCTTTTTCTAACAGATCATTCATCACAAACCGATTTTGAGACATAGAATGTGCAACTATGTAAATATCTCTCTAATCAGAGTAGCTACAAAATGAGAGTTAAATAATCTCATATACCCTCTTACTTCAATATACTATAATATTTTATGGCAGATTATAAATTTGCATCTAGCTATCTTCTCCCCTCCCCCCCCACCGTTTCTTTACAGTTCACCCATAAACATTGTTGTGCATAATTTGGAGTCACTGAGATGTATTTATTACTTTAACTGAACTTTTTCTTCCCATGCAGTGATATAAATACAGAACATCAAAGCTCTTTCCAGTAAGTAACATTATGTTCTCACATTTCTGCTATATATCTAGGCCATATTAAGAACATGAATAATATAGGAGGCAAGCAAGTTTATACATAACAGCCTACAAAGGCTCAAATCAGAAAAAAAAAACCAACAAAAGAAAAGTTCCTGATGGTAGTGTTGAGATGGACGTTGGCAGAACAGATTTTACCTAACAAATTAGTCTTTGTTCCAAGGCTTAGGTCGGACACATAAATAAGTTTAAAGGAGAATGAAGTGATGCAAGTTACRTCTTCAGTCACTCTCTCAGCCCATAAATTATTCCAGCCTACCCTCTCACAACCTAACAACCAATATGGAAATATTAGCTGCATTGTCCCCTTTTGGTTTTTTGCCTGTCACATCCATTTTGAAGCTCTGTAAACATGGTGAGAAAAATTTACGTGGATGAAAAAGTATGCATAATTCTGATATAACCCTACCCCCTCTCTAGAAACTCAGTTTAACTACTTTTTTATTGGAAACTATTGCACAGTGTAAAACTTGAGTGTTAACAASTGCAAAGCTTACATAATTCTCACACTTCCCAGTCAGTGTGTAAAGAGAGGGCACCCAGCCTTTTCAGAGTCAGATATTTCACTGTCCATCTGAAATATCATAAATGTTTCAAAAGCATATAATTTTGTAATACCATGAATTACCTCTAAAAAAAAGCTAAGTCAATATTTTTTCATCCACTCCCCATAAACCTTTTCACTTTGTTACTCATCCAAAAGTTATAAATGCTAGCTTGAAGTGCAACATTCACAGCTCTGCATTGCAACATGCACAGCCCTGTAGTGTGTGCACACAAACATTCCCTCTTATCATTTTCTTTCATGCATGATTTATCAGATGTCTATAATACAAGCTTTTTTGCCAGCATAGACAAGTAGAGCTTTATCCCACACAAGCAAAAACTTTTTTGAGAGCTGCGTGTTATGACCCACCCTAAGTTTTCCCCACTTCTCAGTGAAACTCTCTGTGTTGACAAAACAGTTTTTATCTTCATAGCTAAGTTAATTAGTGATTATAAATGTTCAAAACCCCCAGCAAAATACACTTGAAGTCTGTACTACAGGCAAGTTTCAGCTTTTTTTAGCACAGATGTARGATTTGCTTTGTGTGCTTGTGGTTCTTCAGAACTAGAAAAGAAGRGTAGTGTCCCACTTTCTTTTTTTCCCTCCAAACAGCAAAATCTTGTCAGCAATCAATCTGGAGCCCATGTAACCAGCAGCAGGTTAATAGGTGACTGTCCTTAGCTCARGCAGTAATTTGGAGCATGTACCAAAAGTCGTACACGTATCAGCCTRTAAGGTATCACTTACTCTTATCTTAAAAGGCTCTAAATTTAGAGACCTTATCTTTACCATGTAAACCCAGTGAAGGCAGGGAAGAATTAATAACCTTCACCTCAGTGACTTACGCTGCTGCTTTTCTGTTAGCAAAGGCACAGCTCCAGCTCAGAGCTAAGAGCTAGCCTGAGTTTTGCAGCCTCAATAGTCTTGAGACTTAAAGTCTACTTCTCTCCTCTTGTCTCCTGTAAGTCCATAAAATACGTAAGTGCAAAGTATTAGATAATAAAAGACTGCCCTCATAAATAAGCCTAAAATAACAACTATGCATATTAAGTGGCACACAACAGATTTTAAGCCCCTCCCAAAATCCCTGATTTGGTTGCACTTTGATCTAAACCAAAATGCACAGAAACCTTTTCAACAATTGCAAGCACAATTGGAGTGGTTGTAACAACTGCTCTTGCTCTGGGAGCAGTTCTAGAACAGTGGAAAGGAAGATTTTGTCCAGTGGTGAAACCAAAACATTACTTAAGCTTGGACAGTTTTTAACTGTCCAAATAACTGCTAGGAGTTTACAAGATAGAACTGTAAGCATTTTTAAAATTTGTTTTTCTTAAATTCTAGAAAGCAAAATATTTCAGTAGAAAGTGTTAAAAGTAAATATTCTAAATTTTCCAGTTTCCCTGAACACATAATGTGGTTAAGCCAAGTTCAGTTCAAAATATGTTTCAGATTCAATGAATGTATTTTCCACCAAAAAAAAGGCCCCACAGACAAACCAAAAAACCAAAACCAACAAACAAAAACCCACAGCCCAAATTCCAACCTCTCTCCCCAAAAGAACATAGTAAATGTTTTGTTTAAAATATTTTACTTCAGTTTATTACAATCTTCTTTAACTCTGATAATTGCTTCCATCACATGATGTATGTGTGGAAAACATCTTTTTCATGATGTAAACCTCCAACATAGGTTCACATATTTTCTTCAGGAATGGTATAAATGATATCTTTAATTTGAGAACTTCTGTGACCTTCTACCTAGACCACTACATTAGGACTTCAGGTTATTTACCAAAGCACAGAGTATTCCAGCTATATAATTTATTCTAGTGTTCTTCCCTTTTCCTGCATGGTTTCTAATATCCTTGTCAATCTTGCTATGATGATGAGGCTATTTAGACAGCAAATCTATGAATCATTATAACAATAATATGACTTTTTTAAAAAGAATAAAACTAAAATCCAATATTGAGCTATTGCTTGAGTATATTTACACTAATTATGCTCTTAACAAAAAGATATTTTATCCCAAAGCCCATATTTCACTTATCCTTATGCATCATTTAAATAACAAGGAAAACAACCCAAATTCTGARCATTTGTACTTTAAGACATGAAATAATTCAGCTGACACTTACTGACTCCTTATTTATCTAATATTTAGGTCCTTTTTTTATCAATTTTTATTCTCGTTCATTGTCTTTGGTTTATTTGGCAAGGTTTTGATAGCACTGAGGCTGCAAGGGTGGCTTCCATGAGAAAATCTCAGAAGCTTTTCCCATTCTGACAGAGCCAGTCCCAGTCAGCTCCAAAAAGGACCCACCCCTGGCCAAAGCTGGGCCCATCAGGCAGTCATGGAGCCCTGTGACAGCAGGTTTAAGAAGGGGCAAAAATACACCATGCAAAACAACACAGGGAGAGGAGTGAACACAAGAAAGTAAAACTCTGTGGATGCCAAAATCAGTGCAAAAGGTTGGGGAGAGGATGCTCCAGGTGCCAGAGCAGARGTTCCCCAGCAGCCCGTGGAGGCCCTGACGCTGGAGAATGTGACTGTGCACAGAAGGAAGCAGTGACCCTGTGAGAGATCCTGTGTTTGAGCAGGACAGTCCCTGGCAGGCCTCTGAAGAGAAGWCAAGAGTCAGGCTGAGCCCAAGAAGAAAGGAGGTGATTTTAGACTTGTTCTTATTTCTTATTATCTTACTCTGAATTTGATTTGCAATAAATGAAAATAATTTCCTCAAGCAGTATTTGTTTAGCCCACAAAGGTAATTAGTGAGCAATCTCTCCTTGCTCCTAACTTGACCTATGAGCTTTTACTCATATTTTTCTCCCTCTGATTTTGTTGGAGAAGGGAGTGCTAGGGTGGTTTGGTAGGCACCTGACAGCCAGGAAAGGTCAATCCAGCACACTCRCTCTCTGCCTTTCCAATCTATTGGAATTTTTATATTCCTTCCTACATGGCCCAAATGCACCAGGACAAGAGTACAGCCTTCTTTTTGTCAGCATAGGCCACTGCTTGAAAACTTTTTTGATTCTAGTTCAAATTCATAACAGTAGGTAAAATCAAAACTTTTTTATTGAATTATTGCCACTTCCTGGCAATAAATACCAAGTGGCAGGAAAAAAACCCAAAACATTAAAAAAGAAATATAATAATATTGGGGTGGTTTTAAATTTATTGTCATTTGAATGATCTTGACTATTGTGCTGAGTCATGTTAGTGAAAGAGATAGTTTAAAATACACATTTATAAGGTTTAGTCTCACTGACCAAGAGAATTTATGGGGTATGTTAGCCTCTTGATGTCAGGGGAGCTAAGACACTTTGGCACTAAGGGCATTAAAAAGATTTGCTCAAAATTAAATTTTAATATATAGAATATTTGCAGTTATCAAGATTGTTTCTGGATCATAGCTCTGAGCAGAGTACCTGGATTAGGCACTGTCCCCTTCAGGCATGTAACTCTTCATGTATGTTACCTCTGAGATGACAAAGTAACTTGTAGCTGTATGTGTTCACAAAGCCCAGCTTTAGTTATCCACATTAACTAGTACCAAACACAGACAGCCAGTGTCTTCAAAAGGCTTCCTCAGAACAATTGACATTGTCTCATTGTTCTGATATTGGCATAAATGCAAAAATCCCATGTTTCCAATCAAAGARAGTTCAAAAGACACTTTCACATCGCAAGTTAAAGAACAAACCATGTTTGTTTTTCCTTGGCAGGCTCGCTACTTTGGCCTGAATCCATGCCATAGAACCTCCAGAACAGTGGATCTTACACTGAGATATTTCCTAAAATATTGTTTAGAATCAGCATAAGATGTTTCTTGAGCTCTCTCACCATTATTTAAACTCCAGGATTTACAATTCTAGAACATAGCCTAAAACACAGAAGTTCTTAACTCAGGCACRGCTGAGCTTTTCCTTTATGAAGACTGAGTAAAAGAATTTTGTCACTTCAAGAAGAAACAACCAACACAGGAAGCAGACTTGCCATAATAAATTAAATCACCCATCTTTTTGCTGTTATCTAGTGTTCTGACACTAAAATTGTTCAGATGCATGAACAGTTTGAAGGTGAGAAAAAATCCTATTGTCCATGAATGAAAATTACCTATACTTCCTTATCTCTGTAGAGAATTTTCTTAGACCCTAAAACATCACTACAAACAACTTTTGACTATTATTATTTTAGTGATGCTCCAAAAGTWTTGGAAAACAGGCAGAAAAATACATAAGCAGAGAGAAGAAAAAGAATTTTGATGATATGAATTTCCTTATTCTATAAATCCCTTCCTGAGATGAAAAGATGATCCTGCTTGGTTAACCATGTCTGAAGTAGGTTATGAGATTATGGAAGCTTTATGGGATTAGAATTAGGATTAGCATATAATTGTTCAAAAACCATTAAATCCTTTCCATAGCTATGGTTTAGAAAAGCCTTGTATGCCCTATTATGCTCTTTTGTGCATTTTCTTAAAGTAGAATTTGAAAATCAAGAAACAATAGTATTAAGAAGTGGTTTCTTCATTGTTTTTTCCCAATAACACCATTTTGAGCAACAACTAACAAAAAATTTCAGAAGGGATTAATAAATGATCCCTAAAGAATGAACAAACAATTCAATGGGAAGAAATATCTGAGAAGGGAGGAAACAGATGATGTTGGTTTCTTAGACAATTTTGGTTTTAGTGACGCAGAACACACTCCATTCCAAAACCAAAGGATTCTGTTACATTTATTCTATTTAATTCTGTTGCATAAATTGTCCAAAAGAGAGGAAAATCGCTTATAAAATATATAACATCTGCAAATCTCAGTTGCCTAAATCTTCATCCTGTTGCCCAACCYAAACCCTAACTCAAGGACACAGTGAAATGGGGATGGGTTCTCCTCCTATAGGAATAGTGTAATTAGGCCTAGTGAGAAAAACTGGCATGAGTATGTGAAATTGATTTAGTGATCTTTATTGCCAAAGGAGACTGAAATCTGCATTRCAGCATTTCAAATTATTTTCTAACATGTAGAATTTGTTCATGCCATTATYTGRCAGCCCAAAAACAAGGTTTCTAACAGTTTTATTGTTGCTGGCATTAGAAATATTAGGAATAATAATGCAAACCCACTACAGCCTAAATCAAGGCGTGTACATAAGTTAAAATGTGTAATAGTCCTTGCACTTGTTAACATTCAGAATCAAAGTGTTGTCTAGTCCCACGGAGATTTTTGATTTCTGAATGCAAGTAAAAGGTGAATGTAAGTATAAGAGGAATGCAGATTCACTCACATTTTAAAGTTTTTTGAATGTCTTCACATGGACAAACCCATAGTTGTTTGGTGTGCATGGCTACATTTCCCCTAATTCAGTAGGATACTAATAGAATTAGCATTTCAAAATGTAGGGGGAAAAAAAAACAGAACAAAAATTATTTATTACATCAACTGTTTCTAAAGTGAAAAACAGGAGAATACCCTKTTTCTTTCTACTGTTTTATACTTACTATTCTCATTCATTCTTTCTATTTACATTCCTTTTACATTTCTGGAGATTTTTTTTCTTTCAGGCAAAAATTTAATTTCACCACTGGAGCATCAACAAGCCACTGAGTATTTGACAATGTTGAATTACTAGTTGTGTTTATAAAAAAGAAAGTGACAATTTTAATCTTGTTAATATTTACAGTGCTCTTGATATTTCTTGGCTTTTTAACTCCAACAAAAATCACAATTACATAATCTCTCCTGCATCATTAAACATTTTAATAGATGATGGTCTCTACACTATAATATCTTACTCAAGTAGCTGCAGTGGACAGCCACTCCATTCAGCAGAAATCCACTTTTCAGAATATACAGATGCTAYTCCAATCAATCTCCAGTGGCAACATATGAAGCAATCTTCAGGTTCTGATTTTGGTTACCAGAAATTTTGCCATTGTTTTAGGTATTATTAACCATTTCTTTTACTCGCATACACTACTTACATTGTATTTTTGTTCTCTTTCCCCGGTGAGTGTTTCAGGTACTTTGGGACAGAGAACTAYTTTTACTCTGTTGAGTTAGAACAGAGGTCTCCAGCCTTGTTTAGGAGCAGATGAAACATAGTGTAGGTGACTGCCCTATRGTCAGCCTGGTGACAGCCTTTGCCAGCACCAGGACACACAGGGCAGGGAAAGCAGCCCCAGGTGTATTTTTGGGGACTAATGCCTGGCTGTACAGCAGCAACACTGTGACAAAGGCAGTTTTGTTCTGCTACAAAAACCCCTGCACCACATAGGCATGGTTATTATGATGATCAGCTGGAAGTACACCTGAGAAGCTGGAGAGGAGCAGTGACACCAGGCTCAYTTAATTCCTTTGAGACATTTTTACCGTGGCTAACCTAGCATGGGTTCAATCTAAGAGATTCAAGGAAATGCAAGGGAAGCAAAGTAATACTGAAATACCAATTTTACCATACTATGAAATACCTCTAGTATTTTCCACCATCTCAAAACACACCATTCTACCTAAAAAATGTATATATATTAAAAAAAAATAATATCCTTCTATCTCCTCTCAACAGTGTAGTTGATATGTTCAGTTTTGTCTGAAAATACTAAATATAACAAACTGCTACTGTATTCTATATGATTATMTAAAATTTAGTTTTAGTTCTTTCTGCATAAGCTTCAGTTTTCTTCTAGATCTGAAGAGAAATGACAGTAGTTTTCAGCCAAAAATACAWCAGGGGTTATAACTTTTGGGAAATCTTGTTCTCTTTGAAAAACTAAGAGAAAAATATTTAATCACTAGAAGACATATTCTCTTCAGAATTTATAATCCATTTTTCCTTTGCTTGGACCAGCTTGTGATTGAGGTACATGATGAGAAAGTATAACCTAGGAGCAGAATTAGTTGTGGTGACTATATCAACACAGTAGACTCTTTTTTTATTCCCTCTGTTTCCCTACTCCCACRCACACTTTCACTGTAAGCAGTGTTTTGCAAAGATCTTGATGGCAAAGACTGTCAGCTCTGACACAGCTGGTGGTATTGAGAGGAGGATGCTGAAACCTCTTCATTCTTCTGATAAATTACTACAGCTAAGACAGTTCCTTATAATGTTGTCATTTGCAGCTGACTCCCTCTTCTCCTTTCAAGTCTAGTTGCTCTTATTCCTTTGCTGTCCTGGGACCAACAAAGATTTGAAACACAGAAGTAAAGATGCAGGTGGTCCAGATATTACCCCTGTGGGCAAAGTGTCAGGTATCTACAAAGGGTACTGTCCCAGTCTCTGATATATAAGAGATTCCAAGCCTTTCATCTGAAACATGCAATGAGAACACTTGATCCTTGGATGTTGCTTTGCTGTCTACATTAACATTGAAAGCCTGGTTTATTGTGCTTAGTTTTTTGATTTTCGTAGTGGAATGTCTACCTCTTTGTACAGCTTTCAGTATATGAAAAAGGAATCATTGAGTTCACCTAGAAAACAGAAGTAAAGTATACTGACAACCTTGTACATCCATGGTGACACATGTATGTAAGGGGAGTAAATTAAAGGAATACATTCTTAGCTAAGAAGAGAACATATTTGCAAGTTTATTGTGCTACCCCAAGAGTTTAGTGGTTTGAAATTCTGCATGATACAGCCTTGCACACATAGATTTGTGTATACATCCTGTACATTAAATTCTAGTCAAGAATTACATTTGTCTTTCAACTGGAAAGGACCTAGACTACTTTAACTATTTAATCCTGTTTTATGATAAATGTCACATAAAAAGAAAAACGCATATGCACTCTCTTCTTCAGGAATGAACTAAGACTGCATTAYGTGTCCAGGGATGCAACCATATTGCAATATATTTACTGAATAGTGAAAAATGGAAATCCTCACAACTATATAAATCCATACTCTAGGTCAAGTTTTTAGCAGTTTAGCAAAAACAAATTCTATATATTATCTTTTGTCACAGTCATTATGATTGATCTTCATATGAAAATAAAGAGATCACAAGTATCACTTTCTTCTTTTTAAAGSGGAAAAAGTCCTTGATCATATTCTTGACAACATCTTCCATATTTTCTACAGGAGTGTAGAAGTTCTTCTCTTCAGATAGGCTAAAAAAGTCTGTCTAAGCACCAGCACACTCTCCTCACAGAGAGGTAAAGGATAGAGAGGATCACTTCCAGACTACGTGAGAAAATGAATCTATTTCCCTGTTTTCCTTTCAAGGAAGAAGTATAGCCCAGCCATTCCTAAACTATTTGAAGTCTTACTTTTGTGGAGGAGACAAACATGCAAAGCACTGCATCCAGTTCCCCCTGCCCAGCTGCATTCTCCAGAGTGAAGATCTGATTTTAGAATTTAAAAGATAATTAATTTTGTGAGAGATTAATCCTACTCAGGCATTTTCTAATTTTACAGAGAACATGGATTCAAAAAAACATATATGATTTAATTAGTATTAATGCWAAAAAATCTGAACTGAAATCCATATATAAAAGTATTCCAAGAGATTATGAAAACTATAATTGGATTGAARCATGAGATTATTTAAAATTTGGGAGAAGAAAAACCTTTCTGACAAGGGTRTTTTTTCTTCACAGGAATTTTGGTGGAGTTGCTTCTATTTYTTTTCTCTTCAGTTAATTGCTCCCCTATCATTCTATCATCTTATCAAGCTAATGCTCAAATCCACACATTTACTTGGAGGTATATTACTTATTCATATTATCATTATATTTTGTCTTTTTATTAAATAGGACTTCTGACTAATATATGAGCATATCTAGTTTGTTACTTTCCCAAGTCTCTGGAAGTTCAGATTCAGTCTGAGCTTCAGGAAATTAAACTGATTTTCAGTTTCCAGAAGTTAAATGAATGCCCTAAATATCTCTTGCAGAATTTGGAAATGTCCACTAGAACTATTTTTCGGATAATCAGCCAACTATTTTTCCTATGTGAGTTTCAGAAAGCAAATGGAGGTTTTCCTAAACATATTGAGGAGGTTTTCCTAAGCATATTGATTTTGTAATACTGATTATTTTTCATAAATTATGATAAAAATAGTCATATAAAATGCAAATTGTTGCAACTTTTCCAAGACTTGGCATATTAGAGAGGCTTTGCATAGAACAAGCTTCTTAAGCTCTCAAAAGCAATTGATMTCTYTAAGATGTTATAATCCAMCTGATGAAGATTTAATTTAATAATATTAATGATATTGAGTTTTGTGAGACATATGATACAATCTAAGTGACTCACAAAATAAATATGTCTTCATATGTGCTGATATGCTATTCCAGCCATATTTGATAGTTCCTTTTTTGACTGCCAATATTTAACTATATACTATAACTTTCCACCAAATTGCTTCGTTTTCTCTTTGAGTTGCAGGTGGATAAAGAACAAAGCACATACATGAAGAATTTGTAAGAAATTACATAGCAGAACATGCTGGAACTAAAAATGGATATACTCAGCYATCAACATTTTCTAACAGTGCTTGAGTTTGGGCAAAATCACCATTTCTCACACCTTTAACAGGCAACAATAAAATTGCAAACTCTGGCTCTAGACAAACATTTATAATATTCCTACTTCCTAATGACTTCCCTGGGATAGCTTATTTTATACAAAGAATAAGCTATGAAACAAGSTGACAAGAAACAAAGATGACATGCAACACTGAGATTTTTTGTGAAGAAAATCTCTCTCAGAATAAATGTTTTGTTCATCTTGTTAGTTTGACAATTTGTAGAGGCTTTCAGGATATAAATGTTAATATAGTTATGTCAAATCTTAAGTTACWAGTTTAATGCTAGTGACTTCTGCAGAAGTTTTCTTCAAGCAAAGACAGCATGAACCTCAGATACAAAAGGATTATCAAGCATTAACCTGGATTTCTCCCAGGAGAGAAATATGCTCAGAGCAAACAACATTCTTCCCCAGTTACTTGTTAGAGTTGTAGTTCAGATACCAGCTGAGATTGGTGCATTCCATTTAATGAGTATGGAATATGACTAGAGAATGATGATAATCTAATAGGCTTGGGGTCTGACCCTGCATTTTTTAGTCTGTCAGAGCTCCCTCAGAAAGAAGTGCTATCCATCCTGTGGTAGGTCTGAGCATTTTGTTTTTTAATATTAAATTAGAAATGAAGGTCAAATGAGATATATAGATAGATAGATATAGATATATATATATATATCACATTTTACTTTTTAATAATCTGCTCCTTAAGGTGGTGTTAAAGGTTTACATTGAAGAACAAAGTTCCAGTTGAAATAATAAATTTTGCCTTAAGATTGCAGTATTAAACAGTTTCCTGGAGAGCCTCTTGGCGCACAGGTCCTTCAAAAAAATTGGACAGTCTCAGTAAAAGSCATTTTTGCATTCCACATTGCAGGGTTGGTATGATACCATTACAGTCATTCTCATGATGAGACTTGATGGCTAACCTGCCAGAAAATAGCTGACTTTTTTTGGCTTTCTTCCTCCATTTTTCACCCGCCCCCCTCTGCTCTTTATAATATTTTTAAATAGAGAAAAAAATCACACATTTTTGACAAGTAGGAACTGGGGTCAGAACCAACCCCCATCTCCTTCCCAGCYTTCATCTGCCTGAAGCAGCATGGCTTGTTTCATCTCCTACCTAGGAAACAAGCCAAATGGAGCGTGCCCTTTGTAAGAGTTGCCTTCATACGAAGAGCCTCCCTTTTCTGAAGGACAGGCTGTTCCACCCCCCTTCTCCTTAACTCAAAATTATTTTCTATAAGGTTCTCAAAGAAAATAGAAGAATTTTAATACTTCRCAAAATAGCAATTYTTTTCAGTAAAAGTACATAAAATTYGGACTCTTGAGGACARAAAGATGGAGGAAAAATAACCTTAGGCCATAACTGCAGTGCTAGTAGGRAATGGGCAACTTCATAAAAAGTTTGCCTGTGCTATGAACAGACACACATAAAGCTTCAAAAATGTTAAATGATTCATAAAGAAGTCAAAATGGTAAGTGCAATCTTGGTTTAAAAGTCAAAGAGCTGTGGGTTGAGTTTGGTTTAGGTTCTGGGTTTTCCCAGGTTGAAATTGTTTTTCTGTCTTCAGAAATGTGCAAAAGATAAYACAATTCGTACCTTGTACACACATTTCAGCCAGTCACCTATTGAACTAGCCTGCATTTCAGGTGTGTAGTGAAATTAAAGATCTCATTGTTCCATGAAGGATCTCAGCATTGCTCACAAGAGGTAGATGATAGGTAGAAAAGGGTGGAATGGACTACTTTGACAATTACTCTGTCACCTCTGGATAAAAAAGAGTTGTCTAAACAAAAACATGTGAACAATATTCTTGTAACAGAAGTATAGAGCTTCCTGTCTGATAACTTCTTACCTGTTTAAATTWGTCCTGAGGAATCTGACTGATGTAAGCACACCTTTTGCATGTGTGAGCAAAATACTAGTGGAAAAGAAATATGCATATATTTCAAATATATGCATATATTCCAAATATTCCCCTGTTTTTGTTGGGATCTGGAGGGTTTTTGTTGTTTTGTTCTGTTTTGTTTGGTTCCTGAAGAGATGCTTCTATTGTATTCCATATGCTACATTTTATRTCGGATATAGTAGATCGATTTTCTGCCACAAAGAGTGACACAGGGAGTTCTCATGTGTAGTGTGGCCCAGGAGTTTTAGTCAGGAGAGAAACTGTTGTTGAGTTAATGGTCTAACATTGTAGTCAAATAGGTTTATACAGACCCAAAATTTACAGATACTTCCAATTCTAGTAGCTGATCTAACAGAAATCAACTGATGAAGCAGAGCTGCAAGCAAGAAAATGTGCTCACTTAACACAATCAACAAACTAAAATATGTGACAAAAGTAGTAACAAACATTTCTTTACAGTGTGATCTCTTAAGTATTGTACTGACAAGGCTCTTTCACAGGGAACTTCTACTATACAGGTTGGCAAAGGGATGACRTAAAATAATTGAAATATGATAACTTCCATACTTCTGTAGACTATTAGGCTAAAGGTCTAGATGCTGCAAGAAGAATTCTTTCATCTATTAAGCCTATGTCAAAGAATTTACAGTCTAGCCTACTTACCACTGTGATGTCTGGAAAACTAATATTAGTGGGACAAAATTGAGAAGAAAGAAAAAGAAACACATCCAAGTTGCTTCAACTAGAATATAGAATAGTTTTTTGGAGAAAAGTTGCCTAATCTCTATCCACTAAGACTCTGAAAAGCAGACTGAAAAACACAAAACAAACTCAAAATATTCTGCTTGTAAAAATTTTTTTTTTTTAGCTGGAAGAYGTTTATAGTTTCTTTAATCCTAGTACTGCTTTGTGAACAATGAAAAATAATGTGGTTTGAATGTTACTTTTGGAGGGAGGAAAATCATACCATTCATTAAAATTTGTCATCTTCATTGCAGCTCAAATTACCTAAGGCACTACTATTTAGAAATGCATTTACATTTGTATTTAAATTTATAGTTTGTTGAGACAGAGGAATTACAGACTCTTCAGTTTTTCTTAGCTTCCTGCATTTAGATGTACCATATTACTGCCCAAAGGCCACTGTGAATTCTGTATCAAAAGTGGGCAAAATTCTGTCCTCCAATTCTTGTAAGTAGCACTGAAAGGTAACTAGAGCATCAATGTTGATGGAGTGATGAATCCAATTCATTTCTGCAGCAGATGCTCATGAACCCACTACCAAAATCATGCTAAAGTATGGAGTGAGAGTCAGGTGATAAACTGGTTTTGAGGTGGCAATTTCCAGTGCCATCAGAACTTAAATCTAGAACAATTTGTTTGAGGGTTTTTGCCAAGGTAAGTGGTGATCACGGGACATTTTCCCTAAGCTATCTGTACAAGAAAAGTCAATATTAGAAATACTTCAATGAGTGAAAATCAGACTTTGCTGTTATTTCCTACTCTGTTGAGTCAGTTAAATATTTTTACCTATATGTTATCTATTCCTTAAAAAAAAAATATTTCAGATTCAAAGATTTTAATTGACTTTAATAAAACACAGAAATTTTTAATCAGTATTAAAATGCACACAGTTTTAGAACACTCATAGCCTGTAATGTGCACAAAACCCAGCTTTTGCTGCTAAGATGATCCAAACACCTGTTATCACAGAAATACAGTAAAGTATCTCAAAAACTTCAAAAACATAATTTCTTGAACACTAATAATAAAAAGCAGGAAACAGGTTTACACTGTCTTTACTTTCCATTGCTCTTTCCATTTTTTCCAATACAAACTGAACTGTCAGCCTGTTTTTTGAGTTTTTATGTTTTCCAAAATGCTTTTTTTTTGCCCTTTTCCACCTGTGTCTGGACAAATCCATCARTCACATTAGTCCTTTGTAATGAACTCTTGTTGAGAATCAAGAGAGTTTCTTCATTTTCAAAGAGAGTTGGGGTAAGGGTGGGCTCAACACTAACCTCCACAAGGGAGAAATCAGCAGGAATTCTTCTGTTAAAAAAAAAGAGGATGATGAGGAAGAACATGGGGATGAAGTTATTGTTCCTTATTTATTGGKAATTGGCATAAAAAGTCTTGATTTTTGACATCTGTTTGTCCTGTGCAGTTGTACAGAACCACCCTCTGAATTTCTTCTTAATAACAGGTTTTGAAAAAAAGTTGCCTCCTTATCCCCTCTGAAAATGTACTTTGGAACACTTATTGTGTTTTTGAAACATATTTTGTATTAATGATTTAGTAACAGTGTGTTCATGAGATTGCAAAAATAGTCTTTGAGACACACTGAACTGAAAACAACTCAYTGGAATGAAAAATATATGGAAGCTACTGTAAAGAGAGTAGAAAACATGATTTCCTGTTGTCATATCAAAACCTGATTTAACTAATGCATTATTAATATGTTTTGAAAAAAATCTTTAGTCTTCAGAAAACATTGGACTGAGCCTGTTTTGTGAGCAGAAGATGCATCTAGAGGTAATCTAAATGACATTACTAATGAAATTACTTATCTGATTCTTTTAATTTAAGCCTTTGTATGGAAATTCTAAGTGTAAATAAAGAAACAGAAATACAATTTCTAAAATGTCTAGTCCATACATAATGCATAAGTAGAAGTGGGTGGCTCTCATAGGTGGACCTATGATATATAGTAACCTTCACAGATGGGCTATACTTGACAATGAAGGCATACACAAACTCTAAGGGAAACACTATCTTAACTGAGGATTACAAGCTGAAGACAAGAGAATTCTGGTTAGAAATGAAGTACAAAATTCTTAGAGAGAAAATGAAAAAGCACTGGGGGAAATTTGGAGATACGCAGCTAAAAGAAGCAGTGTGATTCTTCAGATTCAGACCCAAATTTTWTCCATCCACTTTTAATAAAAAAAGCCTTAAAAAGCCACCATAAAAAGCCTTCATTCTTCCAGTAGCCAGCTGGGAGGAGAAGGCATCTGGCAAGGGTGATTCTGGATCTTGGTGTCTTTAGGGATGTCACATACACAAGATACCACGGTCACTTTAGGGGAGACTCGGCAAATTTAAGTTTTTATAGGGAATATCAGAACAGACAGTTCAGYTGTCTCAGACGTTTTTAAATTTCTCAGTTCTACCTTTTCCATATTGCACTGCAGCATTTCATTTCTGTTTTGAAAGAGCTGCTTCTGGGGCTGATAGAGCAGCTCTATCCTTTAAACCAGTCAGGTCTCTGTTTCTACTGCAGTAACGAGCAGCTATGGCAAAGGCCTGCCATGGCAGTTATTTTAAGTAGTCCATTCACTAAAACAAATATAGAATAACAATTCAGAGAACACAGAAGAGTCATCAGCTAGTGATGATTTACCAGAATAAAGTTCAATRTATACAAACTGTTGACCTAGAAATGATTGTATAAGGCATTACTAATTTTCTGAGTCACCTAGTCAGATCTCCATTGGGTCTTAGATAATATCTTGTAGCTGAACTCAGAACTGCTAACACAGAGCTATAGCAACTTCTCACCTAACAATTACTCATCCTCACTCTGTTGGGTGTAAATTTGATACGAAACATTCCTTGGTAGTTTCTGCCCCCGTGCAGCCTACAGAACTTCTGTTCTGAGTGAACACTTAACGTCTTCAACATTTCTGTAGCCTTGAAGGAACAAACTTATTCAGATGAGCAGAACAAAAAGGCTGGTTCATGCCCCAGTTCTTACTTCCCTTGAATTCTAAGCAGTCATCCATACAAGTGTTGATTGTGAGTATGGATGTAAAGCGAACCATCATTTCAGTGTGCTGCTTCTCACAGTGTAAATGACTACATAATGTGAGACTGAAAGAGGCCCCCTCAGCTACAAAGAGCAATCTGATATTGAGGCACAAAGTTCATATTTTATTTCAGATAAGTGAATTATTTTCAGATATATCAAACACTTGACTAGTCAGYGGAAGGTTATTTATGAAATTAAATGGAATCTTTTGTTTTGAATAGAGTAGCCATAGAGATTTGAAAAAACTAAAAAAAAAGCTGAGCCTCARCTCCCTGCTTACTATAGTGATTAGCAAGCTGCATGTTTTCTTTCCTATCAAAAATATATCATTTTTTTTTTCTCTATAAGACTTTGAACATCAGATTTTCCTTGCCTTTCTGGCCTTAAGCACATGTTCAGCTGACTGGTTACAAGAAATTCTTTTACAGTCTCTGGCTAGGTGCCACCTTCCAGCTTGCTTTTCCACATTCTTGAAATGATCAGTCTGTTCCCCCTGTTTTGGGGGGATGAGACCTTGCAGTTCAAACAATTTTTAACTGAGTTTCCAGGAGCACAGAGAGTGCTTCTTTTTACCTGCCAAGGTACTGTTGCACATACACAAACCTAATACCTTTCTTACACATACTTTGTTATTTTTTTCACTGACTAAGAAGCAATACTATTTTGGAATTGTAGTTTCTTTTGTTTCTGCTACACTAAGCAATACTCATTGTATATGTACACKTACATGTATATGTATACATATATGTATAGTCCTGTAATAACTTTTTTTTCTTCATATATTAAATCTATTTCAAAGACTGCTTGTTATTTTCTGCATTTTTAGTGACAAAATGACAACAAGCTGAATATAGATCCTGTCTCAGTCCATGCCATTATGCAGGAATCTGGAATTTCTTGTCAGTTTTTTTCTAAAAAATTATTTTGATTTATCTCCATGTATATTCAAGGAAGATATCACACAGATACCTYATAAGCTATAGAAAATTTTACTGCAGTGTAAGTATTTTTATTCTGCCCAGACTTGAGCAATATTTTCCCATAAAAGATTGGATTCTGAAAACATAATGTSGTTCTTTTGTCCAGAGAAGGACAAAAGAAGGATCCTACATTTGGCAACTGTATAATGTTTTTTTCAGTATACAAGTCATCAGTAGATCAAGACTGTGCCACTGACATATGCTTTTATTATAACCATTACATTATCACATATTTATGTGTTTTGGCATTCTCATCACCAAATAGGATTATAGTTTAATTCCTAATTCAGTGAAAAAAGCTTTTAATAGGTTAGGCTAACATACTCTCAATCATGGCCAGAAAGATAAATCATCATATCAATTAACATAGCTTTATTATCCCTATGTATATTTACATATAAAATATATTATTAGCAATTTTATTATGTGTGTTGTGTTCTTCCAGTTCATCAGTCAAAATGYACCATGAAAACCAGTCAAATAACTTACAACACTACTCTTAAAAATGTGCAGTASACTGAAAGGCACAGTTRCAYRTGAAGTGTATTACCCAAGATGTAATCTAAAGCTATAAAATGACAAGAGGGAGYTTATAGTTGAGAATGTAGATGAAAGACAACTATATATACAATTTATATTCATATAAACTCACTTACAGGGTTATATATATGTTTCACTATATAGAATGATGTCTGAATTCATCTTGGATAAAATACATTGGTATGATACTGAAATAGCTTTGTGGATGAGTTTTTAATGAAGTCAGCCACAGGATTACATGAATGAAAGAAGGATCACCAATCACCAACCTAGGGTAATAAAACATTCTCTGTCAAAGAAGTTGTCACTTAGCCATACACTTCCAATACTCAGTACTAGGTTTTCTCAAGACTGTCTAWAAAAACCCTGAAAGTTAGAACTGAAATCACAACAGATAAGAAACTTAAGAAAAACAGTGACAACAGGGAATTGGAGACTGACTGCAAGCCATTTCTAACTCGTGCTTTAAAAAAAAAATTCCATATCAAACAATATTTTCATAAAGAAACATAAAACACTAAGATCTCATCTGAAAAAAAAAATTGCAATCACCAGTCTTCAGAAAGACTAACTGAGATGATTTGATAAACATCAAAATAAAAGAGTTTTGAGGAAAATATTTTTGACATATATAAGTAAAGAAGTTAAATGTTATGCAGGTTTAAGACTTATTCATGAAAAAAAWTTAGCTGGTAGAGAAAGCAATGGTTTATGAACCGAATTGATTTTTAATGTGACTAAAAAGTCACAGAATATTCAGAGTTGAAAGGGARCCACAAGGATCATTGAGTCCAACTCTTAAGTGAATGACCCATACAGGTATAAAACCCACAATTTGGATATTGTTAGTACCATGCTCTAACCACCTGAGCTGATCTCTTGGACAAAAAACCCTGCATCATGCTCACCCTGTCCAACTAGTCTTCAATAATATAATAATAATGCCTCTTTAGTTCAGTACAAGGAAAAAATAAAATATTTCATTTGGAATTACTTTGAAAAATAAATATTAAAACACAAATGGTCTACAGAATTATGAGATTGTTTTTAATGAGCCAGGAGGTTCCATATTATCATAAAATGCAGGGTCTAAAAAAACCTCACCAGTTGTTATCCTCATCCACTCACTGGGAATGTATTTAATTAAAAGGCAGCAATTAATATCCTGCACAGTAGTTACATAACTGCCACTACATGATATGACAGTTACAAAGGACATAGACTGACTTTCATTCAGCAATTTGCAAGCAAAATATCCCACATCCTGTTAAGAAATCCATGGGCTTTTTTGTGGTCCAGTATCAGTCTTTGTCCCAACTCTGGTGAAAGTCTTAAAGCTTCCCAAGGGCTGCACATTGCCATGTTAGTGGAGCAATTAGGAACTCATCATTGTGTTTTCCTTATTATGTTTGAATCTTTTGTAATGTCAGAGTTTTAGGTATCTTSAAAATAATTGTGGTTTAACATTTGCTAGTCCATTACAGTTCCAGTTTTCTAGTATTTGTTGAACTGGACAGTTCAACATTCCACAGGTTATAGGGATTCAGTTGTGCTTTCAACCATTTTAGGTTCTTTAATTCATTCAAGCATATGCTACCTAGAGTTTAGGACTGTGAATAACAGGCAACGATATTTTGTGATTTTGATTCTATCTCACTTTTTGAGAGCCAAGACCCATTTGGGTTTTTTGATTGCTTATACAGAATACAAAATAAAACTAAGTTCAGGAAAGCCCAGCTGGAAAGAAAAYGTTAGTTGTTTTATTTCCTCCTCAAGAACAATTCTGTCGTTGCCTGGGTGATAGATCTTTTTTACATAAGTCTGAAAAACTTTTAACAATATGGAGCATGCCCACCAAAATCATGACAAGGAAAAAATCAAACTTTTTTTAAAGAGGGTTCATTAGACTCAGCCTTTTATGGAACCCCATTACTGATACTTTTGTGCTTCTTACCCAATCTTTAAAATGAATTTTAATCCAATGAYTCAGACTTGTAAGATAATACCAGTGTTTCATGCATTTTGAGTTTTATTACTAGAGTTTAAATATTGACTTAAAATAAGACCATTTTGAAATATATGCAGTCATATTRCTTGTCAGAAATACATTAGGCCATATACCTCTATGGAACTACTCAGGCCTGGGAATCCATAAAACCCACAATCTTTCTGTGATATTTTTCAGATATATTCTGCGACACAAAAATCTTTGGGCCTGAGCATGACACACATGATCACAGAAAAGGATTGTTAATTGTATAAAAACAAAATTCAAATATTACAGTAGCAAATAATACTTTTTGAATAATTACTCTTCTAGAAAGCCAAAATAAAAAAATTTCATGCTAATTCTATCAAGAAATATAATTTTCCCCTTGACAATTTTAGTGTCAAATCTCACAGAATTTGTCAGAGGCCCACTTTTAACTGAGAAAGGAGCTCCAGATGCAAAAAAAGCCCACTCTCTTTTTGGACTATTTCACACTATATTTTTAAGGATCATCRTGGTATTATAACAAATTTTCACTTGACACATCAGTGAAAAGAACTTTTTTTTTTTTTTTTTAAATTTCTCTGCAAGATGTAGTTTACCTCAAAACCCTGCTGTGCAGGGGAGTTAATAGCACTAATGAAAATGTAAGTGGAATAATAGTCTAGGGATATGATTACAACATGTAGGATTTTGTGACTAAGCAACACCTACTACCTAATCAGTCTGGGTTTTTCATGTCTTTGAAGGAAACAGACAGCTACCTGAATCACAAACATTTTTACATGTCTACCAAAATATTTTTAGCTCCAGAAATTTTCTGTAATAGAGTTTGTGATTTTCAACTGTTTAATAGTAATGAGAAGGGTTTTTTCTAACTTCTTGCTTGGGTCAAAAAAAAGTTGAACAGTGAACAAAAAAAACCAACCAAACAACCAACCAAACAAAACAGCTAAGAAGGTAACTCATAACTTCGATTTGTGGTACCTGATTGGGATTGGAAAAAAAGGCAGATAGGCTGTTGTAAGAAATAAAGATTGAAAAAAAACTTTCAACCTATGAAAAAGACCTTTAAGAGACACAGAAAGGTCTCATTAAGTGGAAAATTACCAAACRAAAAATGGCTACTTTCTTTGCAAGGTTGCAGATTTTGGAAGACTTACTAAGCATTACTTTTATAGCAGCAACWTTCATAAGCACAGTCCTAATCTTCTCCAGCTCTGTACATGACWCATTTTCTTATGGTATGATTCTTCTGCTTTCCACACAGCTGTCTAGACAAGTAAATGATGTAGATACACTTCTCAAATCATCATACTGCAGCTAAARGATGTAAGGAAATCCTGGACAATGTAAGTAGAACAGTCAAGGCAAGTTAGGCTGGAKATATTTCCCCAATAAAGGAATTAATAAGACTGATTTTAAACTACAAAAATATCTACTATTTATACAAGACTTTGAGAAAGAAGAGGCTAAAAATGCAATGAGGGGATGCATAGAGAGGTCAATCTCTTTTCCTTATCAAAAAGAATTTGTCTTATTATATGTGTTTAAGGACCTTGAGAAAAAAATACCAAATGACTAATCACTAACAAGCAAAAGAAAGTCACTATCTGAAACTTGAAGATACACACTTGAAAATAGTAATAAGGTATTGGGTTTTCTCTATTGTTTTTGTTTGTCATGGGCACTGGAGTGAGCTACATTTTTTTTTTAGATATGTTCTAATGAAATACAAGTTAATASAATCACAATTGATCATAGCTTCATGACTAACAGGCAGCTATTAACTTKAAGTATCTATTGATGTATTATAACACTTCACAATATTAACCCTAGGACTGAGATTATTATAGCAATTTAAGAAAAATATCAGCAAGAACAGCAGATAAAAAAATCAGTCTTTCAAAGGGACTGAAAGAAAAGATGCTTTTATACTTAAGAGATTTCAGGGAAGCATGATTTGAAAAGGATGGCAATATTATGCTGTAATGAATGYAAACTCCACTGCAGTGAGTTATTGAGATAACAAGAACTGTACATTTCAGGACCTAAATTTTCTACTTTTGTCATATATGGATGGAGAATAGTGTAGCTTTTTGCTAGTACTTGGTTCAGAGCCATATAATAAGCCAAAAAAAAATAGATCCAGTTAAAATCTAGTTTTGCAATTGGTGGGGAACTCATGACCAGACCCTGACACACTGAAATTGCCATGTTTCTGATATAGGAATATTTTCTGATTGCTGGCAAAACATGAGTCGGGCATTGCCAATTCCTCCTACAACGCACACGGGGCATATACAAAACAAACACTGCTTGTGTGATTTGCACCTTTGTTGCATCAACAGTAGCAAGTGATTGTTTCCCATCCACCTGTGTCTGGGCAACAACATGGTGCTCACTGAAAGCAGAGGTGGGGAGACCCTATTTATGTGTACCAGCTGAGACTGGCTCATTTGGCAAGTCCACAAAGATTGGGGGGGAATTTCCTGAGCTATGAAACAGAAGTCAAGTTACTCCTCCAGGAGGCATTGAAACGTGAAGTCCAAATCTGCACAAATAAATACAACCACATACTTGAGGGAGACRTCCCAGCTCACTTGCTCTCCTGTAAGGAATAGGATTGCTCTACAGAAACATTTGTCAATGGACATCAGGAGTGTCATCTGATGACAAAACACTACCAATTGGCAGGAATTAACCAGCTGGAACAATTCCCTTGCCAAACAAGCTCAGCTGCAGCATCAGAGTCATCTGAGGCCATCAGAGCTGCTCTGGATAAGCATCTGTGCAAGACTATTTTTAAATAAGATAGAACTAGCAACATCTAGAGAAAATAATCTRAATAGGATTTCTCACATGATTAGGAGATAGCCATTTCTGCAATATTAGGAAGACAGATCTGTCTTCCTCTAAGCTTCAAAACTTTTCTTCAGGACTCAGTCTTATAAGAGGATCTTTCAGGAGTTCTACAATCCTTAAGAGAAATTTCTTCTTAGTTTCAGCTTCAAGAAGAGAATTTGCTGCTTCTTGAAACTGAACTGAGACAAGATGTTAAGGCTGATGCTGCCACTTTTTGTAATTCTGGTCTCTCCCATTTTATTTTTTCTTCTCCCGTATCACAAAAAGTATTTGTTTCACAAAKTCATTCCTGAGAAAATTTAAAGC
>CADDXX010000924.1:149869-163812 GCA_902810485.1 Alauda arvensis | reverse complement strand
CATTTGGGATTTTCTCACATAGAACTCCTTGGTGTATAGCCTGTATGTTATCCTGCTGCTTTTGCTTAGGATTCCCAAGTAGGAAGCACCTCACTGTCAATATTAATTATATAATTCTTAAGTATTTCAAGTGGGGTTTCACTTATCAAAACACTGCATTTTTTTAGTATGTTTATTTGCTCTGTGAAATGATCTGAATGTATTTCAACTGGAAATAACACTGTTAGACTTCYTACTTTAATTCCACAGATTCCCTTATCTCTTTAAGAACCTCCCAAATAACATTGATAATCCTCCCTGTCCCTGTCTAAGGCATACACTGATCAGTCATTCCTCTGCTGAGGGTTGTAGTCTTTTATATTGAATAAAGTTTACMAACACAGACTTTCTAATCCATTATTCTGCTGAATGAAGTTGACCACATAGAGGAAATCAAAAGACACTTGTAAAATGCTTTCCAGGAAGCTAAGTTACAATGACTGTTTTGTGATAAAAGGTGATCAGGCAATATCTTGAAGCATGGGATTTGATTATTCTCAAACACAGAAGTAAACAAATACAATATATTTTATATAACTTACGCAATAAATTATATTATTTATAAATAAMTGAAGCAGAATAAGAACAAAGGAGCAAAAACTTTAATTTAGGATCAGCCTTATCACTGGAACATCGCAAAAATAAAGATTCAAAACTTGATCTTGGGGACATTTGGAATATTAACTGCAATGTGAATCAGGCCTTTAAACAGAAGTCATGTATGTTTTTCCTATATTTATTTATTATATGCAATTTATAATTTTTTTCCTCATTGAAAAGAAACATCTTTCTCTCCAAGTATCTTAGTGGCCAAAAATTCATATCGAGTGCCTCAAGCACATGCTATTTATGCGTAGTAAGGTTCTCCAGATACTATTTCCAAACCTCCCCTTGATAACAAAATACTGAATACACTCAGTAGTTCTGGTGCTACAGCTAGTTAATAATGGTATGTCAGTGAAAACCACAAGTAAAACACAGGCCCAGAAATATTTTGATTTGTGAAATTTCTTCCAGTTCAAATTCAGCACTAAAATAATTACTGAATATTTTAATGAGCAATATTCCTTATTGAAYGGAGTGACTATAAATAAAGAATATCTTGTACATTTTATTATTTATTTTATAAATAAGAAGGATTGCTTCAAAGTAACAAGGTATCAAAGTATTGTAGATTTCTCTTCTTAAATGAAGGAGGGAATTTTTTCCTGTGACCATAACATAGAAAACCATTAGCTTCATGACYTCTCAAAGTCTCTGAGCTGGATTTCAACTCAGAAGCCTTCATCCTCTTCCTGTGAGGTCATCTCTGAACAGTCCTGAATTTCTACTTCTCTGAATCTATTTAAGTCCTCTGATTTCACCTACAAATATATTAACCTCCCTACTCAAAATATTGTCTTTCAAAGCTCCCAGACCGCATAGTTTCAATACCCCAGGAGGTTTTCATGTTGCTGTTTTAGTAGTCCTGCACTATGTTTGGATGGGTTGTTTGTTGTTGGGGTTTTGAGGTACTTTTTGTTGTTTTGGTTTTTGTTTGTGCAGTTTGTGTGTTTGTTTTTATTAGCCCCCTTGTTTTCTAGCATGTATCTAAAATATTTCATTTGCATTTGCGTTTGATATAGCTTAGAGTATTTATAGTACTATATCACGGACAAAAGGGGCTAACAGAGATCTGAGGAGGAATTTCTTTGTGCAGTTCAAATGCATTACTTCTTGCTTCACCCACCATGTAAACAAGTAATAGATTACACTCTCCTTCTTATTCCAGTTTKGCAGGTTATGTCCTGAACTGTTACCTTGGCTCTCTTCAATTGGGCTAGCAATCACTCAAGCAATGAGCTCAAAGGAACTAATGACTGAAAGCCTAATCCTTACAGTTTACACTTGCACCTTCCAAACTACAGCTTTGTTTATATGTTGGATTGGATGATTGCTTTTTAGCAACAGCATGTTGCTTTTTACTCAGTTTGTGATCTATATTATTTACTTTTTCTGCTGACCTTGCACATGMCCAAAGATTTTCAGATCTCACATTTAGCAGCTGATTGTTTTCACCTAGATTTTTCCACATAAAACAGTTTAAAAAAAAGTTTCAGACAGTATCAGGGAAAGCTTACTCTCTAAACCCAAGTATTTTACAGAAGACTGGAAATCACTGTTCTTACAATTCCTAAATTTAAATCTATTACTTATCTCAAGACTCACAATTTAGAATTACTTGATTTATTGACAAAAAAAATATTAAGGAGCCCATGATATWTACAGCTTGTCCAACCACACTGAACAGAGAAAATGCTAACCTGAGTTCCAGTTTCTTAACAGGGACCCAATCTTGGTCACTATGGATATCATGTTAGACACCCAAAGAGTCCACTCCTTGTTTAGACCAAGTGACAGTGATATCTGCCTGCCTTTATATCAAGCTACTTTCAGCAGTAATAAACAGTGTCAGTTGTTACAGAATTTTTTATTGCCCAGTTATTCTCCCCTGTCATAAAAGCAAAGCTCAGATGAAACATCCCTAGGGTCTGTTCTGGCTTAGAGAACTGCCTTTAGGACTAAATTTTGCTGATGAACTAGATTTTAATCTTAATTGCAGCCCTCAAACTCAAAACAACCTARTGAGATTTTAGGGATGTCAGCATTCACAGCAGCAGCAACATAGAAACCAAATCACTCCTACCCTCCCCGAGGTGCAATCTGGCTATGGCACTCTCAATTCTATTATCACTTCTGTTCTTGCCAAAAAAATGCCAAAAATTCTTTTTAAAAAATCACAGACATTAGTTCTCAGATACATCCAGTTGGAGTTTTGGCTCAACATCTGAAATATTTATTAATTATATCTGAAATATTTATTAAAAATATCTGAAATATTTATTAATTAAAATATATTATCCTGTAAGACAAACATATTTATTTTTCTATTATAAAATCAAGTATTGAAGAGGTTATGTGCTGTCACAGGTTAATAGAGCAGACGATGTTTAAAATCAATCAGCTTTACTGTGAAAATGTATTCATTAGTACAGCTAAAGAAAACATATAATCTTTAATTCAGAAGTCAATTCAAAATTAAACTGGCATAATAGTTAGATAAAATATTTTTGGCCTTAGAGGACTCTGTTTAGTGTTAGGGGTAGTAAAGAATGAATTTTTATAACATTGAAACTTTCCCTATAGCTTCTGGGTTTGCAACATTGAAAAAGTAAAAATGATCCAATCAGTTTTGACAGGGTGCTTGTGACACGTGTTCAAACTCTGCTTCACTAATCCTGATCTTCAGGCTGATCCAATACCAGCCATCTTGGGAGCTGGAGAAGGCAATTCTGTTGAATTTTTTCTCAGAAAACAGACTACGTGCTGAAAACTCCAGAGATACCTTATTCTATTAGCAAACAAGTTCAACCTCGCTTGCAATGAATGAAATTAAGCAAGCAAAGGCACAGAAAGTATCAAGGCAGAAATGGAGCAACAGGCAGTTAGTCCAGGATCCCAAAGAACCACAAAAGCTGGGTTTGTTTTTGGTGCAGAAATGTCGTAATCAGCTTTGCAGCTTTCTTAGGGAGAGATGGTGTGTAAGGAAAGGAACTGTTCAACAAAACCTGTTGGGAACAAGGCTCTCATGGCCCTGCCAGGTCACTCTGATTCACAATCAAATCACTCTTTTCTCAAGAAGGAGGAATTGATGCTCAGAGAAATGCAAGGAAAGGACACTCCTTGCTGGTTACAAACTATTAAACTATAAAAATCTATAAACTATAAGACCCTAACAAGCCCTTTTGGCAAAGCAGCATCCTATCTGCTTCAAAGATGACAACTCATCTGAAGAGGAAATCTAGAGGAAATCTATCAACCCACAAATTATTCTCTGTGATCTTGTGGTACATTCCTAATAATTCTTCCAAAAACTGATCCTTCTTATCCCTGATTAACCACATTGGTCATAAATCTAGACAAAATAAGGGTGAATGCCTGCCTTTCTGCTGACTTTGAGGGAATCCCAGAAAGTCAGAATGGATTTCTTTTAGGTTGTGAAAACACTGATAAAATGCATACCTCATTCATGAAACACTTTTAAAAGAATATTAAACCARCAAGCCACACTTTAATCTTTCAAAAGACAGTAAATAGCCCAATTGAGTAAAAGGGAAAAAAAACCATGTTTTAATTACTCAGACAGGATAAGACAAACTTTTCATGACTAGAAATGGAAACATCCTAAAGTGAAATATTTTTCTGAAGTAACTCCAGTGATGGACTTTTTAAAGAACAAGCACTACTCGAACATCTCTTAAATAGATGCCAGGAAAATCATTATGAGAAAGAATTTTAAATTCTGCRAGTGATCCTGTAATGACATTAGATTATCCTTCCATTTATGCTTAATAATCTGTGAAACAGTGGATAATTTACCCCAGTGAAACCTCAACCTGCCATCATTTCATTTGYAGTCCTTAGCAAGCCAATTACACAAATTCTTTTTTACTTTTTTTTTAACTGACTGTCTTTACTGCATATTGTTCTGATGGTATACAGTATATAAATCTGTCTCTTGTCTGTGGAGAGAAAAATGAAACAAAGTTTACAACTGACAAGACAAACTTGAGAAGTTTAACCTAATCAATCTATCTAATCAAATGTCACTCACACTTACTGTGACTCTTGAAAGTATCTCCTGCATTTAATTCATGAGCAGTATTAACAGTCACCCCAAAACCTCTGAGGATAAAAGGTTGGCCTCAGGTTCAAACTAAAAATCCAAAGGACATGCAATAACATAAATGTAAGTGTATAATCAAAGAAAAATTTTCACCCTGTTTCTTATGTACCTATGAGGAAAAACCTTTTAGATAATACAAATCAAATTAAAATTAACAAGACAATACAGTACAAGTTTGTGCATAACATAAAACAATGGGATGGATAAAACTAATGCTTCTTTCTGGATCCAAGCTAATGAAGACTAAAGATAAGTATTCTCTCATGAATAGCTGACATCTTGCAAGAATACTCTGTATTTTGCTTAGATTTCATTCTATTCATCTACCTACAACAGGCTACAATTTACTGTCAATGTCAGAGTTGTGATCAAGGAATGAAAGGGCAGGGAAAGTCAATTCMRTTYTGTCAAAATATTGAGTTTGGGATCAAAAACTGTGAAGATACATGTGYTACTTAATATGTTTGTCCTGTTATTTTTAAAACATTTCTTAGAAACTGATACTGTTCATATGCATTTAGAAAAACCTGTTTGAAAGGAAATGTTCTCTACATTTTCTTTATGTCYCTGCTAGGATGGATCACAAGTTGCAAGAGTGTATTCAGTAAGTATTTGAGTCTGTTGGGATCTAAATTACTCACAAATAATTCTTGACATTATTCAAGTAGTGTGAAGTCTGAGTAATGACAGAGACCGGAAAGGACCTTGTTTTTAGTTGTCATGATCCATTACGACAGCATGTATCTTTCCAAGATGTTTAAGGTTATGAAAATCTCCTTTACAGCAGCTGCACTGGGCTTGGTTTGAGCCATTAGATATTTCCTGGATRTGTGTTAACACAGCCAAAAGCCATTTCAGACTCTGCCTAAAGAKTTCTAAGAAATATTCTGAAAATATTTGAGCTGTTTGAATAAAAGAGGGGCTTAGATTACTTTCARGGAAAGTCAACAGCCTCAAAGCAAAAGTTAACTAAAATGCCTTAAAAAACAGCTCCACATACAGCAAAACARTCAATAATTTAGGATTCATTAATTTCATTTGAAGACTACATTTTGTCCAGCACAYTCAGACTTTCAGGAGAAATTCCTAACACACAAGTGTTTTTATCCCAAGGCATTTCTGAACTTCTGCTCCTGTTTTGCTACTCTCATTCTCAAAGAAAAGCTTCATGCTACTGTCATCCATTCCTCTTACTGCCTTAATCTTCCCAGCTTCTTTCACTATAGATAAAATCGTAGCTTATTAAAAAGCACTGTACCTCCATAAACATGGGCYGTGATCTCCAGCAGCCTCAAAAGGTACTACTTTATTTATAGGGGYAATGGCTCCCCATCAGAGGAGACAGGTCAAATCAAAGGACCTAGTCTTGTCTTCAAATTTGTAATCTGTCACTGAAATCAGCTTCAAGCATTTTGCTAAGAGGAATTCAAAGCATTGCACACCTTGTAGTAATTACAGAACAACACTACCAAATCATGAAATAGCAAAATCTTAAAATAAACAGCTAAACCACCAGAAGGAATAATATCAGCTCAGCTGCAGATATTTTTCTTCCCCATCCGGTGCTAGAGGAAGCAGGTTTCCTCTTCATGCTGAGTATATAGAGTTTTGACTCATATTACCAGGAAGGCTGAAAGGAGAGGCCTCCCCCAATCTTCTGAACTCATCTGGTATCTACTCACACAAAGACATCAATGTTCTGAGAGAAATTAGCCCCTGGAATGTTTTTGTTTTCAAAACTGTGTTCTGAAAGGCAGTGTTTGCCACACATCTGGAAAAAGTGCTCATAGGTTAAGGATGAAAATGGGAAAGTCTTGAGAAAATAAAACATGAAAAGGGTCAGACTGGGTGGGAAAACTGCTGCAGACTAAGTGAGAGGATGAAAGGGAACTATCCTATCAAGAGGATGTCTTGCAGAGAAGCTTACAAAGATAACATTTTCTTCTGGGGCTTGGAGATGCTTCGCTTGACACACTTCACTCCGCAGCAGAGTGGGAGGACAGCTAACTTGAGATTTTATAGGAAAGTGAAATYTTTGAGATATAAATACATAGAAAGGATCACAGAAATTTTACACAGGGTTGGTTGAGTGTTTGGGGTTTTTTTAAGACATCCTTTTTTGCTAGAGAAATGCCTTACTACATTCTGATTGTAGGGCATGATGAGTGGGAGAAAAAAAAAGAAGATACAGAGACCTTAAGTGGCATTTTCTTCTGGCCTGCTTTTTTTTGTCTGTGGTCTTCCTAACCATACTTAGTAATAAACTGTAGGTATAAACAAACAATATGTGAGRTGTACTTTAGTACATAATATTCCCATAATCAACAATGCACTGCCTGCTGCAGCCTTTTCTCCAGYTTATCAAGCCTGAACTATCAGTTCAGCTGATAGTTATGAATGCCTTTACAGTTCTTGCAGTCCTTCCAAACAGTCAAATGCACTTTACTAAGATTGAAGTTGAAGCTCATTTCTAGTAAGCAAAATATTGCCATTGCTAGAAGAATCATCTGACTWAGATTTCCAATATGGTCTTCACAATTGTTTTCATATGTTCTGACCATTCCCATCTGTAAAGACCTACACAAATCTTTCTGTTATTTCTGTACATAYAGAAAAATAAGACTAGGCAGCCATCCAGGATTTTTATAAATCTGATCTGTAATGAAGTGTAGGCAAAGAAACACACTAATACTATATAAATATGAAAACAATAAGTTGTCTGATAAAGCATTAATTAATAACTAGTAAGCTGAAGGATATTGACTAGCTTGCAGATATTACTGTAATGCAAGAAAAAAAGAATCATCCATGAACAGGACTGAAAAGAAAGAAAAGGTCAGAAAAGTATTCTCCTTCCATCACAATTMTGCCAGACAAGTTATCAATATATGAAAAGGACTCCAAGTGCAATGGCAAGTCTCAAGAACAGTTCTATTCATTCTGTGAAATGATAAATTCCACCATCAGGAAAATAATTTAAGGAATGTATCAATACAATGTGCACAGAGAGAGAAAAAAACAAGGAAAGTTAAATCACAGTCTATTGAAAACTCTGACAAAGATTAGCAGCTGACCTACAAGTCAAAGACTCTTGACAACAGRTTTTAAGGCCAGAGGTGAGTATTAGATTGTCTGAATGCTATAATACAAGGATTTTAATTCCTTATCATTGACAGAGAGCCTATGTCAATTACATAATTTCAGTAAAATATGCACTTGATTTGAAAGCAGCAAGATACAATCTACCACTTTTCTAAATAGTTGGTTCTCTTAGTATATTGTAAAATGCTGATCTGGATATCCATAGACTGACAAGAATTGTCAGTCCAGCATTTCAGAGTGTCAGTCAGACTATCTTCCCAGAATGATCAATAAATATAAAGAAGTTAATCTCTATCCAGCACCCAAAGAACCATTTCAAAGGAAAAGACTGAATAAACATGGAAAAGGCTTGAGACTTCAGCCTAGAAGTGAAGARAAAAAGGCAGAGGGGCAGAATCTATCAAAAGCCTTCTCTCTGTTTTTTGTTATTGACTAGATAAAGTACCTAATGCATTTTTTCTCCACTGTGCCTACCCAAATTAGAGTCTCGACTATTGGGAAGCCTTGTCCTGCTGTCTGTCTCTGCAGGACATTGAACAACAAATTTGTTTGTTGTATGTTTCAAAACTCAAGACATTTGCCAAACAAAGAAGAGTCACAGCAATAATGACTTTCATCACTCTTATAGTTTTCACTGTCAGCGTTTTAGTTCAATTTTTGATTTTGCAGAGCACAGAAAAATGTCTGTTGGTGTGGATGCCATATGGCCTGGTGTCCTTCTTAACCCTGTCAGTCATCAATACATACTAACAACCAATAAGCCCTTGTTAGTGAACACGACCTTGGTAACAACAGGCCATGACAGAAATTTCCAGRTAATTTCATTATATGCACATTTTTGGCTTATTAAATCAAGTATATATGTTCTTCTGTGCACTTCCTGAAACAACAGAACATACTAGATGTGTAAATTTTCTGGAAGCTGGTCAACACTTACATGTTCCCTTTGCATGACATTTCACACAGCATTTCCTACCAGTTATGTGCTTGCCTAAGTTTTTAATCAAAAATTTCTCATATAATTCAGTACCATTGTTCAAAATAAGTGGTAATATCAGTTTATTTAATCTTTCTGTGGAAACAAAATAAAATTTTTAAAAGAGGGAAGAAAAAATCTGAGCACAGATGAAAAACGGAGAGGTTTATGTGCAATAGACATGGGAGGTGAGGGATGAATGAGAATCAAAGTTGATATTAACTAAACTTGTATTCAGCTATATGTGCACACTAAACATAACTCACTAAAAATCAAAGAGCTTCAAAAAATGCTTGAAATGCATTGCATATATGTCACATGTATGTGCTCATATTAAGGCTCCTTCAAACATAAATCTCTTACTTTACATAAAAAGGGAAGTGTGGCAGGCCAAGAGGCTGCASCAAATCTGAATGCTTTGCCTTGGAGAGGCAGGAGCGAGCCTCTGTAGGCTCCAGTGCTGGCAGCTTCAAAGCTGCCCGCGCTGTTTCTCACCTCCCCGCTTGAGCTCATTGCTAGGCAACCGGCTCTGGTGAGCTGAACTCCCGATGGTTCGGGAAGGTTCGCTCCCGGAGACTTGAGCAGTTACTGAATTTTAATAACCCACCCCCAGCTGGTTGCCCCAGTTGTCAGTTATGCTTTAACTCCCCGTTATGGGTCCAAGTTGAAAATCCCGCCCCCGGTAAAACACATATAAGTCCCTGTTCTCCCAATCTCGAGGTTCCTTTGGACCCAGAGATCTCCGCGATAGAGACGACTCTCTGCCCAAAGGAAACCGTCTCGAGCTTTTCTCTCTCCCGCGTCACCTGTTATTCCACCCACCTGTTCCCCCTGGCACGGAGCAGCAGCCACTGCTCGCAAGGATCGCTGAGACCCACCCTGAGAACCAGCGTGCCCGGACCCAGCGGCGTGCGCTGCAAGCCTCCTCGGGGATCACCGCGGCTCTGCCCGGCACTACCCGAACCGGGTCGGAACCGGGGCAGGGAAGTGTAACTGAGCCATTATACAGAGAGGAATTCTGTTTTAAACTGTTTCTCCCTGATAATTTTATTTGTTTCACAGACTTAGTCAAAGYCCAGGTGGCAGATGAGGACAATGTGCAAAAAATTGTTCCTTGTAAACATTGCTAGCAGAGATTGAACATCAACTGACAAYCCAGAGAAAAAGACCATTTCCTTTGGTCCAATTCCAGTCTGAACAAGTGGTTCACTGTGAACTATGAAAACCTGAGATATTCCTTSTTTCACATGCAGAATAGCTTTTACAAAATGAAAACTAGCATTTCTTAATGGCTTTAAACCTGTGCTAATATGTAAACCTCAAATACTTTCCTCATTTGTGTTGGTCTAATATAGTGTATTTAACTGCAACCAAGTGCATCAAGTATATAAATTAATYTCTTTTTCAAGCTACCACAGAAAAATGCAAAGGACTTAAATCCATCCCTAGCTTTATCTGCACTAAGATGTAATGTATTCTGGTGATTGACTAATGCTCTTTCAGTAGAGATTTAGACAGAACAGGACTGACACAAGTGAGGTTAGCCTGTTCTGAGGCAAACATATTCACTCCACCCCCTTTTCACTGCTGTGAAGGCAGAAATTGGATTAAAGTCARTACATCCTGCACCTTCAGCAAAAATATTTGTC
The DNA here is from genome assembly GCA_902810485.1 of Alauda arvensis. Lineage (NCBI taxonomy): Eukaryota > Metazoa > Chordata > Aves > Passeriformes > Alaudidae > Alauda > Alauda arvensis. The sequence goes on along the minus strand of CADDXX010000924.1, from coordinate 153,320 downwards.
CCCTGGCTAGCATACATGGARCATAACTCAATCATCTGTTTCTTGCCTCTGTTATAAGAACTGGCTGAGAGCACAGCCCAATTACTCCATGCTTTAGTTACCTCCAAAACATTCTAGAAAGSAACAGAAAAACTGGAATTATTGAAACTTTTCCATATGTTAGGCCAGGGCCTTAACATAAATGGGGTTGACTTGCAGAAGGGCTGAACCCCATGTGCCCCTGAAACCTGTAGAAACAGCTTTTGCTGACTCTCTTGAGAATTTGGTYACTGCATTGTAAATTATCGACCAATCCTTGATTATTTAAGAAAAATCATTCTTCCTTTCCTGCTCAAGACAAAAGTGATGCACTAAACAGTGGCCTGAAGGAAAACATTTCCCAGAACATGATAGCAAAGGCATCAAGATTGTCCCTGTGTTCCAGCACACTGCATGGGGATCAAATGCCATATATGCAATGAACCTCAGGGAGCAGCAAGGACCAGTGTCCCCTCAGCAGCTGAGTGCCAAGGGAACAGGAGCCTAACACAWCAGGCAGACCCAGTGCTGGCAACAGGAACCACCAGCATGGCAAGGAGAAAGCCCAGTCAGTGACAAAAAACACTTGGGACAGAGAGAGGGCTAGAGACAAAACAACACACCTAAACAAGGGGTCTAACAGGACTAACATATTCACATCAAAAAAGACTAAATTCAAGAACCTAAGCTTAAATGAAACCATTTCAGGGGGAAATGCCTCAGATGAGATAGGTCAGGGCCAGTAAAGCCTATTGGCATGCCCTGGGCTCTGCCACTGTAAGATGCTGTTGCAGTCTCTTACTRCAGTGGGAAGGGAAGGATTTGAGGGAAAACCCAAAAAGGAATAAATCCAAAAATCTCATTTTAGTGTCCTTTTCCTCTTAAACTTAAGGTTTTGTATTGTTTATCTTCTCTCTGCTCTTAGAGAAATTAAAGCACAGACTTAGCCCTTTAAAAAAGAAAACCTCTAGGGAAAACAGTCCTGCAGGTCATCTCCCTAATGCCCAAATTATTTGAATAGCTGTATATCAAAGCTAACAGAGTTGTCTTCTTTAGTTAGCTGTTAACCATTTTAAGTAAAAGTCCAAAAATGTSAAAACATTTTATATTTAGCCTATAAAAGTGGAGATTCAATGGCGTGTGTGAGGAAAATATTTCTTAATCWCTCTCTATAACAATGCATGCACAGCAGCTTTTTCTCTACTTGGATTTTTTCGACAATTAATTCCCAGTGAGAATAGTTTAACTGGCGATAATATCAATGGGAATGGCATTGTTGCCAAGGGTTCAGGAGCTTACAGTCTCATTTCATGTCTGACTGGGTAGGAGCAGTGTCAGGTTACAGTTTAACTGTAGTTATGGACTGTATASCTTCAGTTTTTTAAGCATGAGCAGACCCCACTACAGTTGCTAATTTTTCCAACATCGTTGTTACAGGTGTGGCGGCATGGGATTCTTGGAAGAACACGTAGAACATGAGACAGCTCCCCACACTCTAAAGATCACAAATATTATATTATCATAAGTGCTAAAATTCAAAAGGTGTTTCAGGTGTGTTTTGGTTTTGATGTGTTTTTCTCTTCTAACACTCCATTTATAGCCCAGATCAAATTAGAAACACTGGCATAGCCCATGTTTGAAATCAAAGAAACAAATACAATGAATATGCCTTTCAAAGGAGGGATCTTGGTGTAGTACTGTGTGCTCTTCCTCATGAAAAACAGCTGAATTATGCCAGATCCCTGGCAATGGATCTTTAAGAGAGATTGATTGCCAGGGAGAAATGGCAGAGGTGGCTGTCACCTTCCATTAGGTGGCAGGCAGCTCTGCCACYTCTTCACAAGTAGTTTCTTGGTTGGTACTGAAGCAGAAAAAAACAAAATTGTATTTTTCATCTTTACTTTGAGGATTTTGACATACCCAAAAAAGGAACTCACTTCTGTTGTAGCCATTCTTTGAAGAGCAAAATAATTTCTGCCACTTTCTCACTCCCACAGTTAAAACCAGATGCCCTTTAGCATTAAAGAATCAAAGAATCCCTGAATATTGTGAGTTGGGAAGGGTCTTGCAAGAGTAAATGAAGTCCAACTACTGCACAAGACAGTCCAAAAAATCACAACATATGCCTGAGAACATGGTCCAAATTCWTCTTAAGCATTGTCAGTCCTGGTGCTGTGACCTCTTCCCTGGGGAGCCTGTTCCAGTGCCCAACCACCCTCTGGGCAAAAAACCCAAACATCCAACCTAAACCTGCCCTGACACAACTTTAGGCCATTCCCTCAGATCCTGTCACTGGTCACCAAAGAGAAGAGATCAGTGCCTGCCTCTCCTCTCTCCCTCACAGGAAGTTGTAACAGCGGTGAGGTCTCCCCTTGGTCTCCTCCAGGCTGAAACAAGTGACCTCAGCTACTCCTCATGCAGCCTCCCCTGCAGAGCCTTCATCATCCTTGTGGTCTTCCTSTGAATGCTCTCTAATAGTCCAATGTCTATTTTTATATTGTGGTGTCCAAAACTGCCCCCAGCACTTGAGGTGAGGCTGCCCCAGAGCAGGAYAATCCCCTCCCTTGCCTGGCTGGCAATGCTGGGCCTGATGCACCCCAAGACACGTTTGGCCCTCCTGGCTGCCAGGAAATTTCTGACYCATGTTCAACTTTCCACTGACCATGTCTCCTAGGTCCCTTTCTGCAATGCTGGTCTCCATCCTCTCCCTCTCCCTGTCGTACATCCAGGGTTCCCCATTTCAGGTGCAGAATCTGTCACTTGTCTTTGTTAAGCTTYATAAGTTGGCGATTRCCCAGACCTCTGATTTGTTGAGATCTCTTTGCTGAGCCTCTCTTTAAGACAGTCAACAGCTCCTCCTAATTTTGTATCATCTTGCTTAGTATCCCTTTGAATCATGCATTCAGTTTGTTAATGAAGATCTTGAAGAGAGCTGAGCCTAAGATGGAGGCCTGCAGAGCCCCACTAGTGCCTGGATGTCAACAGCACCCATTCAGTGTAATCCTTTGCACTCGACCCCTGCTCCACTTGCTCACCCAACACATGAGCTTTTTATGCAGCTGAAGGCTGGACATTTTRTCCAGGAGGATATTAAGAGAAACAATATCAAAAGCTTTGCTGAAATTTAAGATTGCGTCAACTGTCTTCCCTTGATCARCTAGGTAGGTTACCTTGTCATAAAAGGAAATCAGGTTTGCTAAACAGGACTTTCCCCTCATGAAGCTGACTGATGAMTGTGTTGTCCTTCAGGCATTTTTCAATACCCCCCAGAATAATCTTCTCCATAAACTTTACCAGGCACTGAAGTGAGACTAACAGGCCTGTAAAAATTAAACCCATCAGAGTTTTTCCTCTSCTGTGCATTATGTCTCAGTAGTCAACCCCCAAAATATTTCACAGAATTGGAGAGAAAGATTTAGGCTGCAGCATAAAG
>CADDXX010000924.1:73734-149588 GCA_902810485.1 Alauda arvensis | reverse complement strand
CTTCCCTTCCCTTCCCTTCCCTTCCCTTCCCTTCCCTTCCCTTCCCTTCCCTTCCCTTCCCTTCCCATTTTAGGACATGAAAGAATTCTCAAATTTCTCTGGTACAGTCTTTTCCACTCCTAAGAAAGCTGCAATTCATAAAATTTAGTATGACTCCAGAAATTCTTAGGACAAATAGCAGATGTATTAAAATCCTAAGAGTATGTGTCAGTGGATTCAGGACAATCCAAGTAGCTATAGGGAAAGATTTTCCTGCCCAAGGAGAAGATGGTGTAGGGTGTCGTGTGACATGAGGTCCRGTACGTTGGTGAGCAGCTACACTTCAAAGGAAGGAGGCTTAAATCAAATAAGGCAAAGACCCACTTGATTCTGAAATGAACTGACAGAAATTCATCTTGCCCTGAAGATGATCTTAAGAGTTTTCTTAAATTTTTTATATATACTGTATTCATACCACTTTCATGTTGCTTTTATGAAACACAAGTGATAAATTTGCTTTATTGCTCTTCAGAGGTACTTTTTTGTTCCAATTAGTTTGGTACCACTRTTTGCTCTAATTAGCCTGGAAATCTGCATCATAGTTAATTACACTGTACTCCATTCGAGAGGCTGGAAATAATTAAATATGTTTTTGTTACTCAACTGGCCTGGAAAAAGTATATATATTTCAAGCACTAGTCCTGAAATGCTCTTTCAGATGYTGGCAGTCAGATGCAACAAAACTTTCAAAAAAGCCTGAATATGCTGTCAAAAATACACAGCAATAGTCAAAACAATGAGCCATATGAAGTAATGTAAAATTTACTCTTTCCTTAAACTAACTATATATCTCTGTGGAACATCAAACAAAACAAAAAAACCCAAGAGACTGTGTGAAAACCATAAATTCAATAGCTATGAAGAATATTTAACATAAACAGCAGTATATAAGCAGGGAATTTAATTGAAACTATAAATACAGAAAACTTTGAAAATCAAGCCAGCAGGCTTTTTTTCAAATTTGTCAAGTAATTAAAATTTAACAGTTTCACTGCAAAATAGTGCACTGCGATATCTGAACAAGAGATTATCTTYGTAAAGATAAACAACTTCATTTTTGATATTCCTGGCCTAAATGTCCTCTGATTCAGCTGGAGTTTTATTTTTACCAAAGGCCTGAGTCTACAAAGGGTTTAGGTGACTTTAAAAAATGGGCACACAGGCTCCCTTGCAGAGAGCATTCAGACAGCCAGAGCACTCACAGCAGCACACTGGGAGGCAATCATGGGGGCTGGAACCACTCAGTGCTCCCCAGCTCAGCAATCCCTGGATAATAATTAWCCAAGAGGGAGACCCTGTGGTCAGGAACACATCAGAAATGTCCCTCACACCTATGGCCCAGTGGCATGTACCTGCCATAGCTCACCTCCAGCCACGGCCATCCTCCTGGAGGGAAAATCAGTTTGTTGCTTTATCTGAATCACAGGAAGGGTAAGGCTGGGAGGGACCATGGTGGGATCATCTGGTCCAGCCTCACCTTCCTTACRCTGAGGTGGGCAGATTTCATGTTTTACTTTAAAAATAACCCACAGAACCAGCTCATCACTATGGAAGTGTAAACTTTTTAGTTTGGACAGCCAGATCTGTCCTGAATCACCTGAGATGTATACCTATGACCTCCTCAGTTAGTCTGTTCACTTCTACTGCAGGTGCACCAAGCACTGGACACTTTGAGACAGCCTCTTGCAGAATTTTATATGAAATCTGAATCAAACAATAAAGAGCTTTTAGAAGATCAACCCTTGGAGCTGTGGAGGGGCTGGGAGTTCCAGTTTGGGAAAAAAAATCAATGTGCAACAATTGGTCCAGACTCCAAACCCTCCAGGAATGTAAGTTTTAACAGAGGTAACATAAGGGAGGGAAAATTCCTTTAGCTAGTTGAACTTTTAAAGTGTTGTAATTTACAGAGTAGGGAAAAAACCCACAATAGAAATAGAAAATGTAAGTAGTAAAATAAACAGCAAAACTTAATTGTTATGAAAATGGTAAAATGAGATTTTTTAGCATTGTGGTGATGTTTTCCCCCCTAAAATGAAATTTTGCAAATTGCATCCCACATATGTAGTATGCATCCCACACACTCCAGAAATGTAGTTTTGGAGGAATTACTAATTTCAACCAAATATGACTCCTTCAAGATTTCTTTGACCTGGACTATTTTTTAGCTCTTTCAAGAGAATCATTCTGAATAGACACAAGATTTACATTTAAGCCTTCATTCTGTCAGAAGCAAATCAGATAAAAAAATTGTTGCTTGTGGATTTGCAAATTTGAAATAAACMGTTCCTTTTTTAAGCTAAGAAAAATGAAATTTAACCATCTTATAAAATATTTCTCCATTTAAAAAATATTATTTGTATGATCTGACTTTTTCTCATTACTTGACAGCTGAATTAAACAAAGAGAAATTTAAACCTGAAAAAAATATGCCTTCATTGTTGTAATTTAAACTTCAACCAGTGACAAATTTAAATGTCAACAATGAAATGTATTAAATCTAAAACAATATCAACATTAGAAGAGGTATTTTTTCTGTTCATTATATTAATTTAAATTTCTAAACATGATTATTTTAAATTAAACTTACACAAATTAAACATATTTTTRCTTAATTAAAGCTATACATGAGCTACCAAACTCTTTTTTAAAATAATGCAATGACGCAAAAAATTTTGAAGTAAAATTTTGTTTCCATTTTACTGGAATGAGAGTAAATTGTGTAAAGGCCTCCTGAACCAAACCAAGCAAATTTTGGTTAGTAAGTGACAGCAAAGTAGTCATGCCTTAAGGATGATACCTTCAGCTGCAAATACTTTTGTTTACTTCTGCAGTTGAAATACACATCTGTGGTGAATTTGTACATAGACCCAGAATGGAACTGAAAAACCCACTGAACTCATTGACATTATTTTCATCGACCTCAAAGGGTCAATGCAGTCTGATGGCCTAACCTGCTGATAGAAAACTGTGTTTGCTTTCACATGCCCATTTATAGCCATAGGATCATGAAACATTGCACAGAAACTRCTTTACTTTTAAATGGAATACGTAGCAACTAAATACAAACTTATTTGTATGTACTGGATATGTATCAGCTGTTATTTCTCTTCCCATTGAAATATAGCAGAATTAATAGAAAAAACAGAGGTGATAKTATTATTATTGTAGATTTTGCATCTGAATAATGATGGTGTGATTTACCATAGCAAGACCATAAATGTTTTATTTGGTGATTTCTTCTTAAAATTAYAACTTAACTTGACAGCAATGCTAGAGGAGCTAAGTATAATAAAAATCACCCCATTACATTTGTTTCTGTCATATTATAGTTTAAAAAGCCTGAAAATGACAAGAGCAATAAAAGGCTATCAAGTTCTAATTGCTCCTGCATTGAAGGCACTTAACAAAACTTGCAACTTCCTGACCTRGTCCAGTAATGTCAAGCACAGCTCAACTGGCAACTTTACTGAATGTTCACATTTCTCTTAATGAAAGGAAAATGAGGGCAAACTGAACATCACATTAATATATTCTAGTCCAGCAGCTCTATGCAAAGTTGAAAACTTCAGGAAAAAGAGGTTCATACTTTGACCTCAGGCCAGAATTTTTTACCCACCYTGGAGTCCACAGAGAGTCCATGAAACAAAGGAAATTTCTGACACAAGGTGCTAGGTAAACAGCAAAACTTTAACATTTCAACCTTAAAAGAGAATTTTTCAACTGCCTATTCTATTCTTAAATGTAAATAACAATCCCATAAAATTCCATCTCTTTTTTGCCTTATGAGGGGGTTATGCTGACAGACTTTTCACTGTTTGCTGGGAGACAGAATATAGKGTTATTGATTTCAAGCAGTTTGGAGGATGAGAGGCTGCTGAACTGAGGCCTCTGCAACAGCAGAAGGTGGTGGTGGTGTTGTGACAAGCAATACAGTAGCAGCAATTTAATGGAGCATTTCCCTCTGTACATTAGTTAAAAATTAATTTAAAACCTGGGAGCTGGATTCTAATTTCGAGAAAATCAATGTTTAAACACCCCCTGAATTGTACAAGTGAGAGATAAACTTCCAAATTATTGACTGCTGCTTATGTCATCTGTTTGCAGTCCAGGTGTCTGATTTCCTTAAGGGATTTTAGCAAGATTCAAAGTCTTTCCTTATCTCAAACACTGAGCAAACTCAGACAGACTCAGACATAATCTGTACCACAGAAGGACCAGTCTGACAAGCCGAGGCGATGCATCACTCCCATGACACTCTGGATTTTATAACACATGGAATTACCCTAAATAGCTGATGCTTCACCTTTGCTCTCCCAGCTGTTCCGAACAAGCAGATCTAGTTCCAACTGTGCTAGATCATCACTGCTTCTCCATACTATTAACAAAAGGATGTCTTACCTAGACAAATAACCATGGCTCCAACCTCTCAGTCATCTCTCWGTCTGCTGGTCTTTCAGGGCCGCCTTGTTTCAGTAGCATGATCACAGACATGATTGCTTAAGGCTAGGAAAAATCAAGATTTTGTAGGAAGAGGAAATATTTGCCATTGAAAATGAATGATAGTCTAGATTTCTGAGACAGAAAGGAAAAGGCTTCTTTTTAAATAAAAAAAAAGCTCCCCAGTTCCTGTGTAGCTGTTTGTCTGCTTTTTCCAACTGCAGCTGGTTTAGYTTCAGATAGTTTAACAAAATTGCTTCCCCTTAAGGGTCGATGGTCACACCTATGTAACATCCAGAGTTTTCAAAACAAAASTGGTAATATTAGTATAACTATGGTCTATCATAGCTAGGACTTTCCAGATGTAACGTGAAATCAAATTTGCACAATAAGAACGCCATCTTTAAAGACAATAAAATCAGTTTTATTCCTCACATTCTGAAGATTTGTGCTCTTTTGTTTTTTGCTCATTCAATTCCTTTTGGTGTGATATTAGGATTGGGTGTGCCCCAGTTTAATAGATATGGGTAGTTCTGTATCAATCACCAGAAAAGGCAGGCTTATGCTTACTAAGAATTTAAACACTATATAATTAGCTGCAAAGAGTGAGCAGAAGACATAATTTTTTTAGAGCCAAGCATAATAATAATTCATTYGCTCTGTTTTATTAAAATATACATCTTGTAAATTGTTCTTTTAGATGATTGGATGGCAAAAGTTAGGAAAACTAACTAGGCAAGGAGAATAACAAAATARTCTTAAAGTAAAACAGCACAAAAACACTAGGAAGGGATTCTTTATTTTTTTTGAGTGGAGGTGCTCCATAACTCAAAATTTTAAACACAGTCCAATATAATACAAGCCTACATTTTGTATTATCTTATTCTGCCTGTTTTACTGCTTTACCTGCTATATTWTTTGTGTAATTATATGTTTAAGTATCCTCACCAGCAGTATGTTCTTACCTGTAATGACTGCAAATAGATATGAATAGGTGTGGGAGGAAAATGAGATTTTGTTTTGTAAATAAGTAGTTTGCCTTTTTACTGTTTCTTTTTAACCTTAWTTCATGGTAACCTGGCCAACATTTTTCTGACAATCAAAATATTTAGTTTTGCTAAATTTTGGATGTTTGTTCAGGTTTTTTAAACTCCAGAAAAAAGGTAATTTTGTTGAGTAGAGCAAAATTCACGTGTAATGTGAAGCATTTCTTGCTTTCAGGATTGATCAAGGGAAGTGTGAGAGTAGAYCCTCTACAGAACAATATAGAAACACAGCAAAATTTATTAAAGACCTACTTTCTTAGTAAAATCTAACAGCTTCCTCTGATCTGAAGTTCAAGGTCTTCCTGAGCAGCAGGTTTTAACTTACATTTATTAGCCTTTCGTAGATTATTCTCCTTTGAGTCTGCTTAATGAGTTTTTAAATTCATGTAAATTTTTGGTATTGGCAAATACTTTAGCAACAATTTGCACAGATTAATACTTTTTTTATGTAGGAAGAAACCAAAGCATGTTGTTTGGTTTGAGCCTACTATATGAAAACATAATTTGATTTCCATTGCTTCCTGTATTTAGAGAAGCAGTGAATAGTCATTGCATATAAACATGCCTTCCCCAGGCAAATAATGCTGCTTTAGATCTCYACAATTCCCCCCTTGTTTGTGTCTTTTCTGTCTTGTATAATCTTAATCTATTTGTATGTACTTAATGTAGAAACAATTTGTTTCCTTAATCAGCCTTCTCTCTTTTCAATGCACTTTGTCTTTTTTACTAGATCCCATTTTAGATTAAAATGATCAGAAATTAATTAAATGTTGAATCTACAGACACTCAAATTACATATATGGTAACACTATGGCGCTTTTCTTTTCATACCCAGTCCCCTTCTTAATACTTCCTAGCACTCAAATGATTTCTATTTTTTTTGAGTTTTTTTTTCAATATCAAAACTTTACAAGATTAAATATGTCAAGGCTTATAAAATATATCCTTTKCTTTCTATGGAGAAGGCAAGGAAAAAAAGCTTAACATAAAATATTTAAAACTTAAATCTACAAGATTTAAGTTTACAAGATTTAAGATTTGAAGTTTTAAACCCCCCCAATTTTGTCAAATTAGAATCTTGCTATAAACTGAATGGTCTAAATAAGTGCAAACAATAAATAAGTACTCTATTTAGTTAATCTATTGAAAAGAGTTGAAAAACAACTGTATAAAATGCTCTGTGCAGAATCCCTTCCTCATGCTGGCATTTTCATACTGATTTTTCCTATCAGTATTGCACAATATCAGCAACTGTGATKTGTTTAATTTTTTGTCCTAACATTTTTGCTCTTCAGTTCTCATAGGAAATTATTGTAAACAATAAACAAGAAAGAAAAAAAAAAAGCCTTTTGTGGAACTCCAGTCTCCCATTTTGGAGAATGGAGYGAGATGAATTAGCTCATGCCAGCTAGTCATTCCCGAGTCTTTGCTGGGAACAAACTATCTCACTACCTTGCTCTCTGGAATGCTTACTTGGCTCCTGTTCTGCCCTTCCCCACTGTGGAATTTGCACCACCAGCCTGTGCTCAGGGGAGCATCATCCAGTACATCAAAGCTGCTCACATCACCCCCAGACACAGCCCAGCCCTGCYTTCCTGGCCATTTGCCTCTCCACACCCAAAGAGGTGGGCCATTTGACCCTCTTGACTAATCATAAATGTGACTCCTCTTTTTTGAAATAACTGATGCTTTTAAAAGGAGTTTTTTCTTTCAAAGTCTCACTCTGAACACTGATTTTGTGAATCCTATTTGCATGAATGAWATTTGAAAAGAACTGTAAATGGTCTTTCCAGTCTTATTTGAACCACACATTTAGATGAAAAGAATAAAAAGATTATTCAATTAAAAATAGCGGGAAATTAGTTAGGTGACACTGAAGAGTTTTATCAGGTCTTCAGTGATCTGTAGAAAGTTAAATATTTGTTTTTCAAAGCAAATTCCACAGCACATTCATCACCACTCTTCAGCTCTATGAGATAAAATTTAGCTGTGGGAGCACAAGGCAGAAGTCAGGGCTCTGGCATGCCATTGAAATATGCAGGTGCTGAACCTCCTTCTGACCTAGAAAACATCACTAAACTTTGAGTCCTTCACCTGCCCGATTTAAATAGACAACCATTACTTTTACCTCTATCAAAAGGAGCTAATGGAAGTCATGTTTTACCTGGCTAATATGAGGGTGTGCAAAGGAAATGGAGATGTGCTATCGTTTTATTTCAACCTCAGGATGTTTAGTCATGTATGGTGATGTGATATGACAGGGAGAGCAAATATCGTAAMTGCTCATCTGCAATAGTTATTATGATTATTACCTCTGCAGCAAGTAAAGAGCACATTTTAATACAAACTGAAATGGGACTGACTGCATTTTTTAACATGGTAGCATAAACTGAAATTGCTGGTAGATTCCAGCAGCTGAGGCGCTGACTTTGGGCTTGACAGCTGTTTCCCTGTTCCTTCCRCATATCACAGCCAGCATTCAGATGAATGATTTTCCAGTGAATGGGCCAGATACACCTGCTTTGCTATCATCCCCTTGGAGAGGGTCTCTGTTGTTGCTGGCCAGCTAAAGGAAGGACATAGATGTCCACACACGCACACAAACACAGAGCTGCTGAAGACAGCGTGTGTCTGAGTTCTGGAGAGACTGAAGTAGATATTTAGCTTGCACAGTCAGGGTTACCCAGCACAGAAGTTTTACCTCCATGATCTTTCTGAGAGSGAATTCTCTAAAACAGGAGAATGAAGGTCTTAATGGAACAAGCTGGCTTTAGTTTGTGTTCATCCTAAAGCCTCAGCACACTGAGTTCCAGCAGCATTAAAGACTATAACATTCAAATAGGTTATATTTACAGCCACTGTAAAGCCTCTTTACAGTGTGCAAGTGATAGAAACAAGAAGCAGGTATCCCTGCAGAGTGCTTTGAAAGGAGTCTTCATTTATAAATTGGAAAGCATCATAATCTTTCAACTCAYTATCTCAAGGTTTTCTTTCAGCTTTTCCTCCTTTTGTTGTGAGGAAAGGTTTGGCTGCAATCACTTTACACTTATGGCTGACAAGAATATATGGCACTGCCATCCATGTCAGTATCCTCACTAACCTAATGAGCATGCTGGGGAGTCTTGCTCTCGCTGGATCTTTCACCACCCCAAAGGCTGTCAAACCTGTTGTCACTCACATGTCTTGGAGTGTAGCAGATCCAGCAAGGGGGTTGTGTATGTAGGAAGCGGAAGAGTTGCAAGAAAATGGCATAAATTAGGAAAAGAAAGGAAACAAAAGAAAAAATATAAGGAGGTGTTTCTTATATATGTAGTATACAATAAATTATAAACAATGAATCACATTGTGTTAAAACTCTCGGTAAATGCTGTTGTAATGAATAGTTATGCTTCAAGCATATCTCAAACTTCCTTAGGCCAGATTTGAAATTCTTTATTCAGTCATTAGTGCAGGTCTTGAAACTGATTTTTTTTTTTCCTTTACTCCAGATAAAGAATTGTAAATTTGGCCTTYTGTGTCTGTATGATTCATTCCAGCCGTGTCAAACTGAAATCTTTAATGTTTGGGTTTGATAACCTATTGCATATGAGCAATTTATCAAAAGTGTTATTAAGTTAAAGGCTAGCTGATTACAAAAGATTTTTCTCTTTGATTTACCAAAAGTGACACAGTAGCCAAACACACATACTCTATTGTGTGTAATTCATCTATATGACAATTTTATCTCAAAAAAAGGAACAGAATAGGGATAAATAGGTCAGACACCCTGAGCTCTACTTTCCCATCAAAAGTTAAACCGAAGTGTTGCATATGGAATGAAGAAGTGCTCATGCAAATCTCTGGCATGACAGACCTTAATCTCTTCTCACCAAAATCACTACAAATTAGAGGGCAGCCCAGGAAAGTACTCCAGTATCAAAGAGTACAGAAGAAAGCCACTCCCAGAGTCCTAGTTATGTAAAAAGCAGGGTGCTATTTAGAAGCCTCACCCTTAGAGGAAATCTGATATGTATAAATTAACTTTGTTAAGAGAAAAGAACCTTGATAACTCTGTCAAGGAGGGCTGTAGATCTGGATGTTGGAAATAGGAAGCAAGGGTGGGTGAAACACCACAGTGCAGTGGTTCACACTTCATCTTTAACCAAACCTATTTTAAGTTTCTTAAACAAGAATATGTAGCATCCAGAAGATTACAAGCCCAGAAATTGTTAGAAAGGCTACAGAAAAAAAGGCTATAAAGAGGAAGCTGAAGTCTCTTAATATACCAAGTCACTAAGGTACTCAGACTCTACTTATAGCCATGATATTCAAGCTAGAAATCAGTCATGAATTCTCATAAATTACCACTGGAACTTGTTGTTTCATGAACCCAGAGCACCAAAGCATTATGAGATCCCTGCCAGTGGCGCACCTATTTAACACTTTGCCAGAGTTTTGCATGAGTCTTCATTTAAAAGATTCTGCTAGATATTTTACTCAGATCTTGCAAGAAAAATCAAGGAAAAAAATAGCAAAATAAAAATAAATTAGATATGAGAACACAGATTTCCTAAATTTATGTCAAGATTATATCTACTAAGATAATTTTCCTTCAGTAGGTATGAAAGCATGATCTTGCCCTTGATGTCATTAAAGTCAATGGTYCACTGAACTAAATATATACCAAAAAGTGCTTGTAACCTTATTGTTCTGTACCACTGGTTTTGTGGTGCAGTTGATTTCAGGCAAGTCAATCCTTATTTCTGATCACATTGAGTTAAGAATTAAGGCCAYTGTTGATAAAACCTAACAGGTTTTGTCTGGTACTTCACTAATGAGCAYTATTCCAAGCAAGAGAACCTGAAGGGAAATTAAAGAGAACACTGACTTGAGATAACTACCTACAACCAGCTGTCCAGTGAAGAAAAAGCCCTAAGGTATAAGTTGGTTAAAATTACTTGGCTTGGAGGAGAAAGGATATTTGCAGTATGAGATCACACGGCCCTCTCTCTGAGCAACAGGTATCTTCTTAGGAAATGTGTGACTATGCAAAGATAGAACAGCAGTGAAAAAGCAGGCAACTTTCAGAAGTCATACCTTTAAATAACAATGAAACYTTTCTCTACTGTACTTTTTGCAAGCCAAAAATCACCACATTTTTTTCAATCCCACTTACAAAATTACAGTGTTATTAGTTACTAAATGTTGAGCTAATTCTGAGCTAATATTGAATACATGCTGGGACAGTTTATGAGGGTGATCCCTAGAAGACCCTCTTTGGGAGATAAGAGTAACAAGTTATTTAATAGGGAAATGAAGCAAGCAGTTGAAATAATTTGTATAAATRTGTTGTATATAATTGTCTCACTGCTGAAGTGATAAGTTGATATTTTCTGCCTGTCTCTCTTTATCCATGCCACTGTGCCAAAAGTAGCAACATTAGTGCCTAATAGCTATATCCTCAAAGGTACTAAGGCAATTTTCTTCTCTTTTCTACTTCAGAATATAGTCAGACATATGTAGAGAGTCAGAGTGGCTGATTCCTAAGCTTTGTTTAAAAGTAGTATTCAGATCCTATTTTTTTTACTCATGGGCACGAAACAGAAAATTTTCTCTGGAGAAAAGACAGTGCAGAGATGATTCTTTGGCTATTACTTATAGCTTAGGAGTTCAGCAGTGCTAGGAAGAACATTATCTCGATGGGATCAGAAGTTCAGAGCAAAGTTCAAGAGACAGCTTTTGCTACACAGAAATTTGGAGCTTATTTCATTCTTTCAGTAGTTACTCACTGTCACAAGAACGTGACATGAGAGCAAAGCCATTGTCTGGGTAGGGAACAGTGACTAGAATACCTATTTCCATCTATCTGTGGTGYCCCTTGTAATTGATACCCTTTTTAATTGTCCCTAGACCCAGAAACTRATGTTTCTGTGCTCATAATTAACATGTGTAGAGATGTTAAGCATTGCTCAAAGACACAATAGCAAAATAAAACTTTGCATTCATAGCCACAGTTGATTTAGGAAGATTACAAAGATACTGTACTAAGAAGGCAGAAATAAAAATATGAGAAATACACTGGGCACAGAGATTAACCTWTCAGGGGTTTTATAAATGTGTCAAGTCTTCAAAATGGAGTTACAAGTTCTCTGTGGAAAAATTCTAATGAACAAATTTATAAATGTATTTCTAACTTCTTCCTGGAACTCATGAATTATTTCTCCATTTTTCACAGATGCAARCACTGGTGAATTGGCTAATGTAGTTTGGTCTATAAAACATAACTGGAAAAATCATTGCTGCAACAGTGTAATATCTCTTTAGTTTTTCTTTCCTCCTTCTCCGAGTTAATTCTCATTAACCTCACCCCAAAAAGAGAGTTTCAGTGCTCCTGAAACAGCTGTGGCTGTTCCTGTCACAGCATATGCCTTGTGCTAGCTGTTGTCTGCTTGCATCTTTGCTAAGAGAGTTTTACACTTATCCTGTCATCTTTCTGAGGCAGCTGAAAACATACCAAGAGGAAAAAATCAGAGTTCAAATCCAAGTCAAGCCAAACTCTGAACTAATGATTATTGAAAGCAGACAAACAAGGAAAGATGTCACCACTGATATTCACATTATCCCATTTAATCTTATCCAAATAGTCAAGAAGGGAAGGAGTGAAGAAAAGAAAGACCTCCTTATATTCTATTTTTAACTCTTCTTAACCTGGCTGACCAGGGTACATCCTGAAAACAGTGACAGCATACCAAATGGATGGCTTCCATGCACTGCTGTCAGGGTGGGATGCCAGGCCACATCAACAGTCAGGCTGTACTCTGGTTTCTGARATTCTCAGTCATGGCTTGAGATCTGATTTAATTAACTAGCCCACTAATTGTCTTTACACAGARTTCTGAGGATAAAAAGGTGAGTTTTAATGGTGAAATGTAAAGCATTTTATTTTATACTTTGCAGATTTGTGTCACCCACTGTTTTCATTTACTAACTCAGTGATTCCTGAGCGTGCAAGTTACTAGATTCACTYAAGGAAATTATTCTAAAAGCTACAAATTTTTCCTGTGGTAGCAGAGAGGTCCAAACTTCAGTCATAAGCACCATAACCTGGACCAAAGAAAACCAAAATATGGTCCTAGAATCATGGAATAATTTGGGATAGAAAGGACATCCAAAGTCCACCACTCTATTCTTGCTGTAAAATCAGTCTTCCTGTAGGGAGTCAGTGATTGACATAAGGGGGGATTTGGTTCCATACATGTGAGATCTTTTGTTAAAAGTACTTTGATCAAGCCTGATTGTTCCTTTTCATTCTGTTTAATAAAACAATACAGATGGAGCTCTCCAAACAATGAAAAATTGCTCTTCTGTGTGCCTAAGTGAAAAATACTCCATGGAGTTTTTAATGGGATTAGCTAATGCATATAGAAAATAGATCTTTCCTGAGAACAATGTCATATCTTTCAAGCATATATTACAGGCACAAGGAAAAGGGAGCTGGAGAGAATAATATTCTTAGTGTGTAGTTGTCCTTCGTTGCTTGAGATATCAGATAAAAGAAGAAAGGTTCACCAAGATCATAAGTGGAATGGGCCCAAATCCAAAATACAGCCATCACAGTCTCAGGCAGGAAAAAGATGGAGGGTAGGAAACCCGGGATATGACAGACCCATTGACTATTTCAGTTCCTTTGAAATGCAGACCTCTTCTGCTTTTCATTAAAGATCCCAATAAGTATTTCTACTCTGAGAAATGTTCATGAGCTCTCCCTTTGTGTGGGACAGTTGATAATTTCCAGTCAATTAGACTAGACTTTAGAAAAGCTCCTTTCTTCCTGGCTTGCTGTGACTCTGCTCTAGGCATTCCTTAAGTAAATACACTTCAATACACTTCTCTTCTAAAGTGATCTTTAGAGCTGAAGCCAAAAACAGGTGGTGAGGTGATTAACACTGCTGCACTGGATTACCTTATTCTATAGTATCAAATATAAATTCATTTGATGAACACAATAGCAAAAACYTGACCTAAAAGAGACCTGTCAATGATCAGGGAATATGCTGTTTTCAATACAGGTAATGTCATAAAATCAGGAATAATTCTCTTTAATATAAAGATTGGGAGAACATAAACTATTCATGAACCAATCAACAAGGTTGTAGTGTGAATTTTTCAGTGATTCATGTGCCATTTTTATTTGATTTTGCTCTGCATTAGATACCTCTATCTGCTATTTTTATTTCTTGGTTGAGAAAACTGCTCACTCAAATTTCATGTGCTTCCAAAGCCAAATATAGATATGAATTTCTTTGGATTTTAGACATATGTATGGTGTTAAAATTCACAGTGATGCATGTTAGAGAAGGATCTTGTTCTCATTTCACACTTCTGACAATCTGGAGCACCTCTTTTTACTTSAGTGAAGATACAGTGGTTTAGTCATAAGAGAATGTGGGTCCTAGATTTCAGTATAGCTTTGTACCTTTGAAGGTGTATTTTTCTTAACCCTAAAAATATGAATCCCCTGAACAAAAACTTTATACAACAGTCTGCCCTTTAAAACCAAAGGACAAGAACAAAAGGTTGGGATTATGTCAATGTATAAACCTCAGGCATTAGACTTTAAAAAATATTTCAAATCCTAAAGGTGAAGAGCTACCTTAGAAAGGYGAGGCACCTTTGAAAATACTGTAGCAATGAATCTGCTCTTAAAAACAGTTGTCAAGTCAGAATCATTGTCAATAAGCAACTATGCAATAAACATCTACAAATAGCCATGCACTCTCTTTATAGAAAAGAATCCTAACTGAAAAAAGTAGATGCATTTGGCTAATGTTGCATGTTTTTGCATATATAAGAACGTCTTAAATTAAAGGGTAATGTTTGAAGAAAAGGCCTAATTTACCCATTCAAGGGCTATTAAAGCTCCTACAAAGCAGAAAATTAGTTAATGCACTCAAAACTTCATTGTTCTTGAATTACATAGCATTGCTAACAGCTTAAAGGTAGTTATTCAGGTTTACAATTCTTCCCATGCCTGATATCAGTGCTCATGAATTTAGTGAAGAACTATTGAAAATGTTTACTAAAATTGTAGGGAGATGAAGGTGTTCACAAATAGCTTTTAACTTTGTTTAGTGAATTCTTGTATCTTCAA
Source organism: Alauda arvensis (assembly GCA_902810485.1). Lineage (NCBI taxonomy): Eukaryota > Metazoa > Chordata > Aves > Passeriformes > Alaudidae > Alauda > Alauda arvensis. Next base: position 134,936 of record CADDXX010000924.1, on the reverse strand, counting down.
ATTTAACTGGTCRATGTCTGTCAAATGAAAATGAACAAAAACCTCACCCTACAATTCAGATAGAATTTTAGTCAAAATTACCCCAGAAAATTGATTAAATCAAGCAGGAGAAAGAAAAAGAAAAATTACTATATCTAAGTAATTAATTCCTTAYAAAGTATTTTTAGGGCTTCATCTTACCAGAGGTCATAGTCTGAATCTACTTCCTGAACTCCTATGTTGATATTTGACAGTATATCTCTTCTGAGATAACCTTAGATTGTGGTGAGCAGCTGTTTTCTCAYTGCCCGCGCTTGGAAGAAGGGATCAGAGTCCTTGGGCTGCAGTTTGAAGATGTTTATTTTAAAATCCTTATCTCTAATTTCTGTGAAACCAGCGTGGTGTTCACAAGCTGGAAAAGTGAATTCTCCCCACCCCGGAACAGCACCTAGGTTTTTATAATCTAAATTACGTTAACATTGTTCCCTTCTAAAATCCAATAACTAAAATCCAAGTCCCACAGTGAAATCACACCTTTACCCAATCCTAAAAACCCAACACCTTTTGCAAAAAGGAAAAGGAAGAGAAGAACAGGAAAATGTGACTTTATCACATTGATCTGCCTCCATATTTGCCCAATAATAAGAATACAGAGAAATCTAAAACTAGTATCTATACACCCAGTGATATAATAAAAACCACACCAATCAAACCCTCGTGTCATCCAAATCCTCAGACAGCTTTGGCAGCCTTCTCCATGGTGTCAGATCAAAGCCAATGCTGTCTTTCAAGCAGGCTGTGTGAGCCCATCTCCCCTGTCCTGGCTGCTGCCCATTCAGGAGACCCAGAGGAATACTCTGGTCTCCCACAGATATTTACCAACGTGGATCTATATCTCCAATGAGTGTATGAAACAAATTCCATTGTTCTTATTTATTTTGTCTTTTCTTTTCATTTTAATTGTGAATCTTAGGGACTCAGTGTGGTGTCCCCTGGTATCCTTTAAATAACAAAAGTGCAGGAAGGCAAAGAAATATGAAAACATCTCCTTCTGTACTCAGAAGAACCATGGCAAGAGAAGAATCTCCTTGGGCCACTGCCATTATCCCAGCTCTACAGCTGGCACCAAAATAGCACAGTAACTGGAGACACATAAATATCACAGATGATTATATTCCCTTTAGTTAATTCCAAAACCACAGCCATACTTCTCAAATGTCACAGTGGTGCTGGCAAATCAGCACTGCCACGCGTTTGGCTGTGCTATGCTGAGTTCTCAGGCCAGCCAGGGCTACCCTGGGCCTGGCCCCAGTCTCACCCTGCCCCAAGTGATCCTGCTGATCACAGCCACTGAAACAGCCCCTGTGGGGGCAGGCTGCTGGTCCCTTTAACTGCATTCACACACACAGATTCTTTCCAATGCCTTGCAGGTTCATAGAAAATTGTTTCACTGACATTTGCTGTAGCGATCTGCGTCGCTGAGTCAGTTTCCCTTAAAATAAAGATTTGTTCACATGAACATCAGCAGTAAGTCCAAGTGGCCTCATATTCGTTATCCTCTTTGGGGATATACTATGTAAGTGAGCTTGCATATTTTCTCTTTCTTCTAAATTTATTCCTTGTGCTTGATATTTCTTTTTTAACAAAGACCAACATGATAAACCCTTATTTCCTCCTTAGTTCCAGGATCTCCCAAWCTCTTCCTTTTATTTGTAAACTCAGTGCCATATTTAGCCTCAATTATACTTTTTTCTATTAAAACACTTGTTTTAATATACAATATTAACTATTTTGAAACAGAAACAGATAGGATATTCCTTTAATTATTAATTGGTTAAATATTTGGGGTTTTTCTCGGATACAGTTTAACAATGAGCTGAAAATGTGTAGCCAATAATTAGGCAAAATATTTGATGATTTCATGTCTTTAYTATTGAAAGAAGGACTTAATAGATGAGTTAGGTGACATTAAGGTTCATCATTTTAAAATAAATATTATTACCTGGAAATGTGCATGTGTAAATTCAAGGTTGGTTGCAGGACTTCAYTTAGAACCAAGTGAAAAAAGTGATAAAAATTATAATTCTAATCAAGATGTATAGAAAGTGAGTTGAATTTATACTGGAACACATGATCATTCTAATATGTAGCAAAAAATTACTTTCTTTGTCTTGATTACAGTTTCAGAAAACATTAGTTGGATTCAGTCCTGCACCAAAAAAGCTTTTGGCTGAACTGCAAAATCTTGCTAGTATAAATAGAGATTTGAATGCAAACTGAAATAGCAATTTAATCCTAGAGTAGGTTTACTTATTGTAGTTAGCAACCTATTTACGGTTTAGCTCTGAGAAAAACCAAAATAGAATGTTAAAAGACCATATTGTACATAAAAATTGCAGCTCATATAATGGTTAAATCCTTTCCGTCTATAAAATTTAGACCAATATCTGATATTAATATGCTTAGCAAAAAGCTTACATAGAGATCATACCCATATGACTACCTGTATCACCTCATGTAATCAAATATAGAGCTACAATAATGAGTTGATAAAGGCTTTCTATCAAAATATGGAATTAAAACAAACAAACAAACAAGCAAAAAAAACCAGCAACAACAAAAAAAAGAAAAGAAAAATGAAAAAAAAGAAGAAAAGCTAGAGTTAGATATTTGAGCAAAATGGACAACACTTGCTGAAATATTTTTTTTTTGGCCAGAAAAATTGCATTTGGTTTTGCCAGCAAAGMAAAAGCTGGTTACATTTTTTTTGTTTTGTTTTTTTCACACTTTGTCTGTATATGCTCCAAAACTTTCCCAGGGAGCCCAGGCTAAAGTCTTCCCAGAGTCTTCACTAGGGTAGCTTATATCTCCAATGCTTCTTTTCCTTCATCCTTCATGCTTTATTCCACTATTTTCTTTGTACTTTGGGTTAACTTGAAACTTGAGTCTTGCTTATGTTATAACCATGATCTAAGGCTAAGTATTTTGGTCAGGTTTGGTTTTTTTGTTTTTTTTTTTTTTTTTTCTTTTTTTTAGGTTTATTTTTTTTGTTGGGTTTTGTTTTTTTTTTTTTTTTTTTTTTTTTTAATTATTAAATTGGTGTACTACCAGGAGAGGTTTTGAGGCAGTAGAAACTGAGATTAATAGATTTATGGTTCTTTATCCTGCAGGAATTGCCTCTGTAACTGGTAGTGTTTCAACAGGCACGTTTCAAGTGGTACAGTTCTGGAAGCTGACAAGGTTTTACATAGCTCACTTGGCAAAAGAGCAACTTACCGCAGGGTATGAGTGTGAAATTACAGCAACGTGGCAACTGCCAGGTGCATGTTCTTATCCCCCAGAAAATAYGGTGGAGCCCTGCTCTTACCTGCCAGCTTGTCAAACACAGCATCAGGGCAAAACATGCAGTGTGCACTGGATGTAAAAAYCTTCCCGATAAAAAGCAGAGCAAGAAGCACAGATGAGAACAGTCATTACAAGTAACAACAAAACTGCCRGGTTTACAGCTGGCTACGAAGAGAAATGGGAAGTGTAGCCTTTAGTTACTTATTTATAAACCCCACACTCACTCCTCAGCACACAGCTTTTATCACACTTCTTGTATTTCATCACTGTCTTTGGCCCAGCAAGTCTCACTGAATGTGCAGGAGCTTAGGCAGTCACACGCAGACATCTTCATTCAGGGGGACAGAGGAGAAACAAGAAAACGACCTGAACATTAGAAAGTGCTGGTGCAAAGTCTATTCCCTCCTAAAGGTAATACCTTCTCACTCTGCTAGCTCCTCCACATGTAAATCACATCCATTTACACTCCATTTCACTGACTTATACTGTAGTAAGTGAGTGTAAGTAGGTCTTAAGGTGTCTAACTGAGCATAAAGGACTTTAAATTACACATTTTATGCATCACCTCTGAACTTAGCTCATAGGTTTTAAACAAAAGCAGAGTAATAAATCGATAGTTTGGAGGAGGGAGGACAWGAAATGTGTGTCCATTTTGGTTTCTTAAGGTTATCACTGTATTTCATCAAAACTAATAAAAAGGTCCTGCCTTTTTACTCGAAACACTAGTGAACTCAATTTGAAATATGCACCAAATTCTTTAAGCAATTATTTAAGCAGATTAAAAAAAAATAGAAAAACATGAAGACACGAAATAAATCAGTATTTTGCTTGGTTTTCTGTTGGTGGTGGGGTTTATTTTGTTTGTTTGTTTGGTTGGTTGTTTTTTTGGGGGGTTTACATTTTGTTTGTTTATTTGTTTGTTTGTTGGTTTGGTTTTTAATCCCAGATTTGAGCTGTCCCCAAAAAATTTCTGAGAAATGCATGTTATTTTCTGTTTTAGACCATGCTCTAAAATCTCTWTTGTTAAACTTTGTACTGATTCACTGTCAATTCTACAATAGAATATGCATTTAAGTAAATTGCTAACGAGATTTGTGGCAAAGCTGTGAGGCTATGAATAGCATTTCAGAGTAAGTAAAATCGTATTTAGAAAGAATCTACTTATTACCAAATTACTTACTCCTGAGGTCAATTATTGCTACAAACATTTAATTAAATGGTGATGTAAATTTGATGAGCCTACTCAATACAAGCAAAGCCTATTCTGCACTTTGAAAAGGTGAATAATAGAACTGTCCTTCCATCATTCCAGTTAAAATTAATTGGTCTCCTGGAAGTCTAGTTATGGAAAATATGCAAACTCCCTAGTTCATCTTCCCCAGAATCTCATCTCCATTAACTTAAAAATGTATTAAGAATGATGTTTCTCAAAGCAGAATAAAAGAACAATGTACATTAATAATAGGAAAAATCCTGAGGGTTATATCTTGCTATGGAGGGTTTTTTTAGGATTTGTTTTTTGTTACCTTTTTTTTCCCCCTGAATTTGGGGGAGGATTTCTTTAAGGAATGATGTAGAGTTGGAAGCGAAAGAGTAAAGCCAAGAAAGCTGTTATTATTAGTGCTCTGCCTCCACAGTTTTAAAACAGATTCTGGCACTTACGAGAATAGGGAATGGCATTGCTCTGTGACTTGCTCCCTGATAACAAGTTAATTAGATGCCAAGTGCTAAATGCTGAATTCTATGCATTCAAAGGGACACTTATGAAAACAAAAGAATTTGGCACCTAAATAGCCTGTGTTTGCTTCTGGAAACATTTATTTATTTTAAGACTTCAAAATAATGCAATCTATAGAATATAGCACTCACATTTTAGAGCCCATATTTAATCACAAAGATCCTTTCTTTCAATTCATTCTCAGAAATGATAATTATACACCAAGCTTACCCTACTAGTAYTGCACTGTACAGCTATGAAAATGAAAAGACTCTCTTTTATGCATTTGCTAAACCACAGATTTTCTTGAAATCCCTTTGTTGAAAGAATGCCCAGTATGATGAATGACACAATCTTTTGGTCTTCATTCAGACAACATTTTCAGTGAAATAAAAGACATTTTCTGGAGTAGAGCCCATTAATTTACCCTTGGTTCAGCTGCTCAGAGTTAAGAACAGTTAGGAGGGAGACTTGTTGGTGTCAGAACCAGAAAGACAGAACGAACTACTTGAATTCTTGAAACACTAATGTTGTATTACATATCTGTCTTGTTTAGAGTCTCTAACAATAAGCTGAAGGAGGTGATGAAGTGCCCTTTCTTCACATTTGTGGCAACCAGGAGGGGGGAACAGTCAATACAGTTGAGAGTGGAGGGACCCAGATTGCTAAAGGAATGGGGTGAACAGGAGCCTTATCAAATTCAGCAAAGACAAATATAAAGTCCTATACATAGGAAGCAGAGTCTTTTGCAGTGTTACAGGCTGGGATGGATTGGTTCCAGGCCGTTCTGTTGGAAAATTCCTGGAGTTTGCAGTGGTTAGCAARCTGAGCATGAGCCATCAGCGTGTACCTGCAACAGAAATAGCTTACTGCATTCTGAGCTGCAGGAACAAGAGGAGAACACATTCAAGAAATCAAGACAATTCCTTGTGCCCATTTACATGCCAATCTTTAGAATTCTATAAAGCTACTTTGTGCACTTTTAGCCRACTGCATCCTGTAAAKACATTGATAAAGAGCATCTTATAATCATGGAACCATAGAATGCCTTGATTTGCAAGAGACTCTGAATATCATCTGGTTAATAAGCCCCACTGTCAGCAGGGATGCCACCCACTATATCAGGTTGTACAGGGCCCAATCCAGCCTGGCCTTGAATACCCCTGCCAGGTATGGGGCATCTACAGCTTCTCAACACAACCTGCCCCTGTACCTCACCGCCCTCACARCAAAGAATTTCTTCTAAACATCTAACTTAAATCTCTCCTCTGTTTGTTTAAAACCATTTCCCCTCATCCTATCACTATGCCCCCTATTTCATAAGCACCCATTAAGTACCTAAAGGTCACATCATGTTCTCCCCACAGCCTTCTTTTCTCCGGGAAATCTACCTCAGCTGTCTCAACCTGTCTTCATAGGAGGGATGCTCGACCCCTCTGACCAGCTTAGTGGCACTCCTCTGGACTTRCTCCAACAAGTCCAAGCCTTTTCTCTGCTGAGGACCCCAGAGATGGATGCAGCACTGCAGGTGGGGTCACATGAGGGCAGAGCAGAGGAGAAGAATCACCCCCTTCAACCTGCTAGCCACTCCTCTTCTGATGCAGCCCAGGATGTTTGACTTTTGAGGCTGTAAGCACACACGGTGGGCTCATGTCCACCAGAAACCCCAAGTTCTTCCTCTCAGGCTGCTCTCCAAAATTCTCCCAATGTGTGCTCATGTCTGGGATTGCACCAACCTAGGTGCAGCACCCAGCATTTGAAGYTGTTGAACCTCAGTATGTTCTTGTGGGCCCCCTACTCAAGTTTTTTCCAGGTCCCTGTGGATGAYTTTCCATCTTTTTGTTCTGTCAMCCCCACCATTCACCTTCTTSTCATCTGCAAACTTGCTGAGGGTGCTCTCAATCTCACTGTTTGTAATTCACGAAGATATTACAGAGCACTGGTCCCAAGATGAGCCCTGAAGGACACAACTTATCACCAGCTTCCCAGGCATAGAGATGAGGCCCACCAGTTTGTAGTTCCCTAGGTCTTCCTTTTTACATTTTTTAAAAATTATAGTGGTGGTTCTCTATTTTCCAGTCACCATGGGCTTTAACCGACCACCTTGACTTCTCATAATATAAGGAAAAACTTTTTCTCAGTGAAAGAAGTCAAGATGAAATAGATTGCCAAGAGTACAGTCTGCATCCTTGGAAGTTTGAAAGTTCTGAGAGAATAAAGTTAATCTGACTATGATTGAACCTAATTTCAGTGATGTATTGAACTAGTGTTAAACAGTAGTGTAGTAACAGTGAGAAGAAAAGCCCTGGAAAAGAAAATATGTTCTGCATGTCAAGGTGTCTTGTTGAGGATTTTATTCTGAATGACCATATCTCTCTCTTGCACTTGTGCAAGATATTACTAGAATTGCTACACATAATTGTGAATAAAATCTTTTCCATACTTACTAGCTACCAAGGAAAATAGACAACTCCAGTCACAGCATATTTTGGAATGACCCTGACAAAGGCATTTTTGCCAGTCAATCTCTACATATTGGCCATGCACTTAATGTGTCTGTCTATCAGAAGCATATTTCACAAAAAGATCTTTGGTCTAAAGAGATCTGGCTCAGTGAATTCACATTTAATATACCTCTTTCTCTCTAGTGTTTTTGCATTTTAAGTGTGAGTTATCCTCAAATTTTGCTTATCTTTAGATAAGTAAGCAAATTAAATTAAAGCCTTACTTATGATTCTTCAGCCTGTTTTCTTTCCATTAGAATTAAAGAGGACACTATTGAAGAGGTTAGGTAGTAATTGCTGGAAAATTCTGTCTAGCAGCACGCATCTCAAGAATAAATATACACAAGAAACTCATTTATATGTCCTTAATTGTAATTATCCCACTTACCCCTTAATGCTATGGAAGAATTATTAAATGCTTTAAGAAATACATTTTATTCACCCAGTCGGCTCTGGAACCATCATTCTACATTTGTAACTATATATCCAGTAACATAATTATATTCTTCTATCATTATATATTTAACAGTTTTTTCAATTCTGTTTACTTTTCAGCTACAAGTCCAACATACCTATGAAAAACATAGGCAAAAAACCCAGCTATTGCTACAAATGTTCAGAAATGTGCACAAACTTCAAGCAGGCACACAATTAACAACTGGATCTGCCAAGATCACTGCAGCAACTTGCACATAATTCAACTTTTTTCTTGCCAGTACCAAAACTCATCTGCATGTTTTTATGAGATTTAAAAAATAATACAGTTGTTATTAATGTAAATCCTTTACTGAGATGTGGAGGATGCAGAAAATCTGCCATCTACTTTGCAACAGGTGCAAAACCAAGGATTACATCAGAGACAACAACTGCTGCTTCCTTAACAGGAATGGAAGGATGAAGGAACTTTCCTGAGAAAACATCAAACCTTTTGCAACATCGTTTGTAGGGCTTTTTTAACTTTTAAGAGATGTAATCATCAATTGCTCTGAAAATAACTATTGCTCTTAAGATAGAAGCAAAACATGGCAATAGCAAGTAGAGTCAGACTGATAKCACTTTTATATCTTGAAAGTTCAGACCTCGTAAGAAAACAAAGTTTTTGAGGTTTCAACACATCAAGACACCTACTGCCAGCCATGATGACTTGTGATTTGTATGGATTCTTTTGAAAAATTGGAGTCCATGAGGATTTGGCTTCAGCTAATTATATACCTCTGAGAAGAGAGAAGAGGAAGAATTTCTGTCCTGATAATACCAAAAGGCTCCTTCCCCACCCAGCGTTCAGTGATTAGCCACCAAACAAGACATCCATAGTAGATGCTCTGTGATTTACACTGTCTTAAAAAGGACACTGCTCTTTCATTACTGCCCAGCTAGATTTGGGATTTGTAAAAGGCTGACACTTTGACCATTTCCACTAACCTGAGTGAGCAGGAAACAGTCCTGTGGTGAAGGGAGTACTAACACCAGGTAAGCAATCAAAAAGAGTGTGCTGACATGTTCATCTGTAGYAAAACACATGCCAGGAAATGAAGTTTTGTCTTCTTCACACCTCCAAAATTATCTCCCAGATGTACAGTTTCTGCAGGGTTGGAAGGAAGAGTCAGAGCTTTTATTAATGTGCCAGYTTCACTTAGTTGGCAGCTGGGTYTAAACCATGACAATTAGAAAGCTGCTGACTTGTTTAATCCAAACATACTAGAATTATATGGAGACACAAGTATAAATGTTGAATTTGGCTTAAAGATTGTATCAGTATAGACAGATCCTTGGCTAAGTAAATATATTTATTTGTGTATACATYACATTTGTACACTCTCTTCTGTATATATGAAGATCTCTGCCTGTGTTAGAAAGACCTAAGGAAAAATTATTTTCACAAAATACTGTATTGGAAAAGGTAATAAAGCAAAAAACCTTAATTTGTATTTAACACTGAAAAGTGATTGGTTTATCTTGGAATTTCATGGCTTGAGAAAAAAAAAAAAGAAATAAAAGAAAGTGGCAGGCTGCTGATTAACACATTGAATCTAAATTAATAGGAAACAGCAGTCAGACACTCACTGCTCCCAAACTTGCCTCCATCCGTACCTCACATTTTCAGTTTTCATAGCTTTTATTTTCCTTTCAGMCTTCTTCTCACACTTCCACTGAAGGCTGCACAAATAGTGTAAATTATAGTGTTCCCYGCATCTTTTTCTTTAGGGAGCTCTTTTTGTAAATATCTTTCAAACCATATATGGTGCCATGAGCCAACTTGTCACTCTTTCACTCTGGAGAGATGAGAAGTTATGTCAAAGACATAAAGAAAATACAACATAAAGCAGATGAACAATTTGGATGAAAGAAGTGGGAGATGATTAATTTTAGAGGGCCATCATAAATCCTTCCTCAAAAGATGACCAAAATACTGCCACTGCATTTCCAAAATGTAAAACAAGTCGCAACCTTCTTTTTTTTCCAAAATGCTTTTGTACTCTGGTGGATGACCAGAAAGTTTCTACTGGGTTTCAGAGACAGCAGAAACCTATTGTTTACCAAAACATAGGGAAGGACTTGGAATATGTGGCCTAAAACACTGCTGGACCCAGTTAAAAATTCTTTTACCTCAATTTGACAATAAAGAGACTTTCACTGGCAACTACAAAGAGCGGTAGGCCCTCTGCTTGATCAGGAATCGTGCCACAAGGTCCCAAATATAGCCAGTCACCATCTAGCTCCATATCTCTCTAACTTACATCTCTCTCTGGGCTGTTACTCTCATGAACTTCCCTGGCCTTTGTGTGGCAGGTGTAGGAAAGCCAGGAACCATTGGATTTGTCAGTTACTGTTAAGTGGGGAGGCAGAGCAATAATTAGTTGAGCAGACATTAGCTCTAAATGATGCTGTCAGATGTTCAAGAGAGGAGAGTTTTTGTTTTCACCGGCCATTACTAAGCAGAACTGAGAATGAGGACTGCAGTTTTCCCTGATGTACCACGTGCTGTGTTTAGATATGAAAAAAACCCGTTGGTGGTAATACATGAAGAGAAAATTTTAAAATATATAGCTTGTAGGGAGGAAAAAGAGAAGCATGTATATGTCATTTCTGGAAGATATCAACGGGGTATGGTCATTTCATCTTCTGCTTCATATTGTCTTTTCCTTTAGGCAAAGACGGGATGAAGCTGAAAGTTGGCATCTTTTCTATCTGTCCTACAGGGGCAGAAACAGCTGTATAAAATGCAAGAGCAAAGATTAATGGGGGCATTTTCCCTGACCCTTTTTCATTTTCTTTTGTAAGTTATAACAGCACAGCCACTTGTGCTTATTACATTGCACTTTGTGATTTAGGGCTGGAGATTCTGTGCTAAGATAAAAGGAAGTTAAGAAATGAAAGGGTAGGGAATGAAGGAGGGAAGAGGAGTACAAAATGAGAAAATCAGGCAACATGAGAAGAGTTATGTCCTTTGAAGCAATAAATAAGTCCAAGTTAAGAGTAATAGAAATAGTTGATCCACAGCATACTTCAGACCAGAATATTCATCAGCAGAGATGAATAAAACAAAAACCTCAATGACACAAGTGGCAGCAGTGGCACAGCCAATCTATTGGCAGAAAGGAGATAKAAGGTAGCAAAGGGGATTAAATAGCAATGAAGAGACAGTCAGAAGGCCTGACTGCTCTATAGCATTTAGCAGCATAAATAGTATGGCAGGAAAAAGCAAACTGAACAAAAATATTAAAGAATTTTCCACACAACACCAGAGAAGCAGAGAACATGGGAAGTCAGAGATAAAGTCTCATCTGTGGCCCTGAAGGACAGAAAAATGGAATTCCTTCTACCTGGTGCAGTGGGAATCTTGTTTGTCACCAGTTGCTCAGGCAAAACAACAAACTTGTTCTATCCACACTGTGCTACTAGCCGTTTCTAGTTGAAGTTCAGAAGCTCTTCCAGAGCCATGTTCCACTCTATGCTGATGAAGATGACAAAATAGACTAGAAATAGAATTCCTCAATCTTTCAAACACGGGTGGCTGCCAGGAGCCTTGGATAAGTACCTATTTCTTGATTGTTTCTTGAGAATGAATGGCAGCAATGATAACAGGTGATGTATTCTGCTGTTTTGGAAGGAAAATGAGAGAGTGGCAGCTGGGATGTGTGGGTGGGTGATGCTGTAGTTGACAAGGAACCGGTAACCAACAAAAGAGTGGAAAAGAGGAAAAGATTTTGCTACTTCAGGAAGTTAAGGATATGATTCCATTTTGTTTGTGATGAGAAGGTTCATATGTCATAATCTGTAGTAAGGTACAATAGCTGAAAATTCAGGTAGACAAATGTAAAGATACAAAGTATTTCTAGTGTTTATAAAATTAATTGAAATTAAAACAACATATGAAAAGTTAAGAAGGCTGGTGAAGTATTTTTCAATTTTGACTCTGGCTTCTGCTCTTTTTATTAAAACTACTTAATAGTTTGCACACACTATCAGAAATTTCAGTTTTTGTGAAAGTAGAACAATTAATTACAGAGAGCTATTAATGTAAACTGAGTTTCAGCAGATTTCTGAATATGACTTGATGTTATTTCCAGTCTAAAGAATTACCAAACACTAAATTGTGTTTTGTTCTCCTGAGCTCAATTAAATAAAGTTCCTAGGCTTCTGAAAACCTGCCTACATGAGGTAATGATATCACAATTAATCTGCCTGACTCTCTGCTAAATGCAAAAGCAAATAAACAGACCCATCCACATTTGATTTTATTTTATATAAACCCCATAGTTTTATTGATCCCATTAGACCAATGTACCTCAGCTCAGAATGTGAAACATAAAGTATATACTATTTTATCCTTCTACAGTAACCTTCTGTCTGATAATCTTCACCCACTCATAAGAAGGATTTACTTGTGAAGGAAAGGATGCTCATTTGTCCCATTTTGTGCAGTATCTGTGCAGCCCAAAATTAATGTTTACACATTTTYGTCTTTCAAAGCAACCCTCTGAAATTTGAGTTCTTTATCTAATTTGTAAAGCATCTTCTGTAACCCARTTTTGCCAGGTCTTTTAAAATAAGATATAGTAAAGATGATGAGACAGGTACCTAGGAAGAAAAGAACAAGCATAAGCATTTGTATGATAGGGAAAAAAATAAGGGAATATTTTAATTAACTAAAAAATAAAACATGATGCATGATAAAACCAAGAAATCAAATCATCAGTAACAGTCCTTATCCCCTTCTGGCTACCAATCTAATACTTATCAGGTGATGATTCTACAGAAATTACTTACAATAAGTGCTTTTGAGTTTTAGGCTTTGTCAAGAATAATGTCAAGAGCATAAAAGATAGATTAGGAAAAGGTGTGAGGCTGTTGTGGTGTATAACAGATCCTCAATACTGAGATTTATCCTGCCTTGCTGGGGCACATTAATCTCATAGATAAATAGTAATGTTGACTATAAWCCCTTGCAAAATGCAGAAAGAAAAGTATTACCAATATTTCTGCATKGAAACTGCAGGAAGGTTACAAACAAACCTGGTAATTTAAAAAATTTAAAAGCAGAGATCAGCTAGCAAGAAGTAATGGATGGTCCAGGAGAAGTAAATGAGGAAGAATGCAGACAAGTGCAGAAAGACATAYAGAGCRYTCAAAATGCTAACGGATGACAGACAGTTCAATGCAGATAAATGAAGGGCAATTATGACTTTGATGAGCYTTTGTGACACAAGACTACTCTTTGCTAGAGAAAAAATATGAGGAATATAGATGAAAACAGATGAAAAAAATGWGAGACAAGTCATTGTGCATCATTAATAAGAGATAAGAAACAGAAAGAAAAAGACAAATCAATGCATTTAATGAATCTTAATGAATCTTAATCTGTCTATGTCTCCGGATTAGTAAGTGCRTGCTTCATAAAATATGATAGTTTAGAAAAAACTGAAAAACAAAAGGGAGCTTCTTCATGTTCTGTAAAATACAAGGTGTCTAACTGAGCACTCGACTAGAAAAATATCATCAGTTTCCCTGACTTCTGYTTCTTCATCCATAACTTTTTTAATCAAGATATGTAACTTGAACAATGGGCSAGGTGGTTGATGGCTTTTTTGCACATTTCTCTAAAGTGTCAAACAATGGCATGGCTAGAAGTAGCAGGGTGTTGGCACAGCTATACCAATTCTCTGATCCATTGCATCAAAAGTTGTGCAGTCAGTGTGATCTGACTCAGCTGACTCAATAGAGTTTGCCCTGCTACAGCAGGAGACATTTTTTTGTCCATTTATCTCCAAGTATAGAATTCCAGATTTGTCATAGTAACCAAATACGTAGAAAGCAATTTAATGGTCTGTCTTTTAGTACAACTAAAGAAGAGATGTTCCCAAAAGCTCTACTCACATGTCTCCAAGAACAGATTTCCTAGGAAATGATAAATTTAATATCATCCCCTGCAAACCTGAAATAAGCCTAGCTAAGTCAAATAATGCTATCAGAGGATAAGGTAGGTGACAATACACAATGGCCAGAGGCTACAGGCGGTGAAGAGTTCACAGATACTGATTGCAACACACTCCTTAGGTCAGGTATCACATGGCATAAACATTGTTCAGCATTTCTGGGCAGTTTAAAATGCAGGAAGAAAAAGAGAGGGGGAATTAAAACAAACAATCCAATAAATGCAACTTTAGCAGTAGCAAAAAGTGAAATAAAACCAGAACTGTTAACTCTAATCTTTTCTTAGTCTCAAAACTGAAAATCATGACATTTAAAACCTGCATTTCTAATGGAAATAATGACAGGAGTCTATGACATGGTGTGGAATTCTAACCCAATATTCATTAGAAATTGCTTTCTTCAAATAATTATCTTGATCATTTACTTTGCATTGGTTTGTTAATGGGTTGGAAGTTTCTTGACTTTTTTCTAGTTTGAGGATTTGCATTCTGGAAAATTAGAGAYCTTGGGTTCTTTTCAATTTTAAATTAGAGCTATGACTATTGACTCATTTGCAGTGGGGGATTAAGCAGCACTGGTTAAAGTCATTGCCTCCCCCAGCTGCCCACCCATCCCTTTCCTCATYTTCCCTCAACAGGAAGAGCTTTTTTAGACTGGCAGCATCCCCTGATAGTTCCCAGTTTACAGCCTAGCAAAAAAAAAGGAAGCTGGWAATTGACCCTGGTCAGTGCTAGTACATATTTTGCTATCATCTGCAGAGGTTCAAGAATGCATCTCAGCAATAACTGCTGCAAAATTGTACCTGCAGAAGCCCAGAAAAAGGTTTTGATCAATAATTGTTTAAACCTTCTCAGTTTAGATGACTGCAAAAGTCTGCATGYCTCAAGCAATAGCCTTACTCTAGAAATTATCTCCATCATAATATCATCAATTATAAGAAAAATTATAAGACAATTGTTCAAAATGGTAATGGTGTATCTCCTCTCTGAGACTGTCCAATCTCATGCACAACAATTAAAAGACTAAGAGAAGTACTGATAGCATCTGAAAAGAGCTTAAAACTTTCTTACATATTGRTGAAATATGCAATCTTTCAAATATGTAATGCAATAGACTGTCCAGTATGGATTGGTAAAACTAAGTATTGTCAGAGGAAAGAGCTTGAGCTTGTTTGTGAGTTTATGAAATGGCCCTTCAGAAAACTAATGTTATGTTTTCATCAAGTACTGTAGGTTTTCAGTAAGCCAGGTGTGCAGTYACTGGTGGCTGGTGTCATAAATGCAGAGTCCTGGGGGAAYCCATGAGCCCTGCCTAGATCCATCCTTCCCTGAGAACCCCCCTCCTCACTCCTCTCCAACTCWGCTCTGGYGCAGGAGCTTTGTGTTACCTTGGRGTTGACCAGATGCAGTCRCTGCTGCAGGTGTGCAGGTCTCCASTCCTCTCTTCKGGATGGACATTGGACAGGCAGGATTCTTTCCAGTCTTGTCTCCAGTCCTCTGTGAACTCTGAGCCTGAATCTCCATCCTGACATGCCTGGGAAAATCAATGAACCCTGTACCAARCCCACTTTTTTGTCCACCCTGCTTCCCTTCTGCAGGACTGGCTGAGGGCACTGCCTTTTTCTGGGATCACCCTTGACTTCCAGCTCATCCTCCCTTTTTCTTGCTTTCCCTACACCAAGTCCAGCAGTAAGCTGAAAATTATGAGAATGCTAAGACTGGCCATATGGTTCAACAGCCTTTGAGACCAGAGAAATCCAARGACAATGATAAAGGAAGTATATAGTTAGCCTATTTTGTTCAACAGTGGTTAAGACAAATTGTGTTTGACAAATGCAAAAGAAAAGTACCAAAAGTGTTCCTATAGTGAAACCCCAGCTTCTCTGAGCTTGCAGAAATCTGCCTCTCTGATGAACAAATGCTGACGAATATGCATATGCTTCAAAATTAAAAAGAATGAGCCAAAACCTGAAAACTCTTCTCTCCTTAACTCATTGTTTGGATTTACTAAAGTTCACCAATGAACAATTACACACTCAAGCTGCTTCGTTTTCTCCAAGGAGGATTTCACTGTCTTCWCTAACCCTACCAAAAAGAATAGCTTAACTTCTTAGCATTCTTTTTGCCTGAGGCACAGAAARGAGGATCATTTTATGATGCAAGTAAAAAGTTCAGTTTATCCTGGGGGTATATTCCTGGCTCTTCTTCATAACAAYTCCACCTAGGACATTTTAAATGTGGTATGTTTAACTAAATAATCTCATGGTAGATTTCAAGTGCAATTTGTCACCACCAAGTAAGCAGAATTAACTGAAGAGAAAATGCATCATGAACTGAAGAAGGGTCTGATTGAGTTAAACGTAAAGAAACAGACCTCAATTACTTAGTTATGAATTCTGCAAGACAATTAAATATATATGTATACATATGATCCAGAAAAAGGATTTCCTATGTGCTGTTATCTTTGCATATATCTGGGGTTTTACATAAAATGGTTGGTACTCTCTCAAAGGTTGAATGTATATAGTACATATATAAAAGGCAAAATTAGTCTTTCCTCAGGGATTGTTCAAGGTCTTGAGAATTGTAAAGAGTGCAGAATGGAAAACACAGTTCCACAAGAGGAATGGAATTGCCTAACAATGACTCCTGAATTAAGTTCACCGTAAATTTGCAATCCTGGTGCAATTCTGCAGATGGGTTTTCTCACCAGAAGGTTCCTTCAGCATCCCACCAGTGAWGCAAATTTAGACTTTCCCAGTTCTGCTATACTATGGGAATGAAATAAAAAAAATCTACTGGCACTAGGCACCATGTTCTTCATAGCATCAATTAGTAAGCAGCCTCATAACTTTTAGCACTGCATTTCTACTTCACCATAACACGTGTCCCTCATAAATGCACTTTCTGTCAGCAGGCCATGGTTACCTGGATGAGTACCTTTCACTGGTTCAGTAGACCTGTTCCTCCTAACAACACATCCTTTAGGTATAAAATGCAGTGTCTTCTTGTTCATAAAGAGATTATTCAAGTGATATAAAACCTCTTTTACTAAATTGTAAGAAAAAGTTTAAGGTCTGAACAAAATTAATCTGGTGCCCTATGTTTTGAAGGAGTTGAAGTTGTTGACTGCTGTGACAACCTTCCTATCCCCCTCAGTCCGCAAATCTGTGATATGGGTGCTTTGCACTGCTAAAGAGCAAGACAAATGGTCTCACAAGATATTTTCACTGCCTCAAAATCCTCTTGAAGACCTGAAAGCTTACTGCCAATTTATCAGGATTCAAAACAGATACCATCTGCCTAGGCTTTTTTGTTGTTGTTATTTTTTTCCTTTCTTTTCAGGTAATTGGTCTGTACCATGGTGACATGTTTTTCTGCCCTCAAGTAATAGCTYCTGGAAAGGGGACCTCTTGGTGCACCAGAATGCCAAGATTACTGCTCATTTATTTCTGAGTTTGGAGGTGTAATCATGTAGCCTCTGCTTCTTGACCCTGATGGTCAGGGTAACATTTTTATAGATTTTTCCTTAGGTAATTGAAACAAATTTTCCTTTCCACCTATCCCTTTTACAGTGATATGTTCTAAAATAAATAAACAGAAAAKACTTGAAAAGGCTTTACCAAGTGATGCTACCAGTTTACCAGAATCTAGGAATTAATCCAGAAGAGACAAAAATCAATACATTTCAAGAGAAAATTTGCATTTTTCATTGTATTCTACCACACGTAATTAGCTGATACTTGAATTGAAAGAGGGTTAGCAGTTGTCAGAGCTCAAAATATGTTGAAATACTGTAGACCAAAGTTTGCTAACCTTGTGTAAAGTGATGCATGGAAATCAAGCAAATATAAAGCTAAAGCTATGCCATGAGTCTTGGGGTTTATATTATAAATTGTAGTATTTTTTATTATTCTCTCTTTAAATAATATTGAGATATTTTGATCAGGTTAATCTTTTAAAAACAATGCTCTCCTGACCAACTTTTATATATTCTCATAATTCTGATGTTCATTCATGTTTATTGGGCTGCATGAAAACTGGCTCCTCCTTGATCATTTAGAGGCACTCTGTCATAATTGTAACCATCCCCTAGAAAATACAAAAAGTTACAGAAATGAACTTGACAGAGACAAAAGTGAAAGAATGACTTGATCTGGCCAAACCTGTGGATAAGGAAGTACAAATAAATCTGATTTTTTAATCAGTAGGAAATTAGAATGAATGAGCTCCCATGGGAGATTGTGTAGATAGCCTTGTGATCAGGAAAGGATGCTTTCTCTACAGCAGATTGATAGTCTGACTTCTAAATTTCTCCACTTAGAATAAAAGAACACTGAATGCAGAAGGGACAACTTAATGAATGCTGTGTGACTTTCACTGAGGTGTGTCAGCTGTAAATATAGTGAAGCAAGAGTTTGTCTGATAGAAGTGTGTGGTTTATTTTTTCCAGAAACAAAAAGGTGCAGTGACAGAACCAGAGACAGAAGATATTCCTTTATT
This sequence comes from Alauda arvensis, assembly GCA_902810485.1. Lineage (NCBI taxonomy): Eukaryota > Metazoa > Chordata > Aves > Passeriformes > Alaudidae > Alauda > Alauda arvensis. The sequence goes on along the minus strand of CADDXX010000924.1, from coordinate 116,454 downwards.
TTAAAAGCTGGCTATGACAAGACCTTAATGATTACACTTAGAAAATGTGAAAGAAAAAACTTACATTGGCTACTTGTTTGTCATTCAGAAGGTTTTACTTATTCCTTCTACTCATCATGGYAGGTAGTTTGGTCAATCATAAACTAATTATTTTTTTCATATATATGTTGCTTTCAGTTTTTCTCATTATTGCATTTTCTCTTGCATTGTCTATACATTAAAAAAAAAACAAACCAACAAGTAAAACCAGAAATAAACAATTCATAACAATGTTTAATGATTGCTGGATTCTTATGTCATGATTTAGCCACTTTATTTACCTTAATTTTATCAAATTCAATGAMGTGTTGGTTGGATTGATCTACATTTGTGCAACTGTCGTCAGCATGAAAACTATGGTAAGAAAYATCAAAATTCTGTAACTGTGTCTAACTGGTTCCCTTTCCCTTCCCCGTTCCCTTTCTTTCTTTCCTTCTCTTTCCATCCCTTTCTCTCTTTCCTTACGCATCCCCTTTTCTTTCCTTTCCTTTCCCTTTCCTTCCTCAAAACCTTTTTAATAACCGATTTTCCAAAATTTGCTGAAGAATATACTAAGCGATTTTTTCCCTTCTGTCAGCTGCTTGAATTTAAGGCCTGAAGTAAAATTTTATATTACTGACAAAAAATGGGATTATTCAGCATGATTTAGACCAGCCTCCCAGTTACAAAATTATGTCCATTTCCTTTTACCCTCTTTCTTGCAAGCTGCAGGAATCAATATAACAATATAGCTGGAAGAAAAAAATATTTAAAAGACACTTTTATTTTTATAACATTTCTTAATGCTATCCCATCTTACATTTTCTATAAAATAAGTGAGGATGTATTATGGATCAGTGGACCATCACTGCAGGCTAGCCATCTTGTATGATCACAGATAATTTAAAGAGAATATATTTTTATATTCTCCTTTCAGTTTACAGCTGTTCAACCATGCAGAGCGGTTTGCTAGCAAATAAATAAATAAACACATCCTTGACACATTTATAGTCTGGTGATGGTGAGGGGGAAATTTGTTTAAAGTCCAAGTAATCAGACTATTACCAAGATTACGTGGAGAGGGGGGGAAGAGGGGGAAGGGGTGTGCAGCAGTTTAAAGAGAGTGTTTTGGAAGGAGCGAAGGGGGGGAAGTGTCCATCCTACCGCTGTGCTCTGCTGCCACCTTGGCCGCGCCGCGGGACGTGCAGGCGGCCCCGCTCCGCRCCCGCGGAGCTCCCGCTGCGCACCTGCGGCCCCGCTTCTCCCCCTGCCTGCGGAACCTGCCCCGGCCGGGGCCACTCACGGCCCGCATTCATGTCACCTGCTGTTACAAACTGGACAAGGATATATGGGATGGCTAAAGGGTCAGGTTCGGGGGAGAGGAGGGGGAGGGGTTGAGTGTGGTTTGGGGTTGTTCTTCAAATGAGTTTTATTTGCCTGCTGTGCTTAAAATCGGAATTTAGAAATGTGGGTGGGAGGAGAATAATTTTTTTTTTCTGTCCTGTTGCTTACTGTAGGATTCTTCTCCTCCCTTGCCCAGCCTTATCTTGCACATTTAATGAAGAAAACACTGAAATACCCATACTGAAATGCCTGTCTCTCCATCCTTCCTACAGCATGACCACAGGGGCTCTGGAAGGAACTCCCAGAGCTGTAGTCAGAGGTCGTGTCCCCACTTTTTTTTTTTTTTTTTTTTTTTTTTGGGGGGGGGGTGTTTGCACAGAACAGTGACAAAAAATATCATAATGCACTGAACATTTATATAAATGAATACTAGACAACCAATTGCGTTTGTTAATCTTGTTTCCCTGTTGTCTTGGTGTTGTCTTGACATCRGGCTCTGGGCTGGTGGTACTTTGGAAAGCTTTCAAACACTTCATTTCATCTTTGAATTGCACATGCTTTTCTCTCAGTTTTAAGGTTTCTTGTGCTTAGGAGGAAACATGTTCTGACATGCTGGAGTTTGGGGGTGGTAAATATTCCCTTTGAGTACAAAGTGCATGTGTGAAAAAGGCTTTTCTTTAACTTTTTTCCTGAAAATAGGTTTCTTTCTCACTTGCTCCTTTCTCCGTTGTAGTTAATAACCTGTAAARGAGCTGAATCTGGAGATCTGAGCGAAATGGCACTTTTGGAACTGTGCTTTTAACCACGCCACGCTGGGGAAAGTGCAGAAGCTCTGTGTGTGCGTATGAGASGGATTCGCGCCATGCAGATGAGTTTGCAGACTCGGTGACAGAGAGGGACCAGAGGTGAGTGAGTCCCCAGCGATCTGCTTTGCCAAGAGGATTTGTCCAGCCCCTAATCACAGAAAAGCCCTCCATCTGCTCCCCAGAGTCGGCAGTTCTCATCTGTTTTAAGTGAAAATAACCAAGAATAGAAAATGGCACGTAATAAAGAATCCCAAGCCAGGTAGCYGTGTTGTCCTGCATTCCCCGGTGCTGGGGTATTGGTCCCCGGGCGAGAGGAAGAGCTGCAAAGGGTTAAACCGCTGACTTGCTTGCTAGGCAAAGTTTGAGAAAGAATATGTCTGAGGCTGGATACGCTGCAGCCCCGCGTTTGAAATCTGTCACCCTCACTTAGGAGCGCTGCATCTCTGGTTGTCACCGGTGAATAATGATCGCACGGCGATAAGATCGCTCAGCGGCGGTGCGCCGGGGCCGCCCGGGGGAAGAGAAGACAGGAAATTGCGAGGCGTTTAGCCGYTTCAACGGGGTGTTCTTCAGTGTCATCGGTGGGTGTCAGGGTCAAATGACCGGCTGGAGACCAGTTTGGGAAGATAATTTCTTTCCTCCTTTCCTTGAGAGCAACCTTGGGTGTTGGYGACCATTGGCAGCTATGGAAAACAGAGACCTCGGTGGTGATCCTTAAAACAGTACGATGCTGGAGCCCAGCTGTTCTGCCACTTTCTCCCCTTTCAACCTGCCGGACCCGGTGGGCTTTGGGTGACCTACTGAGAAGGAASCCRCTTCCGCAGGAGCAGGTAACGCCTRATTAAGTCACTTTCTGGATTGACACGATCTTGATTTGACCAAAACGTGTCCTGAGTAGCATTCACTGATTTGAAGTCTAGGCTGGTTGAGGATCCAGGAGGTTGAGGGAGAGGAACAGGAATAATTCCTCCTAATCCCTCTGAGACTGCGGAGCAGGGCAACTACCTACAGCCTTRCAGAAGTTTTTAACATTCCCACTTTCCTCCCTGATTAGGGGCACAGAGGACAGAAATGCTTGTGATCGACAACGGCCAGCTCTGCCTTCTGTGCTGACGACAGGTTGCTAGTATGGGGGACGTGGAAAACAGAGGGACAGGTGGACTAAATATGAAAAAGAGAGGATTTTTTTCACCAGAAAATGCACTGGTTGTCCATCAGTTTCATGAGGGAGATATAAATTATGCTCAAGTAAGAGCTCAGAACAATATGCAGAGGCTAAGAAAGAACTATCTTAAAAAGTCAAAAAATACCTAGAACATTAGCCTTTGTACTCTRCGGGGCTCCTGATCCTTTCATCCCTCGGGACCAGCTGGCAGCTGCGAGCAGACTCGACTACAGAGCAGCCCCTGCTCCGAGGCGGGGATACAGGCTCTGACCGYGGGACTGACTGGGGTCATAACCCTTTTCTTCCCGGCCGGCTGAGACCCTCGGAGGGCCCCGGGCTGCCGCCCCTCCATCATGGGAGGGAGGCAAGCGGGATGTCGTCCTCAAATCCCTTCCTCTTTCTGAGTCCCCYGAGAAATGCTGGCTACCTGCTCTTCCCCGTCCGTGCTCGCTCCCCACCCCCATCTCTCSGCGTAGGTGAGGGCGCAAGTCCTTCTCCGAGCGAGCAGGCTCGGCTCCGGGCTGTCCACACGCGGGACTCTCCGAAGCCCCCTTGGAGGGCAGGGGGTGGAGGGCAGGGCGAGTGCGGGGGCAAGGAGCCGCGCCGAGCACACGGCGGCTGGGCTGACCCTCGCCGGGGCTCCTCGGTACGGCTTCATTGAGCCTTTGAAGTCGTGAGTGGTTTAGCCCCGCCAAGCGAAGGGCGAAGGAGGCGCGCAGCTAATAGCGAGTGATTCAGCTTTTGAGGTATGGCCGAGCTAACAGGAGGCACTGAGCAGCCAGGGGTGAGGGGGAAGCCAACCCCGAGGCATTTCGGTTCGCTTTTCTGTTTCCTCGACACATGGCATTGATCAGCTCCCTCTCCTCCATCCCTCCTCAGCCCTTTTCTTAAAGTAACTTGCAGCAAAAGCTGGGCTGTGCGTTTTCTTTACTAATGTAAGAGTTTGAGGCAAATTCTCTTCGCACACGCCGMGTCCTACCTTGACGGCTGTACCAAGTGCTTCTCGGTATTAAATAGCCTTGTCTTTAAGTGGACTTGACAGGCAGGACAAGGTAGTAGCCTTCGAGGGAGCTGGACGGCGGGGGAAGGGTTACTCCGAAACAAGCGCAGACAGCCCGGCATGCACACACACACACACACACACACACACACACACACACACACGCACTGAATGTGTACAGGAGAAATAGGGGGGTTGGGGGGGAGTGGGTGTTGTTACCGCTTTAGGGCAAAAGGCGGTTTCTCCAGAGGTTTTTAAGTCTTTATGACTGATGATGAAAATCAGACAGAATGCTAGAGGCGGTCCGTCTCATCCCTGAGGGTTGGAGATTCTTTTATTCTGTATTATATTTGTTGAATACTGGTACTGCGTATCTAAAAGTTCGCAAGGGAGGAAGGAGAGGAAAAAAAGGGGGTGGGGGAGGCGGGTTTGTCGGCGGCGGCAGCACATGAAATATCGCCATGTTGGTGGAGAGCACGGCTGTAATTATTGCTAGCGAGGGCATCTCCCAGAACCGCCGCTCGGGGAGTTTTTCAGCTCACTTCCCGGCTTCCCTTCCGATACGCTCCGATACACTCCGAGAGTCCCCGGAGCAGCCGAGCCGGGGCAGTCCCTCCGCGAAGGACGGTGATACCCGCACCTTCCCCTCCCGCAGCGCCGGCCCGGCGGGCTCGGCGGTGAGGCAGGGCGGGGATCGGGGTCTGTGCAGCCCCTACATCCATCCCCCGGCAGCGCCGCCCGCTTGGTTCCCATTGCTGGAAGCGGAGGGGAGGGCGAGTCCAAAACGGATGAAGCTCGCTAAATTGTCCTCAGCAATCTAGGGGTTAAAAGCAGCCGGGGGGACGGGGAGGGAAATAAAGAAAGAAGAAAAAGAGAAAATCTAGCCTGACTTTGCCTCTTGGAAAGCTTTAGGTTGCAGCCCTGCCTTCCAAGCATTCTTTAAAGTAGAAATGTGGGAGGGACTCCAGGAGAGAGAGAGAGAGATGGCTATCAACTGAATTCATTACTGTAAACATCTCCCTGGGGTGTCAGGCAGGGAGGAAAAAAAGGCACGACTTACATTAGCAGGGAATAGTGAGATGTGAGGCATCATTACTGCTAAGAGCAGTCTGCGATCCCGGCTGGAGGCAGGCGCAGGACTTGGAGAGAGCCAGACACACACGCTCACACTGATACTCACATACATGTGCCCGATGCCTTCTCCKACCTACGAGGGTCCTGGGTCGCCGTGCCTGCTCCTCATGTGATCCTTTCATCATTTCCAGAGGACAGAAAACGACAGGRAAAAAAAAAAAAGAAAAAGGAAAAAAAAAACAGAAAAAAAAAACAGAAAGAAAGAAAGAAAGCCCAAGACCAAGCGTAGCCGCGGTTCCCTTTCGTTTATTTTTTTACCGGAGAAGGAGGAACGGCGGGGGAAAGAGAGAGAGAATCGAGGAGAGAAAGTGCGTTGGGAATGCCAGAGCCGTGGGCTGCGCGCCGGAGGAGGAGGTGGCGGAGCAGGGGGTAGGACGATGCCGCCGCCTCGTAAGGGCGGAGGAAGGCGCGGGAGGTGCGGGGGTCGCTCGGAGCGGCGGCGGCCGGCGGGGAACGGGCCCGCGGGGCCGGCCGGGAGCGGCGCCGGGCGGAGGGCGGCGGCGGCCACCACCGAGGAGCGGCGGCGGCAAAGTTTTGGTGTGGGGGGCCAGAGGCGCGGAGGGGGATTACGATCGGTGCCGGCGAGGGATTCCCAGACACCTCCAGGTACAGTTGGGATTTCATTTCTCACTCTTTTCCTTTCTGGTAATTCTAGCCCCGGGCGATCTAAAGCCGCGGTGCCCTTTGCCTTCTCCCAGATGGCAAAGTTGAGGAGCCGGGATCAGGCTGTGTTAGAAATACCGCYCTCGCCACGTTAGAGCCCCATGTCCGCGGCGCCGGGCACACACAAGTATGGATTTATGAATGGCCGGCGGCAAGTGCTAGCAGGGTCCCCGGGCTGTTGTGCGCCAGCGTGTGGCTCAGGAGCCGGGACTCGGAGCTGGCAGCTGCAGCCAGGTCCCGGCTCCCCGGTCGCGTTTCACTGCCGAGCCGGGAGGGTGCCGAGCCCGGCCCCCACCCCGCGGGGAGGGGAGAGCCGAGGACTACCCCTGCGGCAGGGGCACCGGCAGAGCGCCCGTGCGAGCACCACCAGCCGTTCTGTTTGGGAGGTGGCTCGCAGAACGGGACCTTTAGAGGTGAGCCTTGCTCGGAAGAGGTCGGCTTAGTTCGGCACTGCCGAGTGTTAAGGAATCTACGGGGAGAGTCTGGAGCTGCGCTCGRCCGGAGGATCCATCAGATCCCCATCAGCAGCCTCYGGAGCGGGGCTGGCGGTGAGTGGGTGGGGGCGAGGTTGTAAGAATCGGATCAAGAGTTCGGAATACAAAGGAGCTCAGAGACCTGACGAGTTAGATTGGGATCTGACAAAAWAATAAATACTGCGGGGGGCTGGGTGCGTGGGGATGGTGTATGAACAAAAATACAGCAGATCGCAAAAGGAAGTCAAGCAGCTGAAAAGACCTTCTTGAATATGATAGAAAACACCATAAAAGATAAATAAACAATCGGCAAAGTTAGGAGAATACAATTCTCCACCTTCTCTTCCGAGTGGGAAGCAGTCAACAGGAGCTTTTAATTAATTTTAATGGAGGAAATCTGTTTTAAGGCTTACAATAAGCTAATAAATCCAAGGCACAAATCCGTGTAAATTCCTGCACTGTGTGTGGAAGGWACTGATTATATTTCTTCAGATACTGCTTTTTGCAATGCATCGTTCAGCCAAATAGAAAAGGAGAGGTTCCTTACACGAGGAGCAGGAAAAGATACTAAAAGCAAATCGGACCTCTCCCTTACTACCTCCCTCTCTCATTCCTTCCCTCTCCACCCGCCCCCCTCTCTGAAAGTCAGGGTGTAAGTTAAAGAGAGGTTTATTTACTGTAACTAACTTTACAGTGCTTGCAGGGAAATTTAACCAGTTTAGAGRTTGAGATTGATCAGTGCTTGGGTTCTGTATGCAACTAAGCGTACAAAAACCCCCACAAATTTCCATGGACTTAATTCCTTGCTTCATTCACTGATATGGTCTTTCTCCAAAGAAGGACCTTTAAATATTTGTAGTTTAAGACTAAGCTAATGAATTGATTTTTCATATATGTATTTTTGAAAGGAGAAAAGTTCATCCTGGCATTTTTTGTAAAACTCTTAAAAAGGTACTGTACCTTTATCTCTATCCACCTTTCTTTCCTTTCTTCTTTGAACAAATTAATATATGCAACGTTATCACTGAGACATAAACTTTGCATAATGAAAAAGATCTAAACATTGCATAATAAAAATAGATGTGATTTTAAAATCATTATTTCTATGTGACAAAYGTGATGTTAGAATGTCAGTGTTGATCTTGTTTCTGAAAATTACGTGAGGAGAGATTTCAAGAAGCTATTTCAATGGTTGTTCTGTGTCCTGATATGGTAGYGAGGCAGTTAAGAGAGTTCAGGCCTGGAGTACTGTAGGTAAAACAAGGCAGAGCACTGTGCAAGTAGAGCGTCTACAAAACTACCTACCTGTAACTAGAACAGTCAGCAGTGTTTTCCAAAGTCCAAGACTTTATCAAGAAGTGGTGCTGGAATGCACCCAGCTTTCTTAAGAGTCGCTTCTCACACACACGTACGCCCTATATTTTGTATAAGGTGATGTTATCTGTGTTTGGCTTGGGGAAGTCTGGATCTAATTTGAGCCACTGTTACAAGTCACATTTATATCCTGGCCTGCTGGAGAGTTTGATTTAGGATGTAGACATATCTCCTTTGCGCAACCCTACACCCTTCCAGTTGGAATCTGCATTACATAGGCTATGCTTTCCTTCRAGAATCAAGAATGTGCTTGCATTCAACTGCTTAAAATAGCAGTATCTAAACTGTGGGTTGTCTTAGGGCTGACTTCCCTACCCTTCCTGCAGCAAAGGAGAGACATAGTTGTACTTGTTTCAACTSCTTTTTGTTTTTTTCACTAGGTAAACTACCAGGCTTTTCCTGTACTGAGCTTTCTATTTAAAGGACTAGAAAGAGGGCACACTTAAGATGATACTGTTTCCAGGAAGGYGAATACTTTATTTCTTAATCATATCTGTTACCTCTTTAATCTCCAAATGAGTTCATTTTTGTCCAGGATACGTTCGTGTAACTTTCAGGCTTTCACTAGGCAGATTCAAATCCAGTCCATTAGTGACCTCTATCTGTGAGAAGGGTGTAGTCAATGGTGGTTTTTTTTCCCTTCCCCATAGCAGACTGGAAACACAGACTGTAAATTGTTTTATACCTGCAAATCACCTAGTTTTTTAGGTTATCAGTGCAAGCAATGTGATTTTCTAGTGTTTTAAGCAGGAAAACAAAATCAGACTCCAGTTCCAAACATGAAAGCACTTTCAATAGGTTTCAGCTAGTTCAGTGATAATATGATAAATATTTGCAGAAATCAGAAAAATAAGAAGTAACCAGTGCTATTGAACATCAGTACTAAAGGAATTGCATTTATRTTTGTMTAATGTTATAATACTTACTCTAAAGCAGGCTGAACCTGTGTGAAATTTTATTGCCTCTCAGYGCTTACATAATTGAAACTTGAGAGAAACACTCAGATCAGATATACTGTGAGTAGAGTTTATAGTAGCAGGGTGTTTAAAAAATGTAGAAAAAGGAAAAAAAATCCAGTGCTGTCTATATTAGGAATACATGTCAGAGATCAAGGAAAAAAGGGTCTTTATAGAACAGATGGACTCTTTTAGAGGATTATTAAACCCAGCTTTCCAATACTAATTTGCCTCTTGTTTACATCCGCAACTATATTCCATATTTTAGTTAGTGATTGTAAATGGCAGTTAAGGACTTGATCAGCAAAATCTTTGAGTAGATGAATACCACTGTTTGACATTTCTCAGATTGTAGTTGATTACCTCAGTGCTTGGTAATGTGATGTTTTTAGGTGTTTCCTTCCCTCCCCTTTGGGCAGTCTTTTTAGGTGTCTTTCTGAAAAGCTTTTTATTTATTTCCTCAAGAAACTGAAAGAGTTGGAATATGGAATATGCCTCAGAGGTACAAAAATGCTTTTTTTTTTTTTTTTAACCAAATATTTGTATTTTTTCTCTTATTAAAAAAAAGTAGAAAAGAATAATATACAGTTATTTTTTTAAAGAAGACTAATTTAAAATACACTGAAGATATGAGCTTCAGTTTCCCCACAGCTATGTGCAACCCACACCTTTCAAGTAATTGACTTCTTTTAAAGAAAAAGAAACCACAAAAAGATCATCATTAAAATGATGGCATGTTTTAGTCATTTATTTTAAACAAACCCAARCCTTAATCCATTGATGATACTCAGGAAAGAAGTGTTTGAAATAAAAGCTCTAYTCTGTTTAACAAATTATATTCTAATCACATCAAACAATATGCCTCAGGAATATTACAGTTTAATCTGGTATTTTCAGCCACTGGTAAAAGGTGTTGCAACCTTCTTACACCTTTCCTTTTTTTATTAATTGATGATTTTCCCAGTTAACAGGTTGTTTGGTTGGCTTSTTTGTCTTTGCTTCCTTCTTCTGATGTGGCCCTTGAACTGTATAAAATTAAATACTATCAGCAACTTAAAACAAATCCATCGTGCTCTACTCAGTATGCCTGAAAACTTAATGATGCAGAACAAGGTCTGTAAAGTTTCCCWTTTTAAAAGAAATCTTGTGTTTTAACTCTACCTAGAAACAGTCTTCTGTATATTTTATTCAAGCTATGACTGCTTTATTTGGTGTGGGGGATTTTCATAAATCTTTTCTAGCGTAGTTTAATGCAAGGGTGTATTCAAAAAGGCATATGACRCAGAAAATTGTTTATCATTCAAAGGTACTGTCTTTGAAACTGCTTAAGTCCTATCAGAAAAAAAAAAACTCTCTTTTGATATACAGGATCAGATCAGTGCCAGATTTGGTCCTGCAAAGTGATGTCTTTGCTTTGGCCCCAGGTGAGAGGTGGCTTGCTTCCAACAAGCCCTGGTCAGTGTTTTGTAGGATCTGCCCCTTACTGAGCAGAATATTAGATGTCACAGATCATACTCTAGCCTGACTTTCAAGTCAACAGGCAACTTTCATAACTCTTAAACACCAGCTAACTATTCACAATATAAGTTATCATTGTGATTTTATGCAACAGTTGTGGATTAAAGACTGMAATCAAAACATTTTGAAGAAAAAAAAAATTTTGAAAGGTAGTTCAGTCTGTGTCAATCTATCTGTAGATTACTGTGATGGACTGCACTGTGTTTTTGCAAATCCTGGCCCAGGTGGAGATGTACCTTGAGCCACAGAATTCAGTACTTACTTCCTTTTATCATAATTTATTTTTTAATGTATCACAGGATGAAGTGACAGAAGTTCTGCTCTTTGGCTAAAGTTCTTTATTGTGTCCAAGTTGTCATTGGTAATCTAATTATCTTAAAAGTATCACATAGATACCAAGCTAGTTCCTCCTAGATGACTAAGATAACCTAAAGCAATTCCAAGAATTCTYTTCAGACAAAATTTTAATGATTTTTTTAAATGTCTGGGATCTTGTAGGAGCATTGCAAGCAAAAGATTTTGAAATTCCGTATCTGTTTTATTAGACATTCATTGTCATGTACATCTGGGTACAGGAAGGCCTGGGCAGGCTGATGCTACATGTTTATCTTGTAGTAAATACTGCAAACTATATGAAAGTACTGCATGACCTCTTGAGAGCAGGGAAGGTGAGAGCTCTGAATGAAGAGTCTCATCAGCACCTCCTGWGAACAGCAATCAGTGTGCTGCAGTGTTACTCCCAGTTCTCACTGGCAGCYTTTGTCATTCCTTCACAAAACCTGACAGTATTTCCAGTGCTGCACCACACAGCTGCACTAGCAGCTCATACCTGGCCAAGCTGTTCTGTAAGAGTCAGCCAAGAGACATCATCTTTAACAGGGTTGTCTGTGGGGGAAAGTGCTCCAGCAGCATGTCCTAGGAATGCTGGGGAGCTTTGGTCATGCTCATTCATAATTTTCACACAGGTTGGAGAGGATCAAAACATGGCCAAACTGCAGACATAGGGTCATCAATTGCAGACCTGTAGGTTCCGAGTACAAATATTTCTTTCTCTTAAGAATTCCTGTATGTTTTTCATACAGATGACCTTTAAAAGGTCATTGGAAACTAATGCAAAAAAAAAAATATCATACTGACAGAACATGAGAATTGTTATGCAGTTTTGAAAAAGAAATCTAGGTTATACATATGTACATGCATATATATACACAATTTTTCYTTGTGTTCAAATATAGGTGACTGTGGCTGTCTAATCATAGAAGTCTTCTTCAGACCTTTCAAACCATATGTAATTAATATTAATTCAAAATTCGTTTTCTTGGTGAGCTGCAAATCAAACTAAACAATAARAAAAAAGGCATAGTTTTCCTCCAGTGAGTTGGAAATTTCTGTACKGGGTAAAAAAGCTGAGGTGCTCCCAGGAGGTATTGCTCCTGAGRTCAATGGAAAGAGTCTGTAGCAAACTTACCTGTGCTTATGAAATACAACTTCACAGCTGAAGGACTGCATTTGAAATTATTGGACTTGRTTCCAGACTCAATCCTTCTTTCACTGGCAAGTTAATTTCACAGACACTCTTCTCATTATTAGGTATTACTCATGTATGTAATGATTTAAATACCCCAAAGTGATGTCATTTAGCTGTAATTGAAGATGATACAACCCCAACAGCATCTCTCTGGTTATATTAATATATACATGCTTTCAGAGTAACTTCCTCAGATATGTATAGGAAAACAGACTATGTAAGTAAAAGTAATTTAAGTTACTAGAATTGTGTCTTTATTAGGACTGTAGCAGTATATGAGTTTGTCACAGGTTCAGCATACATAGGTATACTTCTGTAAAAATTATCTGTAGATGGGACATTRTGTGTGCTTGCTTAATAATGAATTATGATTTAGGTAAGTGAGAGAGTTTTAGTGAACCTGTTTCATGTCTCTAATGCTAACTGAAACCATGTCAGGTGTCTCTAAATGAAGGASTCTTTGTTAGCAGTACCTTCTAATTTTATTTGTGATCTAGGAAGTTTTTCCTAGGTGGTGTTTCTTGTGTCATTGAGAGATTTGCATCCAACTGAATGCACCCTATTTAACAGTCTTGTTCATCTGGTTTCACAGGCCATCTCATTAGTTCATCTAGGTTTAACCTTATTCTTATCTTTACCCACTTAGCTTTGGAGTTTGTCACAAATGCTCCAAGACTACACATTATTTCTTGAGCCATATCAGTTAATAAGTTGCTCTTGAGTTTCATCAATCGTTATGTTAAAAAAACCAAACCAAACCAAACAAACAAATAAACAAAAACCCCAAAAAACCCAAACCAAAAAAAACAACAAAACTTACAATATTTTGGTACCTGAATTGGTGTTATCTTAGATCTGGTGATTGTAGGACTCAATTAAACATATTACTGTTCTAGATGTATATTGCATCATGTTGTACAGACCCATTACTGTAAGCCCCCACATCATTCATTGGTGAAGAGAAAGTGGAGGCAGAAATGACAGGAGAAGCTAACCAACAGCTAACACTTCTCTCTCTAGTATGCTCATGACATTTTATTTCTTATTTTAAACTTTTTCAGTATTTCATCATTTTATGCTTTGAGCTATCCATTGAAAATTTACTTCCAAAACAAARTAAGTAAACTAAGCAAATAAAACATGCTATTATCCAGCCTGAAAAATTTCTCCTTCTTTAAAACAGATTTAGTTGTCTAGCAACAAATTTCCTCACGTTGAAGATGAATATACAGTGAGGAACTGTTCAGATTTAACAGAACATGATCACATACACAGTCATTCTCATCTGTATTGCTAAATTCTGTGTATCAAATCKGTATATGCCTAACAGTGATTTTTGAAATAGTTCATTCTGGCCCTGTGCCATGCTGCTCACTCACTCAAGAGCCACTTCTTGAACAGTTTAACAGTAAATTGTAAAATGCATTTTGCCAGTAGAAGTCTTTTTTTTATTTATTTATTTGAGAAATTACTTTCAGCATTCAACAAAACTAATTTCAAAACCTTACTGTTTATCAGTGGTGCAGGGGAATTACAGTCTTTTCTCACAGAGAGAAGTGTCTACCACTACAGCTTTGAAAATACCTAGGAAGGAAGGAAGTATAATGGACACCTCTCATTCTTTTAAGAATGTGCTCTTTGAATGTCACAGACAGAGCCAAGCCCCTTGTAATTGCCCAGAGATGCCTAAGAATCTGTGGCAGAGCACCTGACAGTAATGTTACTCTTGCTTCTTYATCCATGTTGAGCCCTATAAAAATCTCCTTTTTAAAATCTTTTTTATTCATGTCATATTATGAATTTAAAATTATAAAAATGGAAATATATGCATGTGGGCACACACACAAAATACAGAAAAAGACAACAAAAAAAGAGATTTTAAAGAGAATTAGCAAAAGATAATTTAAAAAATCTATTTCCTTCTGAAACTTACTTAGCATCTTCTTTTTTTATTATCTAACTAGGTAGTAGGGCAAACAGTGATACTGCAGAACTTTGAAATGGAAACTGTTATATGAGTTTTTCTAGTTTGGTTTTCTACTATAGTGCTTTCCCTCCATGGTTAATACAGAACAGTTTTCACAAATATTATTYCATGCAATACAGTTTTAAGAAAAAAGTTGAAATTTTATTTCATTTTAAATTCTGAATGCAGAGTTCTGTGTCCCTTCTTGTGTGATAACCTAGAACCTTGGCTTTTAGTTATGTCTGATTCCAGTAAAATGCTGTCATTGAAAACTAAATAAAGATGAAAAACARCCACAACCCACTAAAACAAACACAAAAGCAAAACCAAAGGACATCTAAGCCCACAGTTCAGAAACTGTGGAAATCTCAGTGCTAACAAGATAGCTGTTTTCTGTTCCACACTGGATAATCTTACCCGTATCTATTTAACTTTATGTGTAGTATAACATACAGGTTTGTCTATTATCACAGAAATCAAACAGTTCTATTCTCAGATCAGCACAGTGTATCTTTATAAATCTGGAATAAATGAGATGTTAGAGTTGCTGCCAGCAGCTCTGGCAACAGAACTGTTGATCTGCCCAGATCCTCTTTCCTGCAAAAATGTCTTATCAGCAGATCCACACATCCTACATGGTGTGACTGAATTCACAGATAAGAGGACAGAATGACTGAAAGTGGATGGATGGCATGATCGTAAATGGGTCATGAGTTACCAGCTGTGGAGCTTGATCTTGAGCACCAGGAGACATAATTATAAATTTCAGAGCCCTTCAAATGATAAGCAGGTCTCTAGGTAGAAGAGTTGTAACTCTTCACCCTTCATTTGTCCAAAACTGAAAGTACATAAATCAGTCCATATGAGCAGAGATGACTCTGAAATTCATAACTACTCATCTCTGTGACATTGATGGAAAYTCTATTGAATCAAATGCATAGATATTCTAATTATGAACCTCTGATATTCAGAACTTCCCTTAGGCCATCAATATCTCATATGCAATCATATTTTACAAGCTGCCAAATGATTGTCTGGTTTTGCATGTGCTGAGAAGGCATCCTCCAGCATAGCCAACCAGCTGCAGAAAGATGATCCTTTTTGAGTTCTAGGAGAATAAACACTTTTAAATTTCAGATAACATCAGTGTCAGTTYACATGCTGCTTAAGTCTTGTGAAAAAATGCTTGGCAATCTTGGGAAGRGGTGTTTAAATATAGTGCTGTATATTGTCTTGTGTTGATTGATAGTCAACGCTTGTCAAAAGACATTCTTTTTAACTCTTTCAGTGCACTGCTAAAAGATTATCTCCTGTTTAATACAATAAGAAATAAAAAAAGACCTGAAGCCTTGCTCCCATTGACTGGGGTACTTTTATTGACATTTGCTTGTATTCTGGTAGCAGCATACTACTCTTCTATTTCTCTCTTTCACTATCTCTATTTTTTAAATAGCTGCAGCAGCATAGGCTGAATCAGAATTTTTAGTTAGCTCTTCAGCTAAGAAGGATCTTTYTTTTAAGCTGGAGTTCATCCTCTTACGTCTGTCATGTCAGGTGCATTGAGGACAAGTATCCTAAAGATACTATCAAAACTGAAAGAATAATGCTCATTAAAGCTTTTATTTTAATTTAAATATTTCTCACATTATTTTTGAAAGTCAAGTATTGAAGTATTGTGCCAAGGGAARATAAAAGCTGGAAAGGGAAAGTAACTAGAAAATAACTGAAAAACAGGATGGAAGTGAGTAATCAAAATTGTCCMGACCAAATGAAGTCCAGAGATAAACAAGTTTATGTGTAATAGAAAATCAGAATTTCCTAGTGATCACAGTTTTAAACCCCTAAGCTGTTATTCATCTGAGAAGAAAATGACTATCATGAGAGGGAGAAGTACGACAGTGCACCTTGTAGGACAAGCTAAGATGGGACAAAAGGWTCTGTTGCATTYCCCTAATTGTTTCTGTGGTGGGCAKAACACATTTAAGTTATCACACAGTTCTCTCAGAACTTTAGAACAGAACCCTTGCTGGTTTTGTGAGTCTGTTGTTCTTTAGCCTATTCCCCATTAATATTGTTTTGTGTTTTCATTTTTGTGTCTTTAGAAACTATGCATTTTAACCATAAGAAAAAGWAGATACAGAGTAAAGATGGGATGRGTAAAGGAATTAGTGAGAAACTAGTCTTAAATTTTCCCCTCAGGAATGGATTTATTCACAGAAAGYGTGTTTATGTGGATAAATCAAAGGGGAATGCTTAWTATTWTTTGTTATTTAAAGTATATAATSTAGATCCTGGCAGCCTTTTTTGTTWAATACCCCATCTGAAAGAGATTAGAGATCCTTTATGTGACAAAAAAAAAAAAGATTGAAATAGGGGAGCAATRGGGACAGTGCCATGGGAGCAAATGACACCAAACTGAGTCTTTATTACTGCTGTTTATAAGAAACCTGATGAAGGACACTTTCATTGTGCTCTATAACATTCAGAATTGTGATGTTTTTTTCTTCATCATCAGTGCATTCATGCTGTCCTGTTGATTAAATCACTGGCTGGGTCAAACATTGATCAAACTCTGTGCTATGGTCYGCAGTGTGCTTTTGCCGCTTGCAGCTGGAGGCAGGGCAGAATTCAGCGCTGGGTTCTGCAGTCAGGGGACAAGAACTGGTACAGACTGAGGGCTAARCCAGCAATGGCTGCAGAAATTCCCTGTGCATGTACATATGGGAGGACTGGCATTTCACTTCCCGCAGGCAAGACAAATACCCACAATCAGCATCAACACCAAGTCTGAGCCCTTAATATGAAGGAGGGAAGGAGATAATTCATGGTGAAGGCTATGCTAAAGATATTCATCCTTGCTTTATTAGTGRGGGTGTGCAATTTTTTTATAATGTCAGCCTTCTCCATTAGTGTTGTAGTAGCAGTAATATTTGGAACATGTAATTCTAGTTATTTGCTTACTTATTATCTTGCAGAAAGYCCAGTAAAGAATTGAGTTACTGTAACTGTAAAAGAGAAAAAAAAGCTCAGTGGAAAAATGGCACCGTATGAGTTAACATGTTAGCCCTTCATTCTTTCAGATCAAGCTTCCTGTGAGTAATAAAACACAAGGCAGATGAATTTGGCTGGTCTCAGTCAAGCCTCTCATGGATAGTTGCCCACACGGGAATAACTACTGCATAGATTAGCTCTGTGAATAGTTCCAGGACAGGTGTGGGACTGAACTGCTTTGGCAGAGCTGTGCCAGGCAACTTGTGTGTGATGATTTGCTTGATGGTATCTGCCTTCCCTTTTCATGAGTGCTAAAATGTAGCCAAACATGTTTTTAAGTATTTGATTTTAGGAAATTGGAGAAAACTCAAATTTTGYCAGATTAGCAAATACTTTATTAGAYAATTCAGACAAATGAAGTAAAAGTGGAAATTAAAATACCCTCACTAGGGTAAGAGATTAGTCAATATGTCATTCGTGATAACAAACAATGTTATGGTTTCTGATTCCTCTTTCCTAAAAGTCTAAAAGAAATAACAAAAAAGTGCAATATTTTAAAAGCTTACAAGGGGAGTTAATGACACAGGGTTTCTCTTGCTGAATACAAAATAATTTCCTTACTATTTGAAATCCAGGCATAGTCTTTGGTRATCTATATGAAATGAGAGGTGGAGTCAGGTAAACCCACCACTATTAACAGAGCCTTATTTTCCAGTCCCAATCAGAAGTGAGAAGATTTGTTAGGTAAGGAAGACRAACTGCTCTTTGACCTCTACATGCTCTTCTTCCTCTGTTCATACAAAGCAGACATGAGCCTCAGTAACACTGTACAAATCCTCATAAAAAGCGCATTATCAGAAACTAACTCTACAGTATTTTTCCTGACATAAAAAGGGGGGAATGTAAACATAGGATAGAAGGAAAAGTTAAGAACAACATTTGATCAATGAATTTTGATGCACAAGCAGATTCAGAAAGCTGCTTGGTATTAGATGTGTAGTAGTACTTGYGTAAATCAGGGCTCTACCAGTTTGCAGCTGAATTATCCACAACATAAAACTGAAAACTTCTCTGTTGAGCTCCTTCTTAAAGCCATGACTGTAGGCCAGCCTTCCTTCTTAAACAATAAGGGAAAGGATTGCAGCCCGGGAGCTGACACTGCTTTTTGTGCCCTGGCTTCCTCTGAATCAATAGACAACCCTGCTCTTCAAATCTCTCACACAAAGTAAATATTTTTTTTCTTGATTTAACTGGAGATGCTTGGGCATGCAATTGCCTAAGGTCAGGTTTACAGCATTGCTCTAGTTATTTGCCACACAGTTTGGAGTTTCAGAGTCATCTGTAGAGTAATTTATTGAGGCATCTGTTTTATACTGCAGTTTTGATCCTTCTATCCRTCTCATAGCAATTGCTAYGCCCATTGTGACTGACATTTTCCATGACATTTTTCGTGCATTCCACCATTGCTATAATCTTGATTTTCACAGGCRTGTGACCATTTTGGGCATATAAAATAGCTCTAAAAATTTACTGGTCTAACCATCATCTCCTTCTGCTAGAGGACTACAGACATAATGGCTTTATCAATGCAACAGTGGACTTTTGCCACTTGCAGTAAATTTCAATGAATTAAATAATTTCTCCTGCTGTAGGAGCTCTCTGTTGCAAGAGTAAGGAGAATAATGACAGRGGTTCTCTATCAATTTGCCATTTTAAAACTTCAGTTAGGCTTATAGGTGTGCATATTCTGRTGGTGGCATTGTCTAAGAAAGATAWGAACCACATGAGACAACTGCTGTAAGGTTACTGGAGAAAATTCAGTATTGCTGCCTTGCAGTGAATATTTATCTCCAGAATTTACTGTAAGACTCTGCTAGCTGGTAACCAGTGATGTTTTTTAATTCAGGATTTAGTGGCYTTTTTCCAGAACAAATTTCAGTAGTACCCCAGAGGCTGTTAATGTCTAATAATAAATGTGTCCTTTCACTAGTCATTGTTTTCTTTATAGAAGCTAGTACAATGTTTTGCAACTAGATATAAAAACAAAGTGAATAATAATGARCCACATTGCATTCTGTTTTATGTGATCTTATTCTGCTYATCACTWRGTATTAACCTAATGCCAATATGTAAAACTTCAGTGAAAGCTGCTGTTACAAAAATGTTCTGCAATGTTCAATAATGTTACATGTCTTTATATCATGCAGAGAATTATTAATACTCAACATGAGACCTGATCAGTCAGAATTGAAAATTTTTAAATTCTCTTCTGATCAYGAAATTCAGGGCAGTGATTTGTACACACAGCAACTGATGGGTGCATTGATCCTGTTTATAACTCCACTGACTTGATACACATGCACAGTCCAGATAAGTAATTAGCAAAATGACGTCAGTTGTGCTGCATATTCCAACTGCAAATTACAGTGTTGCAAAAATTACTCCCTATGGATTGTTCTTCTAGAAATGTTCCATACAGCAGCTCTCTCTCACCCCTGCTCTCTCCCCCTCTCGCTCTCCCTCACTTTGCCCTTCTATTGTAACCTGTAATGTTTAA
This sequence comes from Alauda arvensis, assembly GCA_902810485.1. Classification (NCBI taxonomy): domain Eukaryota; kingdom Metazoa; phylum Chordata; class Aves; order Passeriformes; family Alaudidae; genus Alauda; species Alauda arvensis. Next base: position 96,961 of record CADDXX010000924.1, on the reverse strand, counting down.
AGCCCTAGATAGGCTGAAACTTAGGTCTTCCCACCAAGATTAAAGGGTTGCCTTTTCATGGTCCTATGATTCCATCTATTTTAACATCTCTTATCAGAGAGGAAGGAGTCCATAGGTTCACTAATAGATATCAGTACAAAACTGTCATTTCAGGCTGTGGGAAAATGAGATTAGAGTTGATCTGACAAGAAACAAATCTCCTCTTCCTTTCTCTCAGGTAATTACAGAAGTTGAATKCATGATCCCAGTATATTTCTTGCTTTTCAGGCAATTTCCAGGAGGAAGATTCTGCTTATTATAGATGAGTACCCMCATTCTATAATTGCTGACAGTCATTTGGGGAACTTTTCCCTTAYATGCATTGTTATGCTGCAAATGAAATAATGTGAAATAAATAGCACCATATCTCATATTACTGCTYTTAAATAGAGGGGGATCTTTCTGATAATTTTTCACTGTTAAATCTTTTCATGATGTATTATTAMCATTAAGGGTAAAGGGATTGTAAAACCTGAACTGTGACTGTAAAGTGTGACTGGTTACTTTCACGACAGACTTTTCTCCAGTATGAATGGAGGTTTATTCTTCTAAAATCTGGAATTACTTTAAATCTACCTAAATGAAAATGAGGAGACTTCTTCCTTGTTCCAAATCTTCACCTATAGGRTAAAGCAGAAAAAGATGAACATCAGACCAATTGACAGTGCCATGGCAAAACATTTTTGGAGCTGTAAATAATCAGAAACACAGTGCATGTACAAACTTGARTGCCTGAAGTAGAGAGTGCTCGTGGTTTATGAATCAATGTATAGATATCACTACATTGACAAATCAAATGGTGATCTGTCTCTTTGTGCATGCTACCTGTATCCACAGTAGTTTAAAAACAATTGCAAAAATCCATAACATTTTTAGAAACAGAATCAAAAGCACTATATTTAGYCCAAAAGGCACGTTCAAAAATTCATTTGTAAAAATGTGTTAGATTTTCATTAAAAATACTAAGTAATAGGGAAATGCATAAGAATCCTCTGGTTTTTGATACAAAATTAAAAAAAAAATGGCATTCCACAAACAGCAAAATTTTCACACTGTTTGAACAGAGCTTCTTGATTTATTTTGATGATTTGTATTCCATCCTGTAGAGAAAATCATGCATGTGCTTAGTATATATAGTCATTTTGATACATGAAGGGCCTGGGATAATAATAAAAATAAACCCAGCAAAACAATTGTCTGCTTGCAGCCCAAGTACAAGCATTAAAAATGCTACTATAATCAGAYGATTCCTAATGAAACTGAAGCTTCAAAAYAACTGATTTTTCTRTATAAAGAAGTGAATKTGTAGTAAATAGGAGAAGGACGTTGTAAGGCTCTCCACAAAGTACAGCAAAAATCTGAAGAATCCTGTAACAAAGACACCATGGCTGCAACATATGTATATATCACTTTTTACAGGTATCTCCAGGCAGCAGTGGCTGACTTCTAGGGGCTTTGCTCTGGCACAGTTAACTCCATATTACTTGATTAGAAATTACTTACATAAAACATTACTTTCTCAACAGTATGTRTGATTGCTTTTTCTTTCCCCAAAGCTTAAGAATCATGCAGCTGTACTGCAGTMATTTCATGCTAAAACAGTTTTTTTAGATTTCTCCCCTACCTTCCCACTCTCTCCCAAAAGTGACTCAGATATTATTCCTGTGAAATGCAGGCCTTTATTTCATGCTACATATGACATTGGTTCCCTCTGTTTCCAGTTAGATCAAAAATAAATTTGAGAAACAGTCTCCTTTCCATACCTGAGGTCAAATCCTTCGGAATTTTTCAATCCCAGTAAAAGTCAGTAAGTTTTGAACAYGATAACCATTTTGCAAGGTCTCCACACATACTTAAACACATTTCTTCCAGTGGAAATTTCTTTCAACTATCTCCATTGGAAGGACTGAGAAGAACCACCTTTATATTTTTAGGTTTTTGAGTGAGGAAGATTTGATTTCAAAACACRGTATGGCCTAAAATATAAATCTGAGACAGACTTTTTTTTTTTTTAAATTTAAATTGTAGCAATATTGCCTGCAAAGTCCACAAAACAACAGCAATAAGTAATGAAAGTAATAAGAGTAGGCATCAGGTTGTCTGGCATGCACTGAGAATTTAAGCAAAGACCAGTCTCTCTTGGTAAATGTTGATATGAATAATTAAATGAAACAGAGGCAAAATACAGTCTGTCAAAACCAGTTTCCTTCTAGAGACATGGGAGGAATTAAGATTTATTTCAAGGGAAAGTATTTATGCATGTCTCCAGCATTTTAGTTTGCACAACTTGTCTCTGGGCTAAAACTTCCCAAAATAATTTCCCTAATAAAGAATGTTGGAATAATTTTTTGCAATATGCAGTTTATGTGAAATTTTCATTCCCAAGTGTCATCCTGGGCGACCTTCAGTGGGCTGAAGTGTGGTATCCAGTTACTGATTCAATATTCAGTGTATCTGATGATGCTAGAATATGTACTCTGTGTTCTGAACATGCAGYTCTGCTCCTCACTTGGTCTGTACTGACATAGTTTTCTTAGATTAATTATGCTAGTTCAGGACTTGAGCAGAAGAATGAACAGTAAACTAGATGATCTGATTTAGTTGCCTTTCCAGAATAACAAAAAATTAATGTAAGATATGAATGAGGAAACCATTCCTCCCAGATTTAACACAGTCATAAGTTTTCTTTCCCATATTATGCCCAGAATTGGTTGAAAATTTTAGAAATATTTAAATAATTTTCAAGCAAAACATTTTGATTTGGTGGAACATTGTATCCAAAGTGACACAGAATTTCTTATTTGGTGTCCTAAACATAAGTTTGAGCTACATAAACCCATGAAATTTAATACCAGCCCATTGTGACAAGTAATTGATTTRTTTGGATGTAATCTATTTTTAGATATTTGTGTGGCATAATAACACTGAAATAGCTAAGATTCTCTGTGACTGAAGTTCCTTGAGTCCAAGACTTAGGTGATGGTTTGTCCTTCAGCAAAATCAWTATAAATAGTTTCCACCGACATAAAAAAAAAGGGGTAACTTCTCCTGACTACACTTTCCATGTCTTTAATGGTTAACTAAGACTTCATTCAAGCACTTCATTGAGTAGTTCCTAAAACTCCTAACATACTTATGAGGTCTTTATGCTTTCCCTGTCATGGATAGGAGCATCCATTCAATAAATAGCCACATATAAWAGCTTAACTTGTGTTTGATTACTAGATTTAGCTGTACTGTAAGGTCCTACAAGCCACCTGGAAAAGGACATATTCCTTTTCTTCTTGTCTCAGTGGAACATGGGCACTGAGACAAGAATACATCACAAAGGGAGACAAAAATTTATTATACGAGCACCTGGAATCTAAGCTAATACACAGAAATTCTGGGTATGATTCAGGTTCAGTACTGCATCCTAGCATTTTTCATCAAAACCACGCAAAATTAGTTTGAACCTCAGTGATATAAAGAAAGTTTGCAAAACTGGGATCCGATACATCTATATCYGTTTTCCATATATACTTGGAACATTCAGGCATGAATTCTTCATAGACCTAATAAACTGCCTTTCTGAGATATGTTTCTTTCCAGACATTATCCAAAATGCGAGTGAGAGATGTTGAGCATTTTTGAGAAACTGAACATCATGATACACCACTAGCTGGAATGGCATCTTTACTCTTTAGCCTTTGTTTYAAATAAGCAGAACATCAGGATATTTTTCTAAATGCARAGATTAATACACAGTCTCCAAGAAATTATGTAAGCCTCGTTTCTAAGCACAAATGTAATTAGTTTTGACAAAGKAGGAATGTTTTAGCATTGAAAATATGTCTGTAGTGRCAGAGCAAGGCACAGCTGGCATAARGAAGCCTTCTCACTTCTTAAGATGTATGAATTAACCATGTTTGGTCATTTGGAATAGCAAAATTGATTGATCAGAGTTGAGCCATACCATAGGATTCATATCAGTGCCAGAGAGTGCGCTGACTACAACATCATCTTCAGTTGGAGCCTCAGGTAATTAGGAACTCAAGGCACTGAAATAGCAGTAAGAATCAGTTGAACACTGGAAGAGTTTTTGTCCAGGCACCTGTTCATAAGATCTGTTACGTATATCTTCCAARTATTCTATTCTTAGGCCTTAATTGCTAAACCCTTAAAAATGTCTAAATTTCCATTCAGGTCAGGAAACCACATTCACCCGGGAGAAGTACCTACCGTGCAGCCTTTGGCTGAAACCACACACTGCTGAAATCTGCAGAAAGATACTTATATTATTAACACGGGGTGCGTTTGGGTCTTCTTTCTTTCCCTGGTTCTTTCTCTCTTACTCCCAACTGTGCATCTTCTCCATCTCCTTTCCCTTTCTGATAGAAAAKACATCAGTCCAATAAAGCAGTTTAAAATAAAACTGCAATAGAAGCAATGCCTTGTTGACATAAACTGTTACATTGTACATAAGACAGGCAGGTATATTTCTATTTGGATACTTTCAGTGGATACCTTAGGTGGCAATAATAACATCAATATTTATATTACYATAAGGTTAGCTTGCACTAGAGTGTCATTTTTATAGTGTTGTTTCCTGCAAGTGTTTTTCCTGTCACAATAATTTCTGGCTTTTCGAAGGTAAACATGCAGGACAACTAAGCCAAGTGTATGGAATCTCCAGTATTTTTAATGTTATAGCTATTAAAATAATGACCTTTATGCAGCCATCTGAGGTGCTATGCAATGCCTTAAAACTCAGAGGTTCTTTGAGATATTAATAGCAATAACATTATCTCAGCAATGTGAGAACTCAAGCTGTCCAGATTGAATGTCATTGGTAAAATCGCACTGGAAAATATGCCCATCTGAATTGGTTAAAAATATAAGAAGTCAAAGAATCAATTTCAAATATTTCTCAAGCATATTGAACAAAATTCTGGACAGTCACTWTCATCAGCAAATTAGGATTTTCAAAAAACATTTTGAAGGTGTTRAAACTAAGCTTCCACTAATTTTGCTGCAAAAAGACCATAAGCAATTTGGCATTTACAATTTTTTTGTGATAAGCTTATCAACTATAGTAATAATATAAAAAAATTTATTTTAAGGAAATATCTAAATATCTTTTTTTGCTGTTGAAAGAAGGAAAATTTAATTTGATGGGCTACTCAAGGTTCTCCAGACTGTTCAAAAATACAAAAGTTTTGTTTTATTTTATTTTCTTTGTTCCACAGTTTCTAAATATTTATGACAGAAAATGTTACCATTGTTAGTCCCATACATATAAACAAAAGTTGCTAAAGTGTTTCTAGATCAAGTTCACAAATATGGTATATTGCCCTTGTGTTCTTTGGTGCAAACAGCATGACATGASATCGGGCTTTCTTCAGAAATTTTATTTATATTTTACTTTATTCAATTTTTGTATTATACTGCTATTCTCTATAATAAGTAAATGTTATGCTGGAACTATTTAAAGGGATTATATGTGCCAGTAAATTTTAAATCAAGCTACTTGCCTAAGCTTATATTACTGAAATAATGATTGATGAGCACTTTTGTAAAATCATGTGAAATYAAGTACATGAGAGGGCAGAAAATATCACCAGCAACACCATCAAAACAGCCTTTAAAAGTTTAGTAACTGAAGAGTTTAAAAATTTAGTAACTGAAGAGCCACTTAGAGCCATTGTGCTTTAGTGATTAGAGGACACAGAAGCATATTATAGAAACTGAATTGAAATCCTGGCTAAGCAGAAAATGCTGGGAAAATTATGTTGGCTCTAAAAAGATGAAATTTCACTCCTGGGGCTTATTTCTTCTGAYTGCTGCTGACTCACTGGGCTTATGTGGTCAAGTAATTTAACCTTTGATCSTAGCTGGTTAAAAATTTTGAACGATCCTAGAAATTTTGTTCAGAGCTGTGTCATCTTCTGTCYCTAAAACACTTGATGATGATGCAGTGAAAGATTATCCTCGTATGAAATGTCCCATACAATTTTAAATATCTCAAATTCTTCAAACTTGAAGTCAACAGTAAGAGAGAAATTTTTCTGGTTTTACTGCTTTTATTTTTTTTCCTCCAAAATGAAACAAGCATTTTTCACAATATTATTTGTTGCAGTTGTAAGGAGACATTCACAAAATAGAAGTACTTCSCTCTGAAGGGAAATGACATTATAATACAAGAGCTATTAGATAGATAAGGAGAATATTCTTAAGTGTCTTTTTCCTAAGATTAGATTGAGAGTCTGGAAGTCAACTACTTCTTAAAGTGATCGTATTGTCTATAGTTAGGAGCTATCCTGCTGAAATAAGTGCTGCAGAATTTATGGTCAGGATAAGTACAAGCTATTTATAAGGATAACAAGACATTCTTAGGTAGAAAAAAAATAAACTATGATCCTATGTGCCCTTGTATGGGAGTAAATAAGACAGCAGTTAATCATTCAGRAACTAGACAGAAGCTCAGAAACCTTTTTACAAATGTGAAAAATTAAGAGTTTAGTATCTGTGATGCTTTACTCTTCAGGACTTTCTGAAGCTTTTGGTGTTGGCCACTGCTTTTGACTAGTCTGTCTTGTCCTTTTTCTCTCTTTTATGATGGATAGCATATATTTTCCAAATCAAACAATTCCTTTTCTACTCAGAATCGTGTCATTTATATGGTTAAAGAAGTTATACTACCTTCTTTTTCATGTATTTTTCAGCACTAACTTCTCATTCTGTCTAATACTGTGTGCCTTTCCAGCMTTTACTTTTCAGCTTAGTTCTGATTAATCTGCATATATCTAAGATACCAGCCTATGTATTAAGCTATGTTTTATAAAGATGTTTTGCACACAATACTTTCTATGCAACATGTATTTCTGATTATAATTTTCAGCCTATGCAGCATTTTCTTTTTCTCATTTGCTTTAATGAATGATGAAGCTATTGTAATGAAACAGTAGCAATTTTTGACAATGTAGGATTAGTCTGTAACAATAGTAATATTATAATARCTTGTTATCATAACACAACAGCAAAAAAATGGACTGCAACGATTTAATCTAGATGGACTCCTAGAAAATATCTAATGTGAGAGGTTTTCATCCTGAAAAACTTACAAGGATCCCAGAAGGGTACATTTGGACACTTAGAACAGGAGATTGTAATGTCATTTAGTGGAGATACAATTGTGGGCTTTAACAAGGGTTTATTTCTAAAACAACATCTAAATGCAAGCAAAACAAGTGTGCTCTGAGTGACATATTTCATTATCCCTATTGCAGGGAAAGAGATGAGATAATTTTTTTATAACTCATTCTAAATAAGTTAAATTAAGTCTTAGGCTCAAGTTTAGAACTCTGTTACTGACTTTTCAGAGGGAATGACACTGAAAAATGCAAAGGCAGAGAGAAAARATAGTGGAAACGTGTATTTAAAAAATGATATTTCTTCATCTGACAATGCAGASAGTATTAAGGATGCATAAATTTCACCTGGGAGATTTGAAACAGTAAGTCCTGTGGCGTTCTTCACTAATTAGAGAAGATATGAAAAGGAAGAAAAAGAAGGAAGTGATTATCTTTGTTAGTGTTGCTAGAGGTTCTTTGCTCTTCTCATAAGCAGGGATTTAAAGCCCATTTTGAGACAAATATTTAAGAAAACAAATATCTGTGTAAAATGGGATGGAATACAACTTGCATCAGCCAGAGATAGAGGGGGAGTCATGCTAGACTAGCCTGATAGCTGTGTTTACCAAGATAACTGTTTTTTTTGAAGAAAATGATAATGCACTTTTTCTATCTAGACTTCAAAAGAACATCTGATCTRGTGACATTCTTTAGCATGGGGAAGAGACTAGAAACAATTTTTAAAGCATAAAACAACTAAAAAGAAGAGAGTTAAAAATGCAGCAACTTGTCTCTATAGATACTACTATTAGAATTCCTCTAACCTAATCTTTAGTGCTAACAATTATAGTATTTTCATCTAGAAATTTAGTTTATTAGAATAAAATTCTATGGCACATATAGAAGATAAATTTTGATGAGAGTACTGCCACAATATCTGAAAACTCTTTGACTGTTCTAAGAGAGAATTATGATGAAATAATTTCAAAAATTGAACATTTTAATTATAGGTGCATTTATATTGTTACTTAACAAAAGGTTTAACTCGTAGGCTAGGAGAACAGCAGCTGGGAAGGGAGACTTGAATGTGTGAGTCAATCACAAAACCCTTGAGTGCCTTGGCCAAGAGGGAGGGAGGGAGGGAGGAAGGCAGGMAGGAAGGAAGGCAGGAAGGAAGGAAGGACAGGTTAATATGCATGAAGTGAAGTATCTCCAGTAGATAATGAAATTTTGATCATTAGAAATAGGAAGGGTTAAAACTATTTGGAGCACTGAAGAGAGTATTTATAAAAAACCGTGCTTGAATTGGAGCAGGTACACAGACCAGCTGCTTTGATAACTAGAGGAATGAAGAAGCCGTTTTACATGAGGGGACTGAAAGAGCTGGATTTAGCCTAGCAAAATAATAGCTGAGAAAAAGTATGATTGCCTTCTATAAATAAATGGGGGGCAGGAGGAAGATGAGTTATTTTTGCAAAAGGACAAGGTTACACAAGAACAAATGAATATAAACTAGCTATGAATGCACTTGTTCTGCAAATTCATAAAAAGGGTTTTAAGATGGAGCTGAAATGAGATGAATGGGATTATATGACATGATTATTTATGATAGCAGGGAATTGGATTCACTGACCCAGGATGCCTCCTCTAGTTCTGCAGCATGTGCTTGTACAAATCGCAGTTCTGTTCTCTGACTAGTAGATCACCTATTTCTGTGAATACCTACGTCCTTTGCTGAGATACTGTAAAACTTTGATTTTTGTTTCCAGCAGTGATGCAGAGAGTTGGGTTTAGATGTGCCCCCCTCACACTTTTCCCCTCTTTTTTTAATGTATAAGTAAGATAATGTTATGCCTCTGCATTTTCCAGTATTTTTGGCAGAAAAGCAGATCAGGGTGGGTGGAGGCAAAAAAGTACATGAAAGGTAGGTGGTAAACTTTCTGAGCAGGAATTATGTATGAGTAGGTATGAACAGGTAAAACATCCAGTTTTATGCCACTGTATTTCAAATATGAGCCCTAATATATACATACATGTTACATTTTAATGTTGGTGTAAAAAGTATTAACAGTTAGTTTGATTTAACATTAAAGAAGTATTTCCTTTTAACAGACATATAGGAAATTCAAATATAGAGCTGTATTTCTCTGTAGATTTTTTTTTTAAGTTCCTGATTCCACGGAAATTTCTTGCTCTCTCAGATCACCAAGCTGATTTTGTGAGTGACCCGATGCCSTGAAGTGCCACGTTTGCTTAGGGTGACCTAATTGGCTCAGGTGACTAAGGTGCATCTGCTCATCTTGCACATTCCTTTCTTGATGACTCGGATAGACAGAATTATCTTTTCAAGAACATGCATTGTTGATAATTTGCCTAAAAGGGCGTGTGTGTAAGTCTTCAAGAATTGCCTTTATTTTGGCTAACAAGTTCTTGCAACATYGTAGCCAGTGACTTGTTAGCCAAAAGAAAATGATAAGCAACTGGTGAAGTGCCATATATAAAAAAATTCCTTAGTAAACAGAAAGTTCCTCTCTGACTTTATTTATTTTGAAAAATAAATATATATATCTTTGTAGTACAGCTAAGTAATTTGGGGAAGCAATAACACAAAGAAGGGAAATTTTGGGAAGACTTAAATGCTAAATTTTTTTATTCATCCTCTGTGAGTTGTGAGGGCTGTCAGTCAGACRAGATGGTTCATCAGCAATAATGTTCAGAATTTCAGCTCTTCTCTGCTACTGAGCATGTGCTGGATCTGACTGTGGTATTGTCAGGCATGCTAAGCAAATATTAAGGAGTGTGAGAGCAGCAATGCAGAAAAATTCAAACTTGTGTTGCATTATGCCCTGTCAGTCACGGTGAATGTGGCCTGACACAGCATGGTATTTGTGCCCAGATGGTCTCAAGGGCTTAACATTCTTAAAAGGAAAGTTTCTAGTGAGCTAGGTTATTAAGAGTTTCATCTGAATAAGGAATGAAGGTTGTGGCCCTTTAGAAACAGTGTCCCAAGAGAACCCTATGTCTTTGTCAATTTAAAATGATGGCAAACAGTGGCATTGTATTTATTGTGCAGCAGTATTTGTATTAATAGCCACCACATAACAGCTGACAAACATTCCTTCTCTAGCTGGGCATGTCGCCTCAGTACATTAGCAAAGGTTCAAGAACAGAAGATGACAGGCTTTCATAGAGAATCATGCTGTTAAAATAACATCCTCTCCTGTGCCATAGCTTCTGGCTCTGGAACCCACCATCCTGCTGTAAACTGCTGACATGAGTGGGGTACAGCATTAATATTATGCCTTTAACCCTTCTGAAACCAATTCTCTGGGTAAGTCTGTATCATATTTAGAGGGGAGAGAAAAAAACTTCACAGGAAAATGTACACAYACACATGCAAACACCCATACAGTGTATTTGTTATTGATAAATTTCAGAACACAGTCTTCAGAGTTTCTTGAGAACTCTCACTGTTTTTTTTCAAAATGATGGCATTAATGATGACATCTTTTTAATTTATAAGTGAAAGAAAAATTAGTTTCTGTATATTTAAAATGTTGTCTTTCAGAAATTCCTGATAAACTCTGTCAACATCAATGTATTAATTTCAAAAATAGAAGAGTGAGAGGAGGGAAGAATGGGAGAKGGAGAAGCACTCAGCTGTTCCAATGGTGTTCTTGTTTTGTTTTGCTGACTGTAACTCTCTGCAATACATCAATTATAAATCACATTTCTCTGTTTAATGCYATGCAACTTCTAGATTACATCTGTTACTGTGAAACATGGTCCTTGTAATTTTTTGTAGACATTTTGCTCTGGTGATTCTTTATTCATAAAGAAATAATCTAACTGTAGGTATGTCTGAAYGCAAAATAAGAAGACAAAATGGACACCCAGTTAACCAAGGCTTCTTGCTCTTCAGGAGGGAAAAATCGTTTGCAGTATCAATTTACAAGTTGTAGATAAATTTCTGAACTTCACTACAGAGAAACTGAAGTAGAAACAAACTGAGATTAGTGATTTGAATGAGTGCTGGAAGGTTTTGAACATTTTTGGAAACAGGCATCACACAAATGCAGACCAAATGACAGAAATGCTAACCAAATCTGAGTTTCTTACAATTTGGAGAAGTTTCTTRCATGTTAAATTAATGCYTGAATTTAATTCTTCCTGTTCAACTCCTTAAGTTGACCTTTTCCTAGAACACATGGTAGAAGAAATCTCTATTCATTTTGCCTGCACTGCATAAGGACCTTGTTCTGCAACAAAGCTATTCCAGGTGTAAAAAATACTTTCTCACACAACATACGAGAGATTCCCAGCTATACTGGGCCAGACTGCTTTAAATTCAACTTCTTTTCTGCCTTTCAAATTGCTATTTAATTCAAAATATATATCTTTGCAGCCCCTCATGGCATGGAAATTGTACCTTTTGCCATTTGTTTGTCTATAGTTAATCCTAAGGTGACAGCATAGTAAAAATTTTATTTGATTTTCTGCTCCTGTGACAACCTTCACTGGCAGAAAYTCTGTTATACAGAGTTTGGCCCAAAAGTATTCTTGGTATAATTCCATTAAATCTAGCTTTCTGTTTACATCAAATTCTACTCGCTTGTAGGAGGCCTGATTTGATATGGGATTTAACTTACAAGATGTGGGATAAGAGAACAGAAGTTGTTAAAAGGTACAATGGCTTAGACTGCCAAAACCGACACATCATCCCTGAATGCGTCTCCTTTTTTTTTTCAGTGCACTTACAGTGCAACGAGACAGAGGAAAACTGAAAGAACGAACTTTTATGCTGCAAAATTGTGTTTAATATACAGCCAGCTATGACAAGAGCTCATCTGGTTTAAAGKATTATTTTTAGGTTTTTTTGCTTGGTAAAGCACAGAGTTGTTCATATAGATCTTCTTCCTTACTGCCTTTGCTGAAGCAAGGACAGATGAATTTCCTCCCATGAAGCTAATTTCCCACTAACAAAACAATACAGAAACAGAAAGTATCACTTTGATTCAACCCTGGAAAATAATACTTCTTGGACCTCCAGCACTTCTCTTCATACCAGCTCTATTTTTAATTCTTCAGGACCCTGAATCCAGCAACCCCATCCCTCTGCTAATTCCACATTGCAATTCCTGTTACTGTTTGCTTTCTCCTGATTTTTTTTTTTCTTTTTTACTATTTGTTAGGTTTTATTCCACCATCTTTTTAGTTCTTGACTAAATTATAAAGTGTAGATGTCTGCTGCAGGGCTTGGGGATTTAGCTGAAGGTTCTCATTAATGTTAATGGAGGTCATACATAAATCTTATGTTCAGCACAGAGAAATTCTTTTCCCTTCATTTTTTTTGGTGAAGGGTGATATGAGTGTGATAATTTTTTCTTTGATACCATATTAAGAACATTAAGAATAAAGGCATTTAAATGACTTCTCATTTTGATACAGAGTAGAAAACATACTAACATACAATATAATAATATACAATATATTGTATTGTATTTTTCCAGCCTGCCGTTTCAGTGACAAGAAAAGATTAAGTTTCAACTTTTATAATTATTAATTGTTGTAAATGCTGGTTTATCAGACTGAAAGTCTCAAACAATGAATATCTCTATTCAAAAAAGAAATACAGCACAGGTGCTATGGCACTAGGAGTCATGCTGTCACTCTCCCTTCACACATACAGATCATCCCATTCTGTCCCCCACCTTATCTAAGAGGGACCTTTTRKGGAATATCTGGATGGTTTCATCTCYGTTTCTGTTTGGGGACTTTTGGCCYCACAAGAGCACWRTTACTCCAGATTGGAATTGTGGTTTTGGCTGTACCCAGTGGTAGCTGCACTGRAATCTAATTCCTTATTTCACACAGAACTGCCATCAGCTGGTAACAGTTGTCAGKTCCAGCTGAGATTCATTTGAAATAWTATGYCAAAGTTTGAGGGTTTTTGTCRTCTATTTTCAGTTTCCAACCAAATAATTTCTCATATATTAATCTAATACCACGTCTACAATCTCTGTTCTTTTCTGGACATTCTTTTCAATCTAAACTTTTTTTTTAGGCTGAAGCTAGGAACAGGTCATGCATAAACTCTTATAGATCTGTCTGACTTTGATGTGGAAGCTAGGGCTAATTGTATTTGACCCTTACTGCTTTGGGTGAATCTGAACTATCCTAGCTCTAAATCCTGATGATTTTTGAATTTGTGCTTCAAAAAACCATGTGAAAATAAGAACTATGTTGAATTTTATAATTTTAAAATAATTTTTTTCTCTAATAGTAATGAAAAATAGAACTCTTGATATTTTTAAACCATCTTACCTCAGCCTTAATATTTTTTTTTTTGCAGATTTACTAGATGCTTAAAGCTATACGTTACTATGAGACCTGAACTAGGTAACGTGACCCTGGCACCATTTCACCATTTTTTTCAGAATATATGCCCAGAAGAATATGTATTAACCCACATCTGTGTAAATCCAGATCCACCTTTACTTCCTTCCTGGCTCCAGGGAGCCAGGGCAGTTGGTGGGAACTTGGCCAAGCATTGGTCCTAGTTACAGAAGGGAAGTCTACCTGAAGMTATTTCACTTGTAACCTTAAAGGATGTCTCATGAAATGCTGTTCTTTCCATAWTTTTGAGTGTTTCACTACTTTTTCATTCCTAATTTCTGAGCTCACCATCTGCAATACTTTTCAGTAAGTTATCACTTAGCAATGTTTAATAGTAAATTTAGTGATGTCTTTGTTCAACATTGAAAGTAAATGTATTATGAGATGCTTACTTCCRAGTATCCAGTACTCTTTTGATACCTAGTCTCTCCAAACCTGGACGTTTAATTCTAAAGAAACATTGAAACACATGATTTTTTTTAAATCAATAAGTCAGAAGAACCTTTGGACATTTGGCCTTCAGCAGGGTAGTGTCTGCTAGATACTATTGTACTCACAGATGAAATCAAGTCAGCCCAAATGTAATGAATGGCCTAGTTGTATGTCAGGGATTTTGTAGGTTTTCTAATGTTCATTTCTTCTYGATTATGTGTTTGCTGGTCTTCATTTGGACTGAAGCATCATTACCTAATGTTTCTACTGCACTTGAGAGGTGAAAAGTAATTTAGCTCAGAAGCACATTTACTGTAAGTGTTAAATGCTCTTGCTATCTCCTATGGGTAGAGCCTGGATATCCTTAAATCCATTTATTTAACAGAGAAGACCTCTTTCAAAAAAGATGGATTTATTTCCTATGCTTTTTTCATTTATGCTGTTTTGGAAAGATATCAGCACACTAAAGGAAACAAAATGTTCAGCTCACAAATCTGAGGGGAATTTGGAGCTGCTGAGATTCAATTACTTTGATATTTAGAAGGTATAAAAAACCCTTAGAAATTCCGTTTTGAAAAATTAAGAATAAAAGAAGTATTCACTTTCCAACCAAATACARTTCTTTCAGAAATCCAAATGCCATTTAGTTTATGCAAGTCACAGGAGGCAGAGGATATCAGTCAGAAGCCCATCCACGCTTGCTGAAATCCACAGAAACCTCCTGGAGTAGATTGTGCTTCACGTTGGGGAGTGCAAAGATGAGGGAGGAAGAAAAATGTGCAGTAGAGAAAAAGGAAATGAAAAGGTGGAAATGCAGATGTGTGTGTGTGAACATAGGTCACAGAACAGGGGAAAGAACATCCAGTCAGCTTTCCTGCTGGGGTCTTCCTTGGCATTATGCTGGCACCAATGAGAGCTTCATCAGGATGGAGGATGCGGAGGGGGCATTGATTTATTTAGAAAGATGGGAGTAAAAGTAAAATATTACAATGCCTGGAATGAGTTAAAGTTTTGGCTGGCATTAATTAGTGAGACTGATGTTAATGCCCAGTGGTGTTTTTATCTCTGCTTCCAATTAAATCAAACCATGGCAGTGAGATTTTACACAGTGCAGGATGGTGCACTGCATCACCAGATTAAACTTTAGGATAAATTTTCATTTTGAAAGTGAATTACACCCTTAAATATCCCATGAAACTGATAGAGCCCATTATCTTGTTTATTATTCAGGTCTTTAAAAAAAYCCCTTGATGCAGCAATAATTGCTTTCCTGAATCAACTGAATTTATGTAAAACAAAGTTTCAGCTACTTTCTTGAAAATATTTCTCTCAAGCCTATTACACTAAATGTCATTCAATATAGTCCCAAGAAACTTGGAGAAAATTGCTTTTTTGCTATTTTTCCCTAATATACTGAAACTACTCTCTTGCAGTTTTATGTCCTTGTCATTCCACAAAGTATTAACTGTGTTTTTCTACTGAGCTGCCATTGTTAGCAGTATAACTATTGCATAAGCTGCAGCTACATATCTCAAATTATAAAGTGGGGTGGAGGAATCAAGTCAAGTGATTGTCATTCTATGCAGTTAACAGAATAGAGCACTGTAAGTGATGATACTTGGTTCCAGGCTCACTGACTTCAGTAATTCTCTCTGTTCATGGGCATAAAATTTCTTTCAAGGTCACACCCAAGGTTAAATCATGGGAACTTCAAAATGGGAAACTTTAAAAAATACTTCTGAAAATAAAACAAAAGGCCARCTGAAACTAATGGGAAATTTTCCATTGACTTCAAAGGCAGTAGAATAGAATCAGAGCCATGAAAATTCATACATGGGAAAGGAATCCATGRCTATCATTTTGTAGTAGTTTCTCAAAATTACACATTTCCTATGGACCACCTTCTTTTATCAGGTTGAATAATGTCTGGCTTCTCCTGAATTAAAGAACATAGTCCTGCAGCCTAGTGCAGATAAACCTACTTCAAAAATAGAAAATATGAGAAATAGAGCATTATAGAACTTGAATATTCAAAATTAAGCAATAAAATAGCAGTAAAGTCTTTTAAACACTCTACTAAAAACATCAATATTAATTTTGTTGAGAAAGCATAGAGGTGACAGATGACATTAGCACATGACATTGGGAAGAAAGTTACAGTGGAGGTTTTTTTGGGGGGGGAGGGTTTGTGGGGTTTTTTTGGGTTTTTTGTGTTGCTTTGCTTGGTTTGGTTCAGTTTGGTTTGGTTTATTTTAGTTTTTTTTTCTTAAGAGAGGAAGAACATTCACATTCTCAAACTTCATTATCACATTGTGGCATCTGATTTAAAAATATATATTTTTCCACTAATCTTAGATACATTTAGAAACAAACCTGAAAAAAAAAAAAAAAAAAAAGGCAAAAAAACCCAACTTTGTAAAGCACTAAAGATTATACATCTTCTTTTTACTGATTTTTTCAAATGCCATACCTTAGACTTCAGTTTGAAGTATCGAAATGTTGTGCAGTATATTCTCATCCAGACAAGCACAATAAAATGGCCATTTTCATCACAGGGGGATTTGGCCCTGGAAGCAGAAATTCCTGAAAATAGGAGACATATATTTGCATTCCTTTTCCCTTTATTTTGGGCACATTTTAAAGTCTTGAGAAGGACTTTAACAGAGAATTGTAAGCTGTTCTATTGAGTTTGTCTTACATAGCTTTCTATGAGCATTTCCACCAGAAAATCAATCCTAGAAATTCTGAGTATTTAGCATGAACCCAAAAGCTCTTCAAGTGACTAATGTGACTAACTGCAATTAATGACACTTTCAATAACAAGCCATCTCATAGCTGTAAYTTGCTGAAGAATTTATTGTACAATTAAAAATCATAAATATATTTTAGGAAAAAAATAATATTTTAATCAAGAGCACTCCAGGAACAGAATAAAAGGTGATTTTTATTTTTCACTGTTGCAATTTTTAATCKCCATTTGAGGTCTAAGATGAACAGTAAAAAGAGTTGCAAGTGGTGAAAGATAGCAAGATTATTTAACTTTGGCCAGAGGTGTCCATATGGTATAGTTGAATCAGGGGATTGGGATAATCTGCAGCATTAGCAACATGAGGTTAATTCTGTTTTGCTAATGTAGTAAAATAAATGCCATGAATTCTACCATGTCTCATTCAGGCCACATTGAAACCTGCATGCTGTATAATCTAGGCTCTTTAATCCATGTGAGTSTTAATATTCGAGGTTTGTATTTCTTTTTCTTTCTTCCAYGCATATTTGACATRCAATGTKCAGCTATACCTTCTAGCTTGCACTCTTCATTGTTATTCAAAACCCAAGGARACGAATTTCCTCTGCAATTCAGAAAAGGCAGACTTGCAACTTTTCAGCATTTAAAAAGCCTTTTGTCGCCTGCTGTCAGAGAGAACAACGTAAAACCAGCATTGTCACTTTAATAGTTGGTGCTTAAAACAAAGATGGATTTGAATAGTTGCCTTGGCTTTCTGCAGTGTATGTTTGTGCTGTTCTCTGTACAGCACTATAGTTTCCAAGCTGTCTTAACCACARCATCAGGGGAAGTAGTGTGCTTGTTTCCCTGTATCCTTGTAAATCATACTGTCTATTTACATGCTTTCAAGAAACAAGAAAAAAATTTCTGCAAGTGCTTTTATTAAATTGAGTTCCCCACTGTGACACCAGTCTTCTTCCCTCTACTTGCTTTGAATGACTCTGTCTGAGGTTACAAATAAAGGCTAAAGGGAAAAAAACAAGCCAAAATAACAAAGCTAGAACAGTCAAACCTCAGGCCATTAAGGATCGTGTCTTCAAAGCTGTGTGTCTAAGCAGAGAGGACATGTGGTTTCATTGATTGAATGCAGACTGAGAGACAGGAACTTGTAACTTTTAATTTTACTTGTGCTCCCGTCTCACTTTGCAGCCCTTAAGCAACTTCATTTAACTCTGCAGAAGATCTAGCATTGTCTTTTGTAGAGTCACAGCACCAATCCCAAAGGCCAAGGCCGATTTAGGCCACACTTGAGTTGTACTCATTCTGGTCTGCTCCTAGGGGGCAAGAAGGCATCCTGAATACAGCTTGGAATAACCACCCAAGCTAGTACAATTATGTGAACTAAATCACACTCTTATGTGTTATCCTCAAGCCCTTGGCCTTACTCTCCTATATCCCATATACTGGGTCTTATCCTGTATTTCTTGGAAAAGTCTGAGCTGCTTTTCACACTGGCTGTGCAGTGGAGCAGTTTCTGCAGTATGTGTATTTACCACAGGGCTGTGTGCAGTTCRCAGCTGATCACAGAACACAGTCTCACGTCTCAATTTCTCAATAAAAATGCTTTTTGAATTCCAGGAGGAGGCTAATGATGCTTGTCATGCCATGACTTTGTGAGCGATCTTTAGCTAATCCTGGGAACAAAAGCATCTGAAGCACATAYTCTTATCTCCCTGGAGAAAACAGGGAGGGATTCACATCAGGAAGAACAAACCATACATCAGCTCCTAGCTGAGGTATTACCTTTCAGTGGCAGGGCTGCCTGYGAGAGCAGGAGCCTCGACTCTGGGACCAGAGGGTCAGTTCCAGGCCCGCAGTGCCATAGTGTAGGGAKGAACCAGGGAATKGGCTGCACTCCTGCTGAYAGCCATCTGGTCAGGAGCATGGCCAGYGCTGCTGTTCCAGGACAGAGCTTGCAAACCCCAACTGACATGAGTAGATGAGTGCTAGGGTGAATATAATTGTAGCTGTTTTCAGCAAAAAAAGAACTTCACAAAGCCAGCACATAACCATATGAGGGCCCAAACTTTTGATTCCTTATTTTGAGGAGGGAAATTCAAAACCTTAAAAGTTTCAAAAAGGTACCAGAAGAGGAAAATACCCTCTGCTTCTACCATGATAGTGGCTACTTGGAGTCTAATGGTACTGCTCCAAACCCTGTTTCTTTGCCTGTTGAACACRAGCAGCAGAGAACACTTCATCTTGTTAATTTTTATTACCTTTGTAGTGAGATATCTGGGACATCCTACCCACACAACTTTATGGAGAATGCTGTTTTTAGGTGCTTGGCTTCATTTTACCTTTTATTATGGGAGAGATAGAGTTGTCATAAATATTTAAGAAGGAAGCTAGGTAGGRTAATTGAATTAATCAGTCATATTTACTTAATGCTCATATTGAGTTTAAGAAACAYATCCACTGGTGTTATGTCTGATTGTAGGTTCTGACTTGCAACCTGATTTTACTGTGAATCTTAATATACTTGTCACGTCTTTTATGGCATCTTCTCCTTGAACCAGTGGGTCCAGAAGTTCATAAGCTTGTCTTCCCTGAGATGCAAGASTTTGTGATTATAGGTATGAGAATAGGGATTGCAAATGTAAATACTATGGGATGTCCAGGACACCTTAGCTTTTCTTAGAAAAATTAATTATTTTATCAATTAAACAACACTATTTAGAGGTGCAGGGATATTCTACTTGCCATACATTAGAAGGATGGTCTCATTTTCCRTCCYGTCTYTATCTACTGCTTCTAAGTGTAGGTTAGTTTTCATCCAAATAGYTTGTCACAGAAAACATCAGTGTCTACCAAGAGAGACTGAAGAGAGTTTTTTTCTATCACTAGAGTGACAGTAGTGTCTCCAAGCTCCCCTTTCAGAAGCCTGCCTGACTGCTTCTGRCTCAGTATTTAATCAAAGATTTGGCGTCAGGAAAAAGAAACCATCACATAAGCATTGCCTCCTCTCCACATGACTTTGGATTTCTCCTAAGGAATAGCCTTAAGTTGCCACCTCATTTTTCACCATACTCACAGCCCRTTCTAATGACTGATGGCTGGACACTACTGTCCTAGTCTGGATTAGAAAGGATGAGAAGGTGAATAATGTTGTATACAATGGCAAGTATGACTGTGCCCAACAGGACATAATTATGCTTTAGGAATAAAGCAGTATTTGAACTCTCATGGCTGTGTTAACATTCTGAGATGATGTTTGCTATGTTCTGCAGCAACTGATGCAAAAGCTGACCTGACTCCCTGAGACAGAGGCTGCAGATATAACATGGAAAGAAAATTGTCTTCTGGGATCTCAAATTTTTAAGAGAAGAAAATACCTGTTTGCTGTTACCAAGCTTTTGTTAAGTGCCAGTGCCACAGCTGTCAAGAGACCATCTCTGGATTTTATTTATTTATTTATTTTTAGGACATTCAAGCAGCAGGAAAACAGTGATTGCTTAGAAAATTTCCTTTAAAARTTGTGATTGTTATTGCTTAGGTTAACAATGGCAGAGAGTAGTGGAAGTTCTTGAAGTGTTCATCCACAAAAAGGGGAAAGACATTGATCAGGATGGATGTTGATGTGTTATGGGTGGTGATAGAATGGAATTTAGCGCAGTATCAGAAGTAAAGATRTGCTTATTCTCTGCTTTTGTTTCTTTTTATTTGTTTCACTATATTTATTCTGAAATTTTCTTCATGATGTGTCTAATTTAGAAAGGGAGACATTTTTTCTAATGTCTAAACATTTTTCTAATGTTCTAAACTCTCCTTACACTGAAAYACTGGTAAAGTTATGGATTCTATATGTTAGTGGAAGAGGAGGCTATTTCTAAATATCTTACCTCAAAGGCAKTGAAGWGAGATGGTGAGCAAGTCTTTCTTCAAAGGATTGTGTTTGACAACCTTCCCAGCAGTCAAAAAGGAAACTACATAACCTAGAAAATTCACAGACTTCATATAGACTTTATATAGCAGCTGATTGGATGACCTCTTTCACTAAAGTTTCACTGAGAAGAAAGATCCCWTTTATATAATACAAAGAATATGAATGGAATAGAAAAAGAATACATTTATACAAAAAATAGATAAATAAAAATTATAAGTGTGTTCTAACTGAAACACTAGATTCAAAACAGTCTGAGTTTCAAGGCAATACAATTCTATATACAGACATTTTGGCTYGGGTTTTTCTCTATAGGAAAGGTGCAGAGGTCATTGAAGAAAAGAATATAAAACATGATGWTATGTTTTAGTTCCTTCTGTGGTCACTACTACTTCACTCTATAAAGTTTCCAGTCCTCTAAAGCTAAAGCAGAACATTGCTATTTAGGGAATCAGAACTTAGCCCTGGAAGCACATTTTTTGAATCATCATTTTAACATTTTATTTTCTTACTTGCCTTAAAAGCTCATGTCCTTAAAAGCAATAGAGACCGGTAAAGTCACCCTCCTTGTTGCATTTGGAATGCTCCTGAAAATACATCATTTGGTCAGTTTAGGTTTAACATTATATTATTGGTCATTAGCAACCATACAGAATTTCAGAATGCAGAATTTAAGCATTAAATTTCAATGAATTTTAAGCTCTCAGATACATYACCATGGATGGCACCATATCTAATTTCTGTCTCAAATACTCTGGAAATGTAATGGACAGGTCCATGCATGCTGCGTTTCTGTTCCTGTGCTAAGTCCCCAGTTCAGACCAYAAGATATGACTGACTAAAACAAGAAATTCTCAGCTGAGAAGACCAACAGTGTCCCATCTGTCTCAGTGTTTTATCTCCAACAAAGACAAGAAATGGTTAGAGTTGGTTTTTGCCATCCAGTTTCCCCTATACACATCCAGAACTGCCTGAAATAGTRGAACTAGATGTATTAGAGGGTGCATCTTTTTCTCTCCTCTTTAAGGGAACCTGTTTAAAGACCAATACATTGTGGAACCCTTTCCACAGACATTTTCACTTCACTGTTTGCTGTGTAAATCAATATTTATTGTTATCTGTTTTACAGATACCTTACTAATTTTAATGACTCTCAGAGTCTCTTGGTATTCAAAATATGATTTTTATGCAAGAATTTTCCTAATTCAATGCTTCTTGTGAGGCAGTATGACTCAGAAGCTTCCCAGGTGAAGACTGGTATGTGCAGTTAATTTGCTRCAGGTACTTATTCAAATCACCTCACATTTTCTTTTGTTCCAGTGCAGCTCAGTGATTTGTGGGAGGTGAACTCAGACAGTGATCAGAACAGCCACAGTGAATGTATTTAAACATTGACATGTGCTTAGTCAGTCCTTATCTGTGTTTAAAAGTAGTTGGTTATTAGTAATAATAATGAACACTATTGCTTTGGCAAGATATCCTCCTCCATAAGAGCCCTAAGCAGAAGATTTGAATATTTTTTTAAAGAGGGCTAATGCTTGAAGTATTTTCAGTGAATATAGAAACAGATTTTTTTTTTTTTCTCTTGAATACAAGATGGTTTTCTGTTTCAGTGGAACAGAGGAGAGCAATATCTCCCAAGAGAGTCAAAAGCCTTGAAGGTAGTTGCTGCCAGGGGGGGTTAGTTTGAGCATGTGTTTGGATAGAGCATGTCGCAGCATCTCTCACAATGTATGGTATTAGGAAATGCAGCTTATTTTGATTCAGATARGAAGGAAAGAATTTCTAAAATAATACTTCACAATAAACAAACTCAACTGTTGTGGGCTGAACTCACATGAGTCAATAAGTCTTACCCATCGGAATAACTGTAATCGTTTAATTTTTTGTCCTTTACTACTTCACACTGCTTTTTGAGTGAAGGTCAGCTAYTTGCTGTCATAGGTCAGAAATGTCTAGATAGATTTGGAGTGAAATGTCTGACAAATTCTTGCCAAATCTGAACTGAAGGCACATGGGAGTGGTGGTGGTGATGAGYGAGGCCTCAGATGACTTCCCCCCTTCATGTTTATTCTAATCATCAGTGCCACTTTGTTGTCTAAGCTGTGTGTTCTACATAACACAACACARCACAACACAGATGCAGTAGCCCAAAGACAGAGGTGGAGTAAAAATGGATTTGCACTATAAGAAAATTGCCTTTGTGTAATCAAAGCAACATCTGCAGTTACTCARGTTCTCAAAATCCTTTTTCCAGGCTGCTTACAGGCTCTTCTGCCACTCATGTCTCCATAAAGCAGAGGAATTTCATAGAGGAATTCTTCCTCATCTGCTCTGCTTCCACGTACACATGTATCCAGTGGATGCAATGAAACAGAAAGGTGCAGGCACATGCCTGCCTCTGTGTATGTAGCAAGAGCAATAYTTCCTTCAAAGTTGATTTGCTTTTAATTTATTAATTAAATAAAAAAAAATTAATTTATAACCCCCTATAAAAAGRAACATATAGAGGTCGGAGCAGATGAGCAGAGGTAATATTGCTGAGGTTTAGYTGRGKKKTWRGGSYKGGKTKGRMYTWAA